>JAJGOT010000095.1:262500-555000 GCA_022457155.1 Cladopsammia gracilis | reverse complement strand
TTAGTTATGCGGCCGCCATCTTGGATCCGCCATCTTGGATTTCTGAATTTTTTTAAAACCTCTTAAAAACCGTCAAAATTCACCCAAAATTAATAAAAACCAATAAATAAACGCTAAAAGACGTAAAAATGTAAAAGTTATACCAATAAACATTGTTTTTCTTCATTCAAAGTTATAAATATGCAAATTTCAAAAAACATAGTAATGGTAAAAACGGCAAACTGATCCTTACGGCAAAAAGAAAAGACAGAGACAGAAGTGAAATAAAAAAACAATAAACAATTGAATATATTTGCCCGATATTTCGGTTTGCAAAACAAACCTTCTACGGGGGCTAGAAAACAAAACTGAAAAAAAAACTTTTGTTTTCTAGCCCCCGTAGAAGGTTTGTTTTGCAAACCGAAATATCGGGCAAATATATTCAATTGTTTATTGTTTTTTTTTATTTCACTTCTGTCTCTGTCTTTTCTTTTTGCCGTAAGGATCAGTTTGCCGTTTTTACCATTACTATTTCAAGATTTTTACTGATCCAGGTCTACGATAGATCCGGTACTCTGTCTTCATTGGTTTGTCGTTGTGGTTTTACCGTTATTACAGTTTTTGAATTCAAAAAACATGGCTGTCAAAATCTTGTTGCCATGGAAACATCAAGTCACGTGATCAAAAAATTGTCATACGAAATTGTTGCCAGATAAATTTTAGGAAAAGTCACGAAGTTTGATGGCGTTTGAATACATATTAAAGAAGTTATGAATGTTGAAAGTTAGCGCGGGCACTTTGTGCCCCCCCCCCCCCCCCCACCCAGGCCGAATAGGGTTAAGACATGACCCAGAGCCTAATTTGCATAAAATCCGTTAAGAGTCATTACTTTAAAAAGATATACCTAAACATCCTCAAACTTGGTAGTAACATAAAATTTGATGTCCTTAAATTAGTGTTTACTTTATGTGTAGAATGTTTGCATCACGTGACCTATTATAACAGTTTTCTTACGCGAAGAGAAAAGTGAAAATGGGCCGCCGAAATGACATATAATAGGTATATATTGAAAAAGCAATCTAATTCTATGGTTTCCCCCTTTAAGAATCTGTCCTGAATGGCTGACTGCGATTTACCGTTAAAGAGTAATTTCCAAAATAGGTCACGTGACCCTTTTATTTTTTTAATAACTTCTTAATGAAAGAAGATATTTCTCCATTCAGGACACGGATTGTATCTATGTACCAAGTCAATAAATACGGCATGGGTTTTTGGCCGCCACTATAAACCATCCTTGGCCCGTTTCAGATTGCTCTTTTTCCCTTAATTATGACGTCATCAGTCACGTGACCACAAATGCTAAACCTCAAAAGGTTTAAGGACGTTGAAATGTTTCTGCTTTACACTTTAAATGGCCATTAATACGGAAAGAACATTACGTCTACTAGAAAAAATAGTTTTCTTCACGGGGGATCTAAGATCAAAGGACAGCCCATGCCTTAACATGCTTGCGATGTCGTTTTTCATAAGTCCACGCATGGTTATTCTTTTGGATCGCGATCTATATTCTATACTAGGGCTAGGGAGCTTTTGCTTAATTGCTTAGCTGAACTAGGCTTTCCTAAGTCTAAGTGGGGGGGGGGGGGGGGGGTGCATAAAGAGGCGGTGGGTCTGTCCGAGCACAACAGTTTTGATCATTTCCCTTATATGCGGGTCCACGTATGATTGATCTCTCTGACCTAGCAAACTATGCGAAAGATTTTTCTAAGAAGGTGTAGTACAACTAATATAAAGCTACCTCAGCCTTGCTTCGCAACTGAGTACAATATTAAAAGAAGTGAATAACAGAGTTGGTTGTGTTTAACATAACAGCTAAATCTTATCTTGTGTTCACCTAACAGTACTGAAATAGACAAAGCAAATCTCGGTGGTGGTTTAGATATTTTGTTTAAACAAGAGAAGTTGTCTCAAAATATTGATGTTAACCATAATTTTATGTAAATATAGCATAGCGATGTGACTGTCCCCCCCCCCCCCGCCTTGCGGACACCTCCGCTATCATGAAGGACACTACGTGCACGTTATCATGGACAGGAGTTCAAGTCCCGACCGAACTAAAAAAAGCTAAGATCTACTGGATATAACTCCCAATATCACGGACTCTCTATCACGGACACCAAATCGTGGTCCCGAAAGTGTCTCGCTACGGCGAGAGTTGACTGTAGTAGATGCATAGTATTAGTATTAGTATTTGATGGAATGAGTTAGAGATCAGTTACTTTTTGTGCTTTTTATCCACTGAATGTAGCAACCCGTGTCTAAATAAAAATAAAGTTTAGTCAAAAGTTCAAGATACAGTCAACTCTCGCTGTAGCGGAATCTTCGGGACCACAACTTTCAAGCAAAAAAAAAAAAGAAAGAAAACATTAGAAAGAATCAGAAGAGAAAACCAAGAGAAGTAAAAAGCGCCTTTCACGGTCAGGCTCGCAACTTTGCAGGCAAATTGTTTTATGGTTGAAATTGACAGAAGTTCTGTCAAGAATTTTGCATCTTGATGTAAACACATCTTTTTCTGTTGTTGAAATATTCCCTTAGCATGCTCCTCCTTGCTGCACACGTCGAGCTTTTGCAAAAAGTATACGTAGTAATGCCGAGATAAATGTAAAGCCGTGATATATGTCAAATTATATGTATCAAGTGAAAAAAATCGCGGCACTGGATATTATTGATGTAAGCTCTTTAGGTGGGGGTCCAGTTGAACACCATTTTTCCGCCACTTGACATGGCTTTAATGGAAATATCTCGTTCACAAAAAAAATCATCTGTAAGCAATGGGTCCGCGGAGATGTGTTGGGTGACCCATTCATGCATTCAGATGGTTTATCTCGTTCGCGTTTCAAGCAATCCAAAAACTCTATGCTCATCTCATAAATCGGGGTGTTTTGTAAATTTTTGGGTGATTTTTGGGTATGTTTGGGAGGAAACAGTTTTTCGCAAAGTAACTATCTGCAAAATTAAGAGAAATAAGAAATATTGAAGATTTAGTGAAGTTTTAAAATTAGAATTTGTAGTTAATAATTAATAGACGGACACCAAGTTAGTCCACTAGCAACCTGGGGTGCTATTGCTTGGGTATCGACTGTCTGTTGATGCTCCAAAAATCATTTTCTTTCTTCAATCCCTTCTTTAAACCTCTTAAAATTTCATTCAAATTCACGTGTACCCCCGCCTTAAAACACTAATCATCATATATTTGATTCAGGTTGAATTTTGACGAAACATGTATCTTGTGGAGAATGCTGAAAATAGCATTTCAAAGCCTCTTGGTATCAAAATTTTCTGTGGGAGTATGCCCCCACACCCCTACGACAATAAATCGGTTAGTTTCGTTTTCAAGCCCCCCTCCAGTTCAAATCATGCTCCGCAGTCCCTGTAACGCGATGTTCGCCAATTGTTGAAGTTCAAACGTGCATGTTCTCCCTCAAAACAATTCTTTTCGTTTATTTTTTAAACTACAAACATTCTCCATTTTTTTTACTGTGATTGGTGTTCATTTTTTTTAAAAAAAATATAAAGGAATGGTTTATCATGACGGTGAGTTTTCACGAGAAGTCAATTGTCATAACAATAACCAATCGCCTGGTCTGATTGGTTAACACGCGACCTCGTGAACTTGCTCTTGATTTCAAGATGGTGGCAAAATTTTGATCGGGAGGAAGAATTACAGCGTGTATGTTTTCAAGACAATGCAAGGTGTTTATGGATGGATAAGACCGTTTGATGCTTAACTTGTCATTTTCTCCAGCGATCGAGGTTTCAAGTGTCGGCTACTGAATGTAGCGAATGTAACGTAGTTTTATTCTGTAGACATAATTTTATGTTTCTCTGTAACTGAAAAGCACTCAAAACACTTGGGAATCAAAACTGCAATGGGTTTAAGACGCCACGAGTTCAAGCTGTGTACAGCTTCTTGTTTAACATGGAACACACGCTACTAGCTATGGTGACCAGGTACCCCACAGCACAATTCAAATCAATGTTAAAGTAAGAATTTAAAAGAAGTCACAATTAATAGATTTGTGTTTAAATTATTAATGAATCATCTTTTATTAATGAATCAACTTTCAACTTCCAACTTTTCTGCTTGCGTACGACACTGGCGGAAACTCTAACCTCAATAGTAGAGACTACTCGCAGGCTAATAGATTGGGAAAAGAAGGGTCTAATGCAAATCTTTGTCGGACAGATCGCATGTGACTGATCGCAAAAAAAAAAAAAAAAATAGAAGGTAAGTTTTCAGATAAACGTACTAACTGTCCACACGAAAAAAAATATGACTGATCACAGGTTAGTCACGCAAACGCATCGATGCTTGATACTTTGTACGTTTATAATATATTGTATACGCCCAAAAAGTGCGTTTCTGAAGCTACAAATAGGACACATTGCAAACTATCATTAAGAATAAAGTCGCAGGCCACTGATTCATTGATAGATTTGTCTTCGATGTGCAGTGCTATCTGCTTGACAGCTGTCGCATGGGCCGCCTGGGCGAAACACATACAAACAGTTATAGGTTAAGACTAATTGATCGAAGTACTTCAACAAGTATAATTCGCCACCTATCAAGTCATGTCTTGATCAACAACTCATTTTCTTGTGTTGAGGGAGGTAACGTTTCATTCGAGTCGCATTCGTGTGTATGTTGAAACTTGTAAATAAAACGACGGCGCAACTCTGATTGTTTGGAAAGCTGCCTGTAATTTGGATTTCTGGCGCGTCTTTCAGATTAACTTGACTTTAATTGAGTGAATAATAGTTACTGTAATTGTAGGACAGCTAGTTCGTCATCAATGGCAACTTTGAAGCCCGACCCTTGTGGTTGAAAGTAAATTTTGAAATCAATTTTGATATAAGGTCTCTTTCTGGCTTGCGGTTGCTGCCGAAGTCCAAAGCCGGTCGATCTGTAAATCATAAGGCCATTTGGCGCGGTTATAAAACATTTGTCACGAAGCAAATTATCTGTTTCTCTGTCAAAACTGCATGTAGACTTTGATCCCTAAAGGCGAAAGACTGTATTCATGAGCATGTAGTATTCCTTGGATCCCTTTCCCTATCTCGAGCTTGTTCGTACATCAGACAGCTAACAGAGGACTATTAAACTATTTTTATTCTCCAGTCTGTATAAACACAATGTAATCATGTAAATAGTCTCCATATAGAGTGCGACCAAATCATTTTCTGCGTAGTATTTTTCTCAGCATCATGGTCAGTTTAAGTTTTAAATTTTTTCCCAAGTGCACATCGAAACCTGCGGAACCGCTTTATTCACTGGCATTTAGCCTAGTAATTGCACCATTGTAAGTATATAACACACATCCTGCGTACGGCATAAAGCAAATACCGTGTAACACTAGATGCAAACTGCTTTGATGTAAGCCTTCTTTCATTCTCGAACGAAGTCACAATGGAAGTCAGACAATACATGAGTTATATGTTCCATCCCCCATATAGCCATCGAACTTTCTAGTCTTTCTATATATGAAAGTATAAATTGCAAAAATTCAGCCGCTAATGTGACATTTGTGAATGAGAAGTTTTTAGGTGATCAAGTGAAATACGGTCAGGGATGGTTAATATCAGCCTTGCTGTAAATAATACCCTCATCCGGTCTGTGATGGTGGTTTTCACCCTGATTGCGTATAACGCCGAAGACCTGCCATGCATTAGACATTCAAAGATCAATCTCTTTTCTAGGTCATGATAATGAAACGGAGATTATCAAGGTAAAGAGGTGGACATCACAGGCGTTTGATTTGCTCTAATGGCGCGTAGTTTAGGTAACTCAATAGGCACGTTTTCACTCTCTTGTAGTCTCCCTGCTTTAATCTCGAAGAAGAACCCACCCATTTGCGGCACTCGGGTGTGTATGATGTCCGAAATTGTATTTTTTTTTTATCAGCCTTTACAAAACATGATTTTCCATCATAATGCCTTCACACTCATCCAGCACAAAAGCTAAAAATGTCAGCAGTTTCACTATAAGTGTTAGAAAGCTGAGTTGCTTTTAGACTTTCCGCTGCATGTGCAAGTTACGTGTTGACAACTGCGGTAGTTAAACCCATTTCTTTTGTCTGCTAATTGAACTCAGCTTTAAATCACCCGTTCTTTCTCGAGCCATTATCTATATCAACATAAAAATCAAGCCTCTGCAAGATTGCAGTGTATAGCGTTTCAGCATCATGATGGACAATTATTAAAAGAGAGACTGTTTTGTATAATTACCAATTTTTTTTTCTTTCCCAACTCTCAGAAGGGAACTACTGGCCAAAAATGATGTCCGCCTCAGGCTTACATTATAGATTCTGAACCAGAATAAATAGCTGACCACATCACTCTATATAGCTAACCTGTGTTTTCAGTTGTAAAAATTTTCTTTTCTTCTTTCTTGGCTCGTATGAATCTTTTTGCCTATGCTTAAGTTTATCAGTAGTTCGAATGTCATAAAGGTGCGGCATGTTTTGACATGAGACATTCATGCGTCACGTTTATCATTCAATTTTCAATAATGATCATTTTAGTTGTCTTTATTTTGAACTATTTAGACTGCTTTAGATCATTGTTTTGCTTAATTAAAGTCAATCCAGGCTTAAAGAGTGACAGAGTTCAAAAGGCCAATAGTCTCAGATTTACATTTCTCAGTCAACAAACAAGGTCAAGGGAAAATCCCCGGGGAGGTTCCCATTTGAACGGGACGGATCGGGTAGGGGTTAAAAATTGCGGTTTAGGTACCTTTTTTCGAGAGCTTATTTTCAAACTCTACACTTTTACCTTTCAGGAAAAATAAAAGGTAGATATTCACTTTCATTGCTTTCATAGCTCAGCGCCAAAACAAGTCGTGGAATGCATGTCATTTAATGAGGTACCTCTCTGGGATAAAATATATTGAAATATATTGAAATATATAAAATATGTTGTCTTTTATTCGTTAGTAATACCCTCTGCTGTATGGAACTCTGTAGTTTTTAGTGATTTTAAAACTCAGGTGAGGAAGTATCTGATAAATAGGACTAATGTACGTTTGATTTCTTGATTTATATATCCCTAATATTGTACATAGCTAAAGTTTATTATTATTATTATCATTATTATTATTATTATTATTATTATTATCATTAATATTATTATTTTAAAAATGTAATGTTGACGAGTCTTTTATTATACCATACATACATACATACATACATACATACACACATACATACATACATACTTTATTACCTTTCCCCAAAGGGGCTTTTCAAAGATAATTAAAACTAACTAACAAGAATAATCGAAAAATAACTAATTACATTATGATCATAAATATAAATCGTATTTACAAATATAAATTGAATTAATTAAGTTAAGATTCTAAAAATTCCTTAAGAAGCTTGCGCTTTAAAACTTTCTTAAAAACCGAAACAGATTTACTAAATTTTAAAATAGGGTCCAATGAGTTCCAAATGTACATATTTTATCCAATGAGTTTCAAATGTACATATTTTATCGTAATTAAAATTTTAATGTATTGTAAATAGTTATTTTAATTGTTAATATTATTATTATTATTATTATTATTATTATACTATTATTAAAAAAGTAATAAACTTCATTCACAATTTAAAAAATATCTTAATTACATAAATAAAAATAGAAATAATTGATATATTATTATTAAGTTATTATTATATTATTATTATTAATATTATAAATATTATTAATAGTATTATTATATTATTTAGTTTAGCTGTGTTATTAATAAAAGAATTGTTATTATTTTTTTTAAAAAAAATTAATATTAATGTGAATTTTACAGACGAAGAGCCACCTTTCAGCGGAAATACTGTAATAAAGTCTATTATTATTATTATTATTATTATTATGACAATAATCAGTTTCATTTTAAAAATGTAATGTTGAGGAGTCTTTCATTATTATATATTTTGTAATTATTTTACATGTGTTGTAATTTTATGTTGTAAATTTAAGATTGTTTTAAGAAATTTGTTAATAAAGTTTATTATTATTATTATTATTATTATTATGAATAAAGTTTTTCTTATTATTATTATTATTATTATTATTATTATTATTGTTATTATTATTATTATTATTATTATTATTAGAGGTCGCAGGGACTCCCATATAAAAATGCCGGGGATAATCGACAGAAAATTATACAACACCCTAAAAGGTACCATGCAGAATCTTGTTTGATGGGCGTGGCTCAAATGGATTTTTACCGATAAAAGCTATCAATTCTAAAACAACACATGTCTTATTCTATCATATTGTTTTCGGCTCAATACCCTACAATAATTCTAACGGTGGTCATTTTAGATTTTAGCACCCTAAGGGGTATAAATCTACAAGTTTTGCACGACGAGCACCCCCCGTCATTTTTATATGGCAGTCCCACCCGGCTTCAGAGATTCAGTTTCTAAAAATTTCGCCAAGCATTCCCGTCACCTCGTTTCATATGGGAGGTTTGAAGCAGTAAAGCGGAAACGAAATTTGGCACGTAGCCGAAAAGTCCAGCTCGTCGTCATAAATATTTTTAAGTAAAATAGCGTTCAAGTGGGTCATGCACACAGATACCACGCAGCTCCATGCACTAAATAGCAACATTTGATGAATTGTCGCCAGGTATAAGACACAACATCGAATGAATGCAGATTAAACATTTCTAGCCCTTCACGTTTAGAATGACCGTCTTTTAAATTTTCTGCTGGAAAATAATTTTGTGAGTAGGAAGTAAGTAAGAACATTCAGGGGCCTCAAGTAAAAAATTACCTAGCCGTTCTTATATAAAAAGGAGTCTTAGTAAAAAATATTGCCGATCAACCATTATGATATTTCCCGGGCATATTTCAGTTGAACCTATGCCTTAAACAGATTGATTTCACACCCACACCCCGAGAGTACGTGTTACATTTAATTGGACACAAGTCAGGTTGTTATGCACTGGTTTTAAAGTTAGAACAACAAAAAACATATTATCTCGAGATTTGACTCTAACAGGTGAAAGTATTTTCCAATTTTAGCCCGGGGTTAGATATCCCCCATAGGAAATCATTGCCCGCCAAACGGACAATGAATTGTCGAAAATATAATTGACATCCTGCATCGTTTTGTAAACGTAAGTGAAGTTGTCACAAGTCGGCGCCACATCTTTCGAAAAGAATTCCGAGGGTCACGGTGGGTTAATACAACACGGCAAGGGCCGATCCACAAACAATTGATAGCAATCACGGTATTTTATGCTTATAAAGAAGGCCATGGAGTCTTCCAGTGGGGCACAGAAGGATTAGAACTCCGAGGAAAGAAACACAAAAAAGTTGCGGTCACACATGGCCCTTTTCCAACTAGGCCTGTGTGAGCTCCATTTTACAAGATTAATTTCACCGCGGTGAATTTCCATGGATACGTGAAAACGAACAAAATAATCCCTCATGATAGTTAACAGAGGTAAATAGCTGGCTTTTTCAAGTACCCCAAGATAACTGTTTGATAAGAACGTAATGGATATACGATGGCTTGAGGACCTCACCTCCCTAGGAAGTTCCGCTTGGCTTTAGACTGCTTTAGACTGCAAAATATGGTCGGTATTTTTGTTTTCGGCTGTTTTCGCTTTTGCCAGTTTTTTGGCGTACTCACGGAAAAAATAGGAACTGTTCTGCAGTCTTGAAACTTGCCGTTCTAATAAATGGCGGTAAATCACTGTAAGCATTTGCGCGGTTTTCATTTCTCGTGTGGCTTATCTTGACCCGGGGGGAGGGGGGGGGGTACTCAACAAAGTTTTGTACGGGGATTCTCCACCACGAGGTCCAAACCCTTACTCTTTTATATGCCGATTTTGACAGTAAAGGTAACCCTTTCATACACTGTATATCTTCCATAGAAAATGGTACCCCTTTCATATAAAACTGAATGCAAGGCTGGCACTACGGCAAAGGCCGGGGCAGATTTATTAAATGGCCAATATTTCGACTAATAGAACTAGTCTTCCTCAGGGCCAGGGCTATACTGCAACGGCTCCTAAAATTTGAAAAAATACATGGTTATAAATGATTGGCTAATACATGACACGTAGTTTTCAATGTTTTCTTTCAATATAGCCCTGACCCTGAGGAGGACTAGTTCTATTAGTCGAAATATTGGCTAATTAATAAATCTGCCTTTTGCCGTTGTGTTAGCCTTGCATTCAGTTTTGTATTTTTACATTCAAGTGACGCCTGGCACGAGATCTTTCACAAGGAAGATCCGGCAACTACCAGCAAGTTTAATTTCTGCGTCGTGTGGACCTCTACATTCAAAGGTTTTTCCTTTCATATGCCTGCAGGCTAAAGGGACACGCATCTCTTTACTATATACCCTTGAAATAAGCTTATGGAACGATATCTACGGAAAAAACATCATGTGTTACCACTAGCACTACCACGAACGTCAGAAATGCAGGGACAAGTAACGCAGTTCTTTCCGCACGCCAAGGAAGTTGGGGATGGGGGTTAGTAGCCTTAGTAGCGTTAGATGGGAGTTTAGCTGAAACTAGTATGTCACGGACACTGCACGAAAAAATGGATTTACGTGGGTGGCAAAACAGTAGTAAACATGCAGTAAAGATCACATTTCCACAACTTTGCTCATATTTGCAGAAAATCAAAATTTGATGTTTGCACTTTATTTGCAAAGAAAGCAAAGCTGGTAAATTGCTTATCGTTTAAGTGATGCTTTACTTAGTCCTGTCCATCTGACAAAAGCTTAACTTATATTAGCAGGAAATGGTGCTTACTCTGATTAACAGATAGGGGCTCTTTTTTCAGGGTCTCGATGGGCTTTAGGGCTCCAGCTGGTCTTCAGGTCCAAAAAAGCCGGGCCGGGGCTCCAAAGCCTAAAAATCGGGGCTTTTTCAGGGCTCGGGGTTCCATGCCCTCTATTGTTTGAAAATTGCAACCAACGATTCCCACTACTTGCTACATGTGCAGCTTCAGTTTCTCTGCATCAAAACAATGAACCTAAAAAGTGTCTGGGAGGAAACGTTACAATTTGTTAGTGCAATTGGTGTTCATTGACTAGTGCCAGCCCTCCTCAAAACAAAATTTTGAACAGGAAAAAGACGTTAAATGGCCTAGTCTCATTCCCACCGGTTTTAAAAGAATGCTATTAGTGGCCATCTATAGATGGAACGATTTTTGTTCTCTAACTAGTGGGAATTTCGAGTCAAAGAAATTTTTGATAAAGAGGGCGTGACTGGTTACGTGATGCAGTTATAAACAATTTCCTACCGGAAATTTGAAGAACTTTTGGTTCTAATTAGCCTTAAACTATTAGTCCTAGGATACCTTGAAAACACTATACATAATTTATATAATTTGACAATCTAGAATTTCATCCACAGACTCAAAAGTTTGAACCACCTTATGCAGCAAAGTAAACAGCACCACAGGAAAGTACTTTTCGGTAGCTTTCTTTGAATGGTCACACTTTAGGATTCCTTTTACAGACTCAAATGTTAGAACACATAATTCATGGTTTAACATCTGCACTCAGTAGCTTTGAATTCTTTTGAATGGCCACATTCTTGGATTTCCTTCATAGACTAAAAAGTTAGATGACATTACACAATTCAAAGTTTAACATTTGTGTTCAAATCTACTAGGCTGAAAAGGCTAAAAGGATGTCATATCCTTAGATGTGCGTCAATATAGCTCCAGGTGACGATGTTTGTCCTGCCTCGATCCCCGCTTTATTTGACAAATAGGAGTCCTGCCTTGTTTAAGTATATTCCATTACTTAAACAAGGATGGCCATACAAAATTCGGCTTGACTCTGAAATTGAATACAAAACAAATTGTAAAACTAAATTTTATTAAAAATATAATAAATAAAATAAAAAGTCGTTCTATCACAAATGCTGTTCTCTTATTGGCTACGCTACTCACTGTCTATCCTGCTGTAGAAAGTGAGTGCGTGTGTGCGGTTGTCAGTGTGCGGTTGTTATTTATATCATTATTCAATAAAAACGCGATCCTGTCTTGTTGCGAAGTTTTGAACGTGTAGTAGATTTATACTAAAACAATTAGATTATTTTTTTCTTGATTTTCATGCGGGATAGAAATCTCGAGCTCATAATCTAATTATTAAATAGATCACAGAAGCGAACTCGAACAAGCATACTCTTCCCCTTTTCCTTCCCCTCTTCTAGGCGTCCACCCCCTGTGTACAACTCCCCACCCTCCCCTTTCTCAAATGCTGTCCCCATAGGTAAGAGTGATGACCATTACATATCGCGGCCTCAATGTTTACAGCCGATCGTTGTTTTTTGTAAAAACTAAAAGGCACGAACAGCTAACTCAAAATCCATACCGAGAATCAACGAAAGGAAGTACAGCCAAAATGACGCACAGAAAATCAGAGAACAATTTCACTACCGTTTTGTTTTAGGGTTTCATGTTGTTTATATCACCTTTATTACATTTTCAGTCTTAAAAGTCGAATAAAATTCTAGTTTTTGAGAATGCTGAAGTATATTCCCGGCCAATAAGAAATATATTTCTGTTTCATTAAATTTGTACAGTGTTTGACTTCAGCGGTGTTTAATAAATCGGGGTTAAAATTTCTGATTAGAGTGAAAGTTAATTTTACCATTCAAGTGAAGATCTAATGAGATTAAGAAAGGTTGTTTAACAAAAGAGTCTTGGGGTTTATTTTGTAGGTATAACAAGTAGTTGAAGATTCTTAGATTAATGGCAATATTTAGAGGAAATCGACCAAGTTCAGCTCTGCACGCAACCTCAGCGACACGATGGTAGCGGTGATTAAAGCGAATCTCGGTGACCAGATCAGGAGAAGACGCAAAGAAATGCGGTTCATTTTCAATTACAAGACTTTGGCGCCCAATGGCTTGAACCAAGACTTTGGCTTTTCATAATTAACTCGTATGCTAGCCTTGCGCGCGCTTTTCTTCGGCACGCGTGAATTTGAATTTTTTGAATTTTCGCACACGCTAGCAACGAACACATTTTTACTACTGATGACGGTAGCATTGCCAAAACGTCTAGATTCATTTTTAACACTTTTTACAGCGTTAAACTTAACACTTTTTCACGTAACGCAATATTGGAAGCCTTATTACTCACTTAAAGATATCGTTTACAAAACTGAAGATGCGTTCTTTCAATTTGTGAGCTATCCTAAGCCTTAAAATCAGATTTCGTATAGGCACCCCAAATTTTACTATTATAGAGCAAAATTGGAGATCTCATTGTATCAAAAATTTTACAGGCAAGGGACGGATTTAGCTTACTAAAATCTGTGTGTCGCCTCAGACTGAAAAGAGCGTGAAGTGCTTTAATTCTGTTTTAGATGATCAAGTGAGACTTTAATTAAAATTTCCTGAAGAGGAAATTTTAGTTCCTCAATAAGTATAATCTTGTACAACGTCAATAATTTGATTATTCATATAAAATCTATATTCGGAGCATTTTCTTGCGCGTTTTTGAAAAACCATAATCTTGGTTTTTTGGGATTTATGCTTAACATCCACGTGTTGCAGTATGAAGATAATGCATTAAGACAATTTTGTAGACCTGTTTTAGAACGTGATAAAATGATTAAATCGTCCGCATATAAAAGAGAGTTTAATTTTGTGCCGTTTGGTAGAACAAAAGGATCAGATAAAATATTTTTAAATGAAAAAGGTAAATCGTTAATGTAAAGGTTGAAAAGTAGTGGACTTAAAATACAACCTTGTCGTACACCTCTCGCGTATTGAAAGGGTCGTGTTTGGCTTTGACCAATTTTTATTGAACAAGAGGACTTGGAATAAGGACTTTTAATTAAATTGTAAAAGCAGCCTCCTACATTAATTTGCAATAACTTATTCAAGAGCCCATTGTGCCAAACTGAGTCAAAAGCCTTTCTAAAATCTACAAAACAAGCATAATTTTTTTCATTGTGATATGAACGTATTTGTCTATCAAGGTTCGAGGTGTGAAGACATGGTCTGCTGTACGATTATTTGGCAAGAAGCCAATCCGTGATTTTTGAAGTATATTATTTGAGGCGACATATTCGAGAAGTCTTTGGTTTAAAATTGAACAAAATAGTTTTCCCAGACAGCTTGAAACACAGATACCACGGTACTTTGACGGATCGCTTCTTCCGCCTGATTTATAAATTGGTGTAATGACACCACCACACCATGTCCCGGGCATGGTACCTGAACTTAGGACTGCATTAAACAGTTTTGTAGTAAACAGGCATTAGGTCATTAAGACTAGCTTTAATCATTTCATTTCTAATTTTGTCTGAATAAGAAGATTTGTTGTTCTTTAACTTTTTGGCAGCTTTTTGTATTTCATTTTTGTATTTCATTTTTTTTTTTGTTAATAATAATACATTAGAGTTTGACCCTAAATGTTTTAATACCTGTTGCAAACCTATAATTTATAAAACAAATTTGGACTACTGGGCGAAATAATTTTTTTGTGTCAAACCGTAATAAACAACAAAAAGCTCAACTGAAAAACCAAAAAAAAAAAAATAAAACCAGAATGGACAAACAGAAGACGAAACGGTTTGGTGACAAAATTGAATTTTGAAATAATCAGTTGTACTTAACCAGTAAAATTCAGAAACATGCACTTTAGTGAGCTCACTAAAAACTTGTAAATAAACAACATAGATTTGATAATATGGAAAATATTTATCTGCTCAGAAGGTCTGTCATTCTCGTCAGGGGCACAGTGAACAGACCCGGTAGAGAGCTTAATTTACAGCAAAACATTCCTCCCGAAGTAATAAATATGCGCACGAGAGACAGGTAAATTTACGATCAAATTGGCGACTAAATTTGCTAAATATATTCCGTAAACTCTCCACCACACGTTTCCCCTCCCTCAAATGCTGTCCCCATGGGTAAGGCAGTTGACCATTACATATCGGGGGCTCAATGTGTACAGAGGTACTTGGTGTATCCCTGATCATAATGTATGGTACTTCATGTACCCCTTATTGTAATGTATTTAGATATATTGCAGTGTAATTTAGGGTCGGATTACAGTATCTAGGGCTGAAGCACTGATTTTAGTATTTAGGTTTAAGCACTGATTCCAGTATTTCCAGTGTATCGAAAGGGTTAGTTCTTATATATGGTCTGGGCTAGCAGCATATTGATATTCCTTAAAAATTACAGTTTCCGGCAGCTAGTCCTCGGTGGTGTAGTGGATAGTGTGCATGGAGCAGATCATATGGCCCGGGTTCGATTCCCTATTCTGCTGTTTTTATCTTCTTTTTCTACTAAAATAAAAACTAAGTGTTTAAATACAAAATAATAAGGCATACACCAAGTACATACCGAATTTTTACACAAACGGATCGGCTACAACTCGTTAAAAGCTTCGCGTAGTCACGAGTTAATAAGGACAAGGAAAATAGCACGAAAATGTGATGTTGTCCATAAGCCGGGAGAAGAGAGAATAAATTCAAAAAAAAAAAAGAAAAAGAAAAATAACAACACCGGCTATACCGTATTGCGATGACCACCACGATGATCCGCATTCTCCGTTGTCGTGCATATCGAAAACTAAGAAAAAAATAAATAAAAGACATCAATAAACGTTACCACTGATTTCACTTCAATAAGAACTTTTGAGTCAAAAATCCACTGCAGTAAATATCTGAGAACGTAACTTGTACCGAAAGTACTGTAGTTTTTTTTCTTTCAGTTATGAAGAAGGAGCTGGAGGTGGAGGCGGGGGGCAGTGGGGGGGGGGGGGGGGAGGGGGAGGATAAGATCATCTTAAAAGAGGGGTAGGATAGCTTAAAAATGTCCTGCTCCAAGACGAAGAGGAGGATGCTATAACTTGAAAGGGAGGGCTTCATTCATTGAGGATAATATGACTCTGAAGCATCTAAAGAGCAAACTAAGGGGCCGGTCATTATTTATCGCCTGGGGGGATCACTTATTCAGAGGGGGAACCACTCAAATCTGCTTGGACAATGCCAGTTTGAGAACGTAAAAAATAATTGCGCCCATTCTACTGGGAGATGATGGAAGTCTGTCATACTGGCGAGTGGCGAATATTCATCTTTGAACATGACAGGTGAATTCTAAATTGTGAACCATAACTCGTGATAACTGATACAGTACATTGTGAAACTGAGCGTGTTTGTTTAAACATAGCTTAATTCTCTTAGACATTTTGCCTCACCGATCGCCACGCCCTGCGTCCAACTCCCACCCTCCTCTTCCTATAACGCCTTTCCCATTGGTAAGGCAGGTGATAATTACATATCGCGGGCTCAATTTTCGCTGACCTTCCCCTCTCCTTTTTGCTCCACCGACCCACCAACCCCTTGCGTCTAACTCTCCACCCTCCCTTCCCTTCAACTCCCTCCCCATGGGTAAGGCAGGTGACCACCACATATCGCGGGCCCAATGTTAACAGTCAGATCAAGCGATCGACCGATCATGTCAAATTTTGTCCTATTTAAAAGTTATAGTGCGAAAGCGAAGCGCTATATTGCCGGATACTTAGCCGATCGACGAGACCGTAGGCCGAGTTGGCTAAAATCAGGCGATATTGCGCAAGCTTGAGCACTATAACTGTTTTATAATTCAACACACTGATAACAAATCACAGTTTCCAGAAAAAAATTCAATGAGATATGCAACCTTATATTAAGTGAAAAGGCTTACAACAATATTTCACCTCGGCATTTCTTACACAACAAGCAGCGAATGCCGAAACTTTTGCTAAGCCAAAAATAATTTAGCGTAGGTAATTTGAGAGTTTCTACGAAAAACTTTCGTCTACACTCAGGTATATTAAGGCCTGGGTCAGTTACGAAACTTCCAAAAACTAAGGGGGGTGGTCTGTCTCATAAAGTATGGAACATATTGATATGAAACTTGGCCAAAGGCTTAAACTTGATACAAAGATTAATTTTGATAAGAAGTTGTCACGAAAAGAGTCACGCAACTGATTAAGGTATCAAATTTCCATGTTTTTCTTTAGGCTAAGTGCAGGAGAACTTAAACCACTCTGACTGACAAAATATCGTTTCGTTATTTTTAAGTGCGCAAAGTCATACACGAAACAAACTGGAAGGCGTGTCCAGGTAACGTGACGATCGAAATGTCACGATTTTGTTGTCACGTAATAACCAGAAAACGGTCATACCGTGTACGAAGACCACGTTTCCAGTTACATTTGGAAAGTACCTTAAAAGGGTAGAAATAATGCCACTTAAAACTCTCAGAAAACACAATTTTTCCTTGTCTGCAAGAGCACTGAAGGAGCAAAGCGGAAGTAAAAGCTCAATTGATCACGTGATAGGTTGCCATGGAAACATCAACGTCAAAAAGGACTGTCTTAACAAGTCAAATGCCGTTGCCAAGTCTCATACTTATGACACGTTTCCTTTTGAAGATAGACCGCCCCCCTCACTCTTTTGATAAAATAGGGGAAGAGCCAGTCCTTTATATACCTGAGCGTAAAGAACGGGACAGAGTAGTGACTACTTAAACGAATTAAAACATAGTAAATTGGCATAGAATTTCTTAGTTACGAATGTTTCGTATCTTAAAAAGTTCAATCACAGAATCAAAACAAATTGAACAAACACAAGGCTACCTAAACATAGCGGCGAAAAGTCAGAAAGAACTGCAGCGCGGAAAGTATGTCTTACAACAATTCGCAGCTAAAGGATACAAGAAACGGTTAAAATATCGTACCTGTAGTTGATGTGGCTTTTTAGTCCAATCATATGATCAATAATTTTTATCTTTTCTTTTCTTCTCTTTTTTTCGTTCTTTTCCCTTTTTTTATCTAATAGTTCACGCATTTTTCTCCCAAAAACACAAAATTGCAGGTAGCGGTCATTTTCACTTTCCTTCAAAATGTGAAATTTACCTCCATCGCTGGATATACGTCATGTAGACCTAACGTATATCGAGAGCTTTATGACCAAATTTGGGCATCGCTGGATATACGTCATGTAGACCTAACGTATATCGAGAGCTTTATGACCAAATTTGGGCAGTGTATCGATGTGTTGAATTATAAAACTCGTTACACGCTTCGCGTTAAAAGGGCTTCAGCGTACATTTTAGTAAAATGTTTAAAACAAAGTATAGAATACTGTATTATCTCAAGATAGCTTGATAATTTTGTTACCTCTGTGACAGTCGGAGCGAACTATAAAATAACCATTGCGAATCCCTCTGCAGTTTGACTCCCATTGATATGGGTACAGGTGAGACACGATGATGCGCGGGCAGCTTGAGAAAAAAAAATTAACAAAGTGATAAATATATTATACTATAAATATAATATCAAAATATTAATAAAAGGCATGCAATGGTTATAAAGCATTGTGTTATGACACACCCAAGTAAAGAGCAGTTCATCAAGGGTGGCTGGGTGGGGTTCTGACTGGTACATGTATAGCTGTGAATTGGCCAAAATGTTTTAACTACCAGCAGAAAAATGCCAAGTTTTCAAGGGATAGTTGATATCTGATATCTGTACAATTAACTGATAGCTGAGAAATGGCTAGCGCTACAATTTCAACTGGAAGCTTGGGAATGGTAAGGAAGGTAAAGTCGCGTATGAGCCACAGGTGGCCCACACGAGCCACAGGTATCCCACACGGCTGGAGCCTAAACCGGTTTCTGTAGCATGAAGCAGCTAGGAATATTACTCTTCCCCCTGGATGGGATTCTAGTCCACCGCAGATTTACGTTACCCCCAGCATTATACACTTGGGTGGAGAGATGTGGAGTAAAGTTTCTTGTCTAACGAAACAACATGACTGTCGAGGCCAGGCCTTGAACCACTGACCTACATATCTGAAGTTCAAAACACTACACCACCGCACAGGCTAACCACTACACCACCGCACAGGCTAACCACTACACCACCGCACAGGCTAACCACTACACCACCGCACAGGCTAACCACTACACCTCCGCTGGGGCTTACCACTACACCACCGCACAGGCTAACCACCGCACCACCGCACCACCGCACAGGCTATCCACTGCACAACCGCACAGGCTAACCACCGCACCACCGCACAGGCTAACCACTGCACCACCGTGACTCCACAGCTTTACAATGACCAGACATTTAACTGATAACTAGCATGGTAGTGGGTCTGACTGTCTTAGGACGTGGCGGATCAAAGGGTCAGCAAAAAACATAGTATTATTACGAAGAATGATAAATGAACGGTGGTGGCGGCGGAGCAATGCAACAGAAGAATTTAAGCAACCAGTTTAAAGGTTCAAGATTTTTAAGAGTGACATACGGCTGACCTTAAAGTGTGGCATTCAGAGTTAAATTTCTTGGCTCCGGCTGGAATCTAAAAAAAGATATAAAATATCACCAGACCATGTCAATTATAAAGGGTTTTTACAATCTGACCTTTTTTTAACGTACATACCTCAACATTTGAGATCAAATGAAAAAAAATCCTAGAGAAAGATTTTCTGTTTTCAGGGAAGGGATCGTGATAGCCAGTACGTGTAGCTGTAAACTAGTGAAATCACAAATGCAATTCCGGAGCAGATACGAATATTTACGTTTGTCTTGAATTGAAGTTATTTGGTGTTTTGTATCACGGGAGTACACTAAAGTGAAACAAGAAATCCGGTAGAGTTTGCTTCCGGGCAGTTTTGCACAGTACCCACTCGGGGCGGCCGCTTTCGCGTATACGAAATCTAGCGTAATTATAGATTTCGTTAAGTAAGTAAGTAAGTAAGTAAGTAAGTAAGTAAGTAAGTAAGTAAGTAAGTAAGTAAGTAAGTAAGTAAGTAAGTAAGTAAGTAAGTAAGTAAGTAAGTAAGTATGTATGTATGTAAGTAAGTAAGTAAGTAAGTAAGTAAGTAAGTATGTATGTATGTATGTATGTATGTATGTATGTATGTATGTAAGTAAGTAAGTAAGTAAGTAAGTAAGTAAGTAAGTAAGTAAGTAACAACCTTATTTATAGAGGGTGACACATAACAGTTTTCACTGACGAACCAGTGGCCCTCTATCTTAAAATTTACAATATTTTACATGTAAAAATATAGTGCTATGTTACTAAAAGATGAAAAATATGTACATGATTTCAAAATAAAATTAAAACTAAATTAAAAATTAATCTTAAAATTAAAATTAAATAAAAAAAATGCTGATTGCTGTGTTTTTACCTGATAAAAGGCTGTGATCCCACTTGTGACTTGATCGACTCGGAAGGTACCTTGGAAGTACAAAAAGAGAAAAAGGTGGATTACTAGCAGCCACCCAGGGCTCTATTTACGTACACGTTTGTAACCTGAACTACGATCATCATTAAGGCGGGACGCAACCTAAATTTGAATGAAATTTTAAAAGGTTTAAAGAAGGGATAGAAGAAAGGAAATGATTTTTGGAACAGGTCAACAGACAGTTGATACCCACCCTAGAGGATCCCAGGTTGCTAGTGAACTGTTTTGGAGTCTATCTATTGATTATTAACTAATGTTTCTTATTTCTTTAAATTTTACAAATCCTTTGAGAAAAATTATTTCGTCCCAAACATACCCAAAAATTTACACAACACCCCATGACATAGATTCATAGAGATTTTGGATTGCTTGAAACGTGAACGAGAGCCATGTTTAGTGGCGGAAAAATGGCGTTCAGGTGGAGTCCCGCGCGCCTTAACCCATTCACTCCCAGAATCAGTTATGTAGACATGTAGTGCAGTTCTAACTTTTGAATCTGTGGACGAAATCCTATGGTGTGACCATTCAAATGAAACCTCTTCTGCAGTAATTTTGCATGGTACCATTTGTTCTAACTTTTGAGTCTGTTGATGAAATCCTATGGTGTGACCGTACCATTCAAATGAAACCTCTTCAGCAGTACTTTTGAATGGTACCATTTGTTCTAACTTTTGAGTTTGTTGATGAAATCCTATGGTGTGACCATTCAAATGAAACCTCTTCTGCAGTAATTTTGCATGGTACCACTTGTCTTTCAGTATTTTACAAATTAAACTAAATTTGGGATTTTTCTTGAATACAGATCTTCAGCACTCGAGCTCTTGGTTAAGTGGGTAAAAAGGCCTGTAATTAACGTAAGCGTAAGCTGTTGTAAACGCGAAGGCAAAGTTGCGGCAATACAACGGCGAGATAAATCGAAAGAAGATGAGGTAATCAATATATATTGGTAAAAAAAAAAACAAAACCAAGAAACTTAAGTACAGGCGTTGTGTTCAAATTGAGCTAAATTTCGTCATAGTTTGAAATCAATGATCAATTTTGACGACAATTTGAAGTTAAAAGATTAATTTTGCTCCGCAAAAGAATATCCAAAAATAATCGTTGCAGATAACCTGGTTAAAAATGATTGTGTATATACCTTCATGTGTTGCAATTTCGTGGATGTCCTCATCCGACAATTTTCTGCATGGAACTGCAGAGGTGATGAACTCAACACAGCGTGTTGGAAGGTAGCAATTTACCTCTCTTCTCAACAGATGATCATTACTAGAAGAACTGATGCTTGCAACAAGGGTCCATCCACCACCTGAGAAGGTTTGAAGTAAAAAAAGTGATAAAAAAATAATATTGTGTCCGGGTTGATCGCAGTTACGAAATTACAAAATTTACCAGCATTTGCCAGTATGGTTTTACGAAAATTTTGAATAGTACTTAGCGGTATAAATATGGAAATTTCGTCAACCAAGGAAAAGGTAAATTTATTAAAGAAGACGGTTGGAGGGCACCGACAAAAACTGCGCGGAAAATTGCAAAAAAAATCTTTGAAACTGCAAAATATTTGTAAGTTTCAATGCCAGCCCAAAAACGTCTTACAGGGCTTATAAGCGTTGTACTTTCAACATAAATGATAGCTCTTTTTTTTATCCCACTGAAGTCTGCAAGGTTTCAAAACCAGTCCCTCGGCTGATGAGCAATATTTTCCGAAGGTGCTGATTACAGGGGGTTAGTGTCCGCGCTGACTTGGAACGTTTATAACCTTAGTAGCATATAACTTATATCCACAAACGTTCGTGACTTTTTCTAAAATTTATCGGGGGACATTTTTATGCGACGTATTTTTATTGTTATAGTAAATTTTAGGAATATTAGGAATGATAGCGCAATTTTCGCGTCATAAGACATCATCGCGTCCGTGGCCTACCTTAAACGTAGAGGGTTTTTGACAAACTATAAACCCTCCAAGCCTCATAGCCATAGCTTTAATATTCTCGAAGGAGGAGGAGAGGGGCTGGGAAAAATTCCCCCCCCCCCCCCCCCCCATCCCAAAAGACCAAACTGAATCCCGGTCTGAATAGGGTTAGACCATATATTTTACACCGCAATATTCATACCATAATTGACCATGTCACAGTACACTTCTCTTTTCTTGCCTCTAATGTGAAGCCCGTAGTACCCAGATTTGGCAGCTGGCACTAGCTGTTGAATTTGTGCACATGATCTCTGAAAGATGAAATATTCAACAGTAAATTTTCAAAGGGTGACTTCGTGGTAGTGGTTGATTCGATATGTGCCATAGTACATGAAATTTTCGAGACATAAAATTATTAAAGTTACGCGCGATTTTGTAGCGACGATATTTCGTGAAACTATATCTCAGTGATTCTTGCGTTTAGCAATAGAAACTATAAAAAATGATTAATATTATTGTCATATCTGATTATTTCTCAGAATTTAGTTTCGCCTCGTTTGCATTTAGATGTCAATGAGCAACTAGAATCGCCAAACATTAACCCCGTTATAACATCAACCTTTCTTTCTAGTCGCAATGTATCGCAAAATATAGGGCACTTGACGAGTGCATTTAAGAAAGCTATGTGAAAGCTAATACAGTTTCAGCTTCTCGGTTCTTCGGTAGCTGAATACAGCTATTTCAATTAACGCTGTCGGATGGAAAAGGCGAAAAGCCAAGACCGCAAGGTGGTATGGGATTTTTAAGCAATGCTATTTACCCTAACCCATACTACCTTGTGGTCTTGGCTTTCAGCTTTTATCCGACAACGTTAATAGAAATAGCTGTATTTCAGCGAGGGAAAATCTTAGGAAAAGGAATGATATTCCCTGAATTTACTAGCTGCTTTTAATTAACCTTTCCGAAAATCCCAGCTGACCTTTCTTCGTAACCAAAACGACACTTTTATACCTACGAAAACAAAAGGCGTCACGCAAGTTTGAAGCGACATTTTACTTGAGGAAACTGTAGTTTTTACCTTCCGAACATCTTCCGAACATCCTCCGAACATCTTCCGAACATCTTCCGAACAGAAAACTGTAGTTTTTAACGTAATTTATTGCGAATTTTTAAAGTGACTAAGACCTTCCGAACAGCTATTTACCGAAACCGTTCGTTGGGTTGCTCCTGAAAATACTTGTCAACAAAAAAATTACAGTAACTGCTATTCGATAGTTTACCAGTAGGATTTTTGGCCACGGATTATCCAAGTAGACGTAACCTTTGGTAGGTATAAAACTGTGTGGAGCAATATGGACATCAGCTTTGTTTAACTCGCAGATAAAATCGACCCAATTGAAGTTTATACTTCTGCACTCTGCTCGCTTATCACAAGTCTTAATGCAGTCATCCGTGCTTTCAGCTCGTTGTGCCAGAAATGCATGTCCTATTAAGCGAGAGTTCGGTATTGAAGAAGTTTCATTGCATCTTGCGGGTTCCGTGCAACTGAAGATGGGGCGAATAAAAACGGCTAATAAAGCAATGGTTAGCATTCTTGAACTGCTAAAGTTCAAAGGAACCAGGTCATAAATTGAATCATTCAGTTCGTTCGCTTTTGTTCGAGCTGCAGCTTATTATATCACAGGCAGCCCAAGCTGAAGCTGTGAATCAGCTAATTACCGTTACCGTATTGGGTAATATAATTAGTGGTCATAGTAATAACACAACAAATGAGACTTTGTATGGGAATGAAAATACTCCAACTTAATAGCCAGGCTGTTTCGATATATTAAGCTTACTTGGTTCCGAGGCTTAGGGGAATAAAACAAGAGAAATCACATTGAGGCTCAGGTATGAGAGGTTAATTTATTTTGTTTCTAGTTGATTAAAAGCTACGACAAAACTATCAATTATTAACCGCTTGTGGAAGAAGTTATCTATTCAAAAGGTTCAATATTTTAAACGACATCTTAGTCAATCTATAGAAACTAGATATCAACACAGCAGGTGACCGAAGCTCAAGCTCTCAGTCAACTGAGTTCAGCACTACTGATTGTATCATATAGCTGCCATGGCAAAAATATAAGTTTGTAGGGGATACTTTTACTTAGTTAATTATGCGGTATATATTTGTCAACATAACCGCATTGACAGCACGTAATGAACTTTTCACAATAAGCCAATTTCGATATATTAAAATTCTAACCTGACTTCGAGGCTTAGGGGAAAAAGGGGTTAATCGTTAACAAAAACAACTGAACATGCTTTCGCTAAGAAAAAAAAAATGATTTCCATCTTTACTTGTATCCCATTCAGTATTATGTACCAGTATATTTGTTCCTAAAGGTCTACTAAGATGTCATTCAGAAAATTGAGCTTTTTGAAGAGGTAACTACTTCCAGAAAGTTAATAATTGATAGTTTTGTCATATAATAGCCCCCTGCACTGTTTTTAAACCAACTAAAGGAGTGATCGTCAATAACATAGGTCACTGAACAACTGAAGCTTTGGCGGCATCTCTTCCGTCTCGGCCTGAAGAAAGAAGAAATAAACATTGTTCAAAACGGCAACAGATCTAAATAAAATGGAACGTCTACTTTGGGACACCTCCATTAAGGGGATCGTTTTGTGAGCACCACTCCAAATTATCTTAATTTCTGAAAGGTATACTCTTACTAAACAACTTAAATCTTCATCATTTTTTAATTGAAGCAAACAGTCACTTTTTTAAAAGAAAAATATAATAATAAACAGGTTAATAATGTAATTACAACTGGGAACATTTTGGAAATGCGTGAATACCACATACAGTCGACCCTCTACAAAAGACATCTCTCTACTAGTCAACTGGAGCACATTCGCAACCGAGAAGACCTTGGGGACGAGGCCAGGCATTTGTCAGTGTCGCGTGATGCGCGAGCGCAGCGATAATTGACAAATAAGAACGGGTCTTCCCCCTCGCTGCTCACTACTCACAGTTCAGATTCATGGAACGGCTATTGATCACGTGACCTGGTAATTAATGTTCCAAATTCGACGCTAGCAAGATGTGTTGGAGATGTCTTCTGAAGAACCTCATTCTTTTTCCATTGCGAATCAGTGTTAGTTTACTGCGCCTTTCAATAACATGCGGAATTTGAAATTCAAATTTCCACCAACAGTTGCGTTTTACACTGCCGTCAGTCATCTTAGCTTACCTCTCAGGAAACAGATCTTCACTTCAATGAGGTCAAAAGGTCACGTCCGTGCATTATGATTGGTAGATTTCGATCCATTTTGTTTGTTTCTTTTTTACATGGTCCGTTGGCTTTCGTATTAATTATGATTGACGGCAGGGAATAACGCAACTGTTGGTGGAGGTTTGAATTTCAAATTCCGCATGTTATTGAAAGGCGCAGTAACAGGTTGATGCTTTTGAATCATATGATATGTTGATTTGCTAAAGCCCGGTACTTCACCCCCAGTTGAGTAAAGCAAAGGGGGTAATAGGAGACGTCTGCATGCGGACTACGCGGTTCATGGTTAAAGAAAGTCCCTGCTTCCCTTAGTGTGATAACGTAAGTCTATTTCACAGCTGACTGTTCACCCTATGGATAACTTCGAATAGTGAAGGATTAAGAATATTCGAGCCAGTCAGAGACACTTTAAACGGCAATTGGAGGGCAGCCGCAAAACAAAATCAATTTTGAAAAGGGCATTTTTGGTTAAAACATAGACTTATGAAATTTACCAGTTAAAACGCTACAAAAAAAGACATCAAAACCATCAGAAAATAGAGCAGTTTTCGATTGAGTGTAAACAAAAACCAAGGTCATCACTCTGGCCAATCACAAGAGACGAAGACAATCCAATGAACCAATCAGAACTCGAAACAAATACTGGAAGCCGCCACCAAGCGCGGGAAAACGCGTGTGAGCAAGTAAGGTTGGTTATGGTTTTACTTCGTCTTGCTTGATAAAGTGTCCGAAGATAATTTGAGCCAGTCACAAAGCGCAGCATTATGCGAAACCAAAGCAATAGTGAAATTACTTTCGACTGCACCTTACTCAAAACCGCTCTAATATTAACTGTACCTGCGATCAATCTCTGTGCTTTCCCGTAGAGTTCCGGCCATCGCGCCAATTTAAACACACAGAGTACCTTCAGATGGACCATTTTCTCGAAATTTGTTTTTGATCGAGAGGGTCAAAATAAAGGTTTCAGAATGATCTTTCATCCAAAAAAATTATTGAAAAAGTGTGAAATTATAACGGTATAACGTTTTGACCGGAAATTTGTTTATGACGCACGATATTCAGTTTTAAGCGCTGTTTTTTATCAAAGTCGATCATTTTTTGGCTTATGTTTAAAGGGATTTAAAAGAGTTACCGGCAACTTAAAGGAAATTTGTTTGATTTCGCTCAAATTTGGACAGTAGCTACCACCCTGGCCAATACTTCTTGGGACACTATGAAATTGCACGCAAAAATACGCTTCCCTATAAATACATTCTTATCCTACTATTCAGTATGCTTCTGAATGTTGTTATGCTCCCCCCCCCCCCCCCCCTTTCCCCACAGC
Organism: Cladopsammia gracilis; assembly: GCA_022457155.1. Lineage (NCBI taxonomy): Eukaryota > Metazoa > Cnidaria > Anthozoa > Scleractinia > Dendrophylliidae > Cladopsammia > Cladopsammia gracilis. The sequence goes on along the minus strand of JAJGOT010000095.1, from coordinate 528,211 downwards.
AATGTTGATTGCCGTGAAAACAGTTTTGTACCTCGTGAAGTCAACATTGCACTAGGGGGGAGGGGGAAGGGGGAATGCGTAAAATTGCAGAGTTATTTCGGAAGTGTCCCAAGAGTATTGGCCAGGGTTGTAGGTTAACGTAACATATAATAAAAAAAAAACTTATTGGGAAATTTTTAATTTCTGAAACCTTTTTGTTTAGAGCCTTTTCTTCGTGATTACTTTCTTTTTTCGCCCGGCCTATTTCGAAAGTGTTCTGAAAGGTATACTTTAACCTTAAATCACATTGATGTCTTAAATCGAACAATACGACACATAAAACTGAGCTAATTAACAAAAGCGACAATTAATTAAGATTGATACAATCATTATTTGAAAATCACTTACCAACCAACCAAACACTGATTAGTAAAGTAGCGATAAAACTCCCGCTTTCCGATTGGTCGAAATCCTGGCGTTGAACTATCTAGCCACAGGCCGCAATGTTTAAAGGTTATTGCGTCATACTCTCTAATACTGTTCCTCCTAACTTCTTGTGATGATTCAGTACATGAAAACTACTGAGCCAAGTTTACCAGTGTAATTGTAACTTTTTTATTATTATTATTGGTACTTCTTGGAGCTCGTAGGAGGGGTAGAATAGCTAATTAAATATATTTGGATACTGCGAAAAGTTAAACACCGTGCGTGTTTGCTTGGAACCAAGTCGTGCGGTTGACTGAACATAAACACAAACTCATAATAAATTAACAGAGTGCGTTGGTAAATGCGCTTTCATTGATTTTGTATCGAGAGTTTGTCGAAAACGGGTAGTTTTGTTCATAAACAAAACACCGTGCCGTAAAAATAGCCAATTGGTCTTAACCTTTGTTGGTTGTCTTTGGCTAAATTGATTAGAATATTGAAAACGCTTTTATCATTTCTACACACCCAGATTAATTTTGACGGTTAGTGAAGCGTGTTATTGTGAACCGAAGCAAAGAAGCGTGAAACTATAAACTGCTCTCTGGCTGTCAATTTCAATCAAATTACGAAATTGTAAAGGCAAACATTACAGAGAGTACGGAGGGGCGAAATCATTGTTTGTATTATCGGGTTTGGATAACACAAGGAGGACACAGGTGAATCCCGCAACATTCGACCTCGTTTATGTTACAATGGCTGCCGTATTTTTTAAATACGTCACCGACAAGGCGAGCTTTTCTGGCAAAGATCATAGCTCTGGTCACAAAACGAGGTTGATCGAAAAGTTTTTAACAAGTAAAGGTTGGCATTGTATCGGGAATCAAGCGTTTTATTCTGCACCCTCTTATGGCACAGCGAAGGAACAAATGATCTCTCAGGCCAGGGCGATAGGGGACATCGAAGAACTTCTCAAGTGGAAACCAACGCTGAAAGAATGTTTTAAAGATACCCTGTTAATCGTGGGTCAGGTTTACAATATCGAATCATTGATGGCAAACAGCAGTATCAAAAAAACAACCAGAAAAGAACGCGATGACAAGCGGTCTATGCTACTCGAGTTGCAATCGTCAGACGATTGCTCTGTCAAAAAGGATCGTGTCTCACTGAATGAAGGCACACAGCAAGCATCCATTGCAAGCGCAATGAAAGCCATAAAACTTGGTCAGCCAAAGATCAAAAGCCCGGTGAGCCAAAGATTTAAGAACATGACCCGTCCCGCGCGCGCTCGCCCGATGGGTTCTGCCTCGAAGGTAACAAGCCGCCCGATTGTAAACTTTCCCAGAACACCCGTAAAAACCGCAAACAGTAAAAGTGCCACAAGCATGTTGATATCGGGTCATTGCCCAAGCGACATGAACTCGAATCTGTTGTCAGGAGCGGAGCGTGGCGAGAATCGGTGCCTCCAAGAAGACGACATGACGCCGTTGTATCTCACGTGCGTCGAGGAAGAAGACGGTGAAGGACGGAAGGATATACCGTGTGCCAGTTGTGCTGGGTCCAACAGTTACCACGTAGAAACCTTTGTTAAGAAGGACAGATGTACTAAGAAATTGTGCTGCACAAACGTCAATGTGGATCCATTAGAGCGGGTTGTGGTCTAAAGTTTGGATTTTTACCATAAACATTGAATCTCATTTACACTAGCGATCTTCGCTCTTCTACGGCTAGTTAAGTTGTATATTAAAGTGCCTATCACCCCTAGAAAGTTATTTTCAGAATCAACTCTATGTACCTTGAATAGTTGAATGGTAAAATATTTCTTGTTTTGAACGTCGTGTTAGTGAGTTATAGAGATTTGAATTTACAAAATGCTAATTAGATGACGTCAACCCGGGAATCATTTATTATACAACTACTTGTTTACACCTCCAAGTAATATTTTTACGAATCAATTGACTATCCACAGTTTATTTTTAGTATTTATCAAATTAATTATCCTCAAGCTGTAAACTGCGCATTGTAAATTGGCGTAGAAATAATGGCAAATTCCCGGGTTGACGTCATCTAATTAGCATTTTGTAAAGTTCAAATCTCTATAACTCACAAACGCGACGTTCAAAACAAGAAATATTTTACCATTCAAGAATTCAATGTACATAGAGTTGATTCTGAAAATAACTTTCTTGGCAATTTAACTACACCGTAGTCTTAGCCGGGAAACTCGTCTGAAGACTAATAAAAAATCGCCTCGATCATGAATCCAGAGAAAGAGGAGTTTCTCGTCTCAAATCTATAGTTTCATTGAAAATGGATGTAAACGAAAACTCGGTCTAGGACGGTAAACCGTCTAAAATTCCCTTAGGACGAAAAAATCAGGGCGGAATTTTTGTTCGCTACAAAAAATGGAACTAATAATTTAACAATTTCTTCTGGGATTTGTAGAAGTGTAAGATGATTTAACGTACTAAAATTCATATTATAGGCGAAATTCCGTCTGAGATTATAATTTCCCCTCTTCTGTTAAATATGAATTCGCTAATTATCGCCGGGAATGATTATATATTTACATTAAAAAGAAAAGAAAGTTAAGGCAAAACCTTAGAAATCAGTAAACACCTTTCTTTAATGGTCGTACAATAGAATTTCATCCACAAAGTCAAATTCAAAGTCACACGAAATAATTAATTTTGAAAGCAACCCACAAGTTTGGTTGATGATTTTAAGCACAGAAGTAAACTTTAGAACCACCTTGCAGGGGCGGATCCAGGATTTTGAAATGGGGGGTGAAATTTTAAATGCAATAGAACCAAGAAGCCAAGAAGCCTTTTATTTATTTATTTATTTATTTGAGAAATACTTTAGAAAAAAGAAAGAAATGGTCTCAGAAAAGGGGGGGGGGGGGGGGGGGGTGGGTGAAAATTCACCCATTTCACCCCCCCCCCCCCCTGGATCCGCCCTTGCCTTGTACAGAATAATAAACAGTTTTACAGGAAAGTACTGTTCAGCAGCTCTCATCTGAACTGACACACAAGGATTCCATCCACCAAACTTGAACGTTAGATACGTTGTAAAGCGTAATAAACGGTACCACAGGAAAGAACTGCTCAACAACTTTAGGATTTCAACCACGGACTTAAAAGTTGGAACCACATTAATTATGAATGATTACCGGTAACAAAAACTGCTGTTTGACTGAAACATTGGTCACCCAAACGTCGCGCACTCGCCATTTTCAAGGTATTTTCTGGCAGCGGGGATGGTTCAGTAGCGATGAGAGAAATCGCCTCCCACCCATTTAGCTCGGGTTGAAAGGGAGCATTACTGTAATCCCAATTGTCGGGCATCAACCTACCCTTTGCAATTTGTCGCACTCGGCCTTGTGTTTTTGACCTCATAGGATAGTTCCTGGTCATAAGTGTGAAGTCGATCGATCATTCTTTCAAATAATGGGCATTTTTAGCTTATCGTGTGAAACGACAGTACTATTTGCTATAGCCTGCGTAGCAGGTGGCGGGGAGTGGGAAACTGAGGAAAGAGGGAAAGGACGCCTGCAATAAAGACCCTTTGTTCATTTCGGAGGGCGCTGGCGGACGCAAAATTCCGATTGGCTAATTCGCGCTGGGCGGTAACATAGTAAATGCCCGGGTGAAGTCAGCCATGCGTAAAAGCCCGTGCCAGTTTCTGATTGGTGAACGTATTGACAGTTGAGATAATTTGATTACCAGGAAATCGGTGGGGGTAATGCGAATAGCCCGGTCTTATAGCAGGCGTTCCTTCCCTCCCCCCCCCCCCCTCTTTTTTCGCGCCTGCCCCCTTCCCGTTTACGCCACCACGCAGGCAATATAATTTGCTATCGCATAGGCAAGTAAGCTTTGTTCTAAACAATCAGCTACAAGGTTTCAACATCCCCTTTTTTTTGGGGGGGGGGGGGGAGGGTGGGGAGGGGGTCTCAAAACGTTAATAACTATGAAAAAACCACAAGTTATTATGTCATATGGCTTGGGAATATGTAGATTACTTCATTGCCAGTGCGGGCGTACGGTATTTACGCGTGAGTTCTGATACAAACCAACGAGTGCGTAAATACCGTGCAAAGCACTGCCATGCTGTAATTTGTTTATTTTTTTTTTACATACTGAGATTTGTGATTGGACGAAACGCGTTTAATTTTCACGTATGAGAAAGTCGTTTCGCCATTCTGATTGGCTGCGAACCTCGAACGGGATATAAAGTAACATTTAGAAGGGTATATAAACTGTTGATTAATTATTAATAAATAAAAAATTAGAAGGTATTCACAGAATGAGAACAATTCAACCCGGCCCTTCTGTACATATTTTTTTTTTCACATGATTACATTTCTTTCCTTTTTTCCCTTCGACAATTTTGAAACTTTATCACAAAAACAAACGTCAGCTAAGTTTGCTAATAGTCGTATTTACAGTGGTATAGAGCAGTTTTCAATTGAGTGTCGTAAAACCAAAACCAAAGTAATTACTCTGACCAATCACAGCAGTCGTAAACAATCCAATGAACCAATCAGAGCTCGAAGCAATTACATGTAGCTGGCGCCAAGCGCGGGAAAACGCGTACGAGCAAGTCACGATTGGTTTTGGTTTTATTTCTGATTGGTCGAGAAAGTGGCGCGAGATTTTTTAGCCAATCACAAAGCGCAGCAATGCAAAACCAAAGCAATTGTCTAATTACTTTCGACACTCAATTGAAAACTGCTCTATAACACATAGATAAATTATAAATACATTATTCACAAGAAATCACATTTGTTCTTCATGCCAGTATCTCTAACACAGGTTCAGAACAATAGACATGATGATTACAGTTGAAGGGAATATATCATTGGGACTTTTGTGTTTTTGAGTAAAAAAACTATGCTAACATTAAAAGTAAGAACCTTTTTTCATACATGAAATACTCGACAAGAATACCAAGAGGAAGATATCAAGTAACGAGTTTTTCACGGCCGCGGGAAGGACTAGAAAAGTTATAATAAAATGGCCCAATTATTTTAAAGTTGCAATCCCCCAAAACGAAACTGGAAAATAAAATAAGTAAATACATAAACTGTCTTTTGGCTTACAAAAAACAGTTGACACAGCCCTTGCGCGGTCTTTACCAGGAAAGATGGATGATACGAGATGATTCGTTTGACATAGAACTGATTAAAACGGTGTTGTTTAAGAGGCCGCTTACAAGAAAGGTCACTCCGAGAGAGCCAACTGTACTATAGCGGTGCTCTTTCTGCATTTAATAAACGTTTATAAATATTTATGTTTCTGTTGTTGTTTTTTTTTTAACGAAGGTCTTCTCGCTTGGAAGCGAAGTCAGTCTTTGTCAAGGCAATGAATGGTTCTTGGACTTGACACGCCCCTTCTGACAAATATTCCACTGCTGGTTGTATCCAGGCGCTTGGTTTTCTTCTTTTTGCGGCGTAGAGCAGTTTGCTGGTTTGTGGTGGAGGAACGTTGAAGATCAGTCTGCAATAACAACATACTTTAAAATAAAATAGTGAAATGAAACCTTGACTGGGTTAAAAGAAAATATTCAAATTTGGTCAGTGAAGTGGTTGAGAAGAAAACCTGAAAATTTTCTGGACATTCAAATAAAAGCTGATCAGAAGTACTTTCCTGTGGTGCTGTTAATAACGTTGTACAAGGTGGTTCTAACTTTGAAATCTATGGATGAAATCATAAGGTGACTAATAAAATAAAGTTCTTTAGCAGTACTATTATTTGTTATATACTTGTTTGTTTGGCAATTATTGTGGCACTGAAAGACATTAGCATAACATTAATCATTATAAGTGATTCTTTTGTGAGTCCGTGTAACATGAACACTCACGGCTGTTAGGTGTTCACCGCGCTCGTCTTCCAACTGAAGAGTCAATGTGTGAATCTGAGCTCGAAGTTTGTCCATCTGCGCCTCCAGCCTCTCTCGTTTTTCACGCTCATATTCCAGTTGAGCCTCTAACTCGCGAATAACCCTACGTATGAGAGCAAGTGGACGAATAGAACACGAGGATGAGTGTTTCATTAGGATTTCCAAACACCGTGAAGTTGGTTGAAAAACAAGGGGGGGGGGGGGGGGGGGGGGAAGCGGGAGTAATATATCAAACACGAGGAAGAGTGTTTCATCAGGATTTCCAAACACTGAGAAGTGGGTTGAAAAACAAGGGGGGAGGGGAGGGGAGTAATATATCAAACACGAGGAAGAGTGTTTCATCAGGATATCCAAACACTGAGAAGTGGGTTGAAAAACAAGGGGGGGGAGGGGGAGTAATATATCAAACACGAGGAAGAGTGTTTCATCAGGATCTCCAAACATCGAGAAGTGGGTTGAAAAACAAGGGGGGAGGGGAAGGGAGTAATATATCAAACACGAGGAAGAGTGTTTCATCAGGATCTCCAAACATCGAGAAGTGGGTTGAAAAACAAGGGGGGAGGGGAGGGGAGTAATATATCAAACACGAGGAAGAGTGTTAGTGATGGTGATTGTGGCAGTGATGGCAATGGTGACACTGACAAAGATGACGATTTTAACCATGGCATTTGTGGCGGAGTAATACAGCTCAAGCGAAAAACAAAAACCACGAAGCCAGTGACCACCCCACCACCCTTCCCACCATCCTCGGAATCCCGCTCACCTGGCGCTTTCTCTCTCCTCTTCTTGTTTCTTCTGATCCTCGTCCAGCACTCCGCCTAACTGTCTGTAGTTCATTTTAGCTACGTCCAACAGGTGAGCAAGCTCATCAATCTTACGCTTCGCGCGTCCTGCAGGAAAACGTTTTATGGAAAATAATATTGGTATTTGATTACAATCGCCTTTGGCAGTTCACCCTAATAGCTACCCTCGTCTATCTTATCAGTGAAGGGCTGCGTTTAACTTTTTTATCTTCAAGCACATACCTCCGACTAAGTCAACATTTTGTCCACCCTAAAGTAGTTCCTCTGACCAATCACAACAGACGCAGACAATCTAATGTCAATCCATGCAATCAACCAATACATGTAAGCCGAGCGCCAAGCGCGGGAAAACGCGTCTGAACAAGTCATGATTGTTTTTTCATTTCACTTCTGATTGGTTGAGAAAGTGGCGCGAGATTTGCTAGTCAATCAAAAAACGTACCAAAGCAAAACCACTCTATATAGCCACTGTTTTATTGGGAGGATTTAACGATTAAAAAAACCTAACAGCAGAAATGTGTATTTTTAAAGTACATTTTTTTAGAATTCATGCACCTTTTAACATCATATTTATTACATTTTTACACATGCGCAGTTTACTAACGGTAGTGTTTCACTCCCGAGATCAACTTTTAACGAAACTGGGCATTATTATAGTGAAAATACGTGACAACTAACTCGAATAGCAAAGTTGTCTGATTGTGTCTTTCACTGCTTGCCGTACTTCTCTGATCTTCCAACAATAGAGAACCGGGTTTAAAGACGAGTTTAGATAAAGCAGAGTGACTGCAAATTCCATAGCGAGAAACAAAGATGAAGATAGCTCGGTATTCTTCCATATAACCATCATAAAACCATATGGAAGATAACAAACAACTAATGTCAACTTCACCCAGAGTGCACTGGACACTGCCTTTTTGTATCGCGCTATGTTCAGTGGGGAGAGAGTTTGGCTCGGTTGTACTTGGTGAAAATGATCTTGAACTTGAGTTTGATGGCGTCGCAGATTGAAAAAAATTGTTGTGTAAGAGCCAATCGCAGTTACTACACACACGGATATTACAACATAGCTATACCATAAAGTTATACGGTTATCCCAAAAATACATAGTTGAACATATCAAGGACCCAGCTCCAAAAGAAGTAACAAACACACATGTTCGTTTTAAAGTTACAACTTGTCTGTATCTGAGGCCCAACAACAGTGCGAGAAGTCTGTCCATACTTATTGCAGTCACTGTCAACAAAGACACTAAACATAATACATTGGCTATGATAAAAGCTGCACCAAATACGTAGCGACAAATATTCCATCGTTCGTTCACCACAGATATCCAATACGTTACAACAATAGGCTCTAATATGATGCCAACAAACAGATCAGTTGTCGCTAGGCTATGATACAAGAGTTTGGACGGCGGGTGAAGGGAAGTCGCCTTGTGAAGAGCAACTAGGATCAGAGTATTCCCCAGAAATGCAATGATGGACATTAAGATATTGAGCACTGAAAGGCTTATCAGCTGCTTATGTAGTTGACCCGTTAATTCTGCTGAGCAAAACAGTTGTTCCAATGTTTTCTGATTTACATCTCCAGTAACGTTTGTTATGGCCATTTTACTGTTTAGGCGAGTGAGTGCAATTCTATCGCTCTTTCATGAGGACGGAAGTCTTAAACTGCATGCGCAAAATAGGTCAACCTAAGTGCGAATTTGTATTAACAATAATTATATTCTTTTATCCTGTGTAATTGTTAAGCAAACATCTGTCTAGTTCTGTTTACTTTACTTCGTTTTATCGACAAAATTTACAAAGATAAGCAATTTCGTATAAAAATGAAACAAAATCCAACCGTTTTAGTCTAAAGCATTAAAACATACGCGCATCAAAACTATGGTAGACAATATTCGTGACATTCAGGATGCTTCTCAATTTCCAAAATTTGAATTTTGGTTAGCAATAACTCTTAGATGCAGCTGTTTACGTGGCTACAATACTTTTGGAGTCAAACATGTCAAGATAAGTACGTAACTGGCGTCAACCGGTAACTCAGAAAATTTGTTCTAAGGGGACCTATTGCTGACTTGTGTGTTTAAAATGGAATAATAAATTCATTTTTAAAGAAACACACGACTATATATATTTTATCACAAACAAAAGAAAAAAAGAGAAGAGAAGTTATCTTGAAAGGAAGATCGTTTCTTTTATACAGCTTCTAATTTTAATTTGAGAGCGTTTTTGAGAAGTTTAAAAGGTTTGTCCAGCCTAAACGCAAGTTAATAATCCATAATACGTGAAGGAAAGAGTCCAATTTGCAGTTCAGCCAATAAGATTTGACTTTTGCATCTTATACATTTTCCTTGCAAACAACATTTGCATTCCTCTTCCGCGACGTTTTACAAAAGACATAAGCGAATAACTATCTTAATTTTCTAAATAATAAATGAGAGAAGTAATCATAATGTTAATGAGTCAAGACTTTGCTCCATAAGGTCATAAAGAACGATTTAGAAGAAACAAATTCGTCACATGTCATGTCACATCTTTGGGATAAAATAACGACATGGATTGCTCTGTGCATATCAAACGGGCCACGACTTGCGTACGATTGTTAAGGGAAGAACATGAAAAGCTCCATGTATAACATATAGTCGCGAAAAAAACACTCGCACTGAACTCCCGCATTCGACTCAAATAAAACGGCACGTCCGTTGCTCATTTGATTTCTAAACTCGACCTTCAGTAAAATCCGTTAAGTTGCTAATTTATTTGACTTGAATCGCTTTTTCATAAGGACGAATGCTTAATATCCAAACCATACTTCCAGTAGTCAAAATAGTTCTTCAATAACAGATAATACAACACAAAATTAACAGTTAAACAATGGATCGCAACATGAAAACCAAAAAGGTTTTGGTCAACCTAACTAAAGTTGGTAATGCATCACTGAAATTAAGCAATGTTTGAATGGTTACACTTTAGGCTTTAATATCAACAGACCGACCTGGGCAGCACAATGAAGAGTACCACGCAGAGAAAAGCTTTCATTTAAATGCTTATACTTGAGGATTTCGTACACGGAATATAAAGTTGGAACTTATATGCCTAATACATGGTGTATACACAGCACATGAAACAGCACCACATGAAAGCACAGTTTGACCATATCACTGCAAGGACATTCGTGGTTAAAACAAACTTACAACAAAAATGTTTATTTTCAAAGAAATAAGTTTTATTGTTAATAGAATTATATTCATTTATATACGCCTTTAGACTTTCTCAAAGTCCTTCGCTTCTCGCTCGCGCTGCAAGCTCGAGTTTTAGCGTTTCGTGCTTGTTGTTCTTTTTTTTTTTCTTTCGCTCCCCGAGAATACAAATCCTGGGCTCGACATAAAATGGAAGAACAAGTTCCACTCTTAAGTCAAGATACAGCTTTAAACAAGACTAATAATTTTTAAAGAAAAAAAAATACGCGAGAATTAACAGCAGATTTGCTTGACTGTCTCTTTCACTGCTTGCCGTACTTTTCTGATCTTCCAGCAATAGAGAACCGGGTTTAACGACGAGTTTAAATAAAGTAGAGTGGCTGCAAAGGTCAGAGCGAGAAACACAGAAGAAGATAGCTCGGTATTACGCCATATAGCTGTCACCAGACCATATGGTAAATAACAAACAACTAATGTCAACTTCACCCAGAGGGCACTGGACACTGCCTTTCTGTATCGCGCTATGTTCAGTGGAGAAGGCGTTTGGCCCGGTTGTACTTGTTGAACATGATCTTGTACATCTACTTGTGTTTGATGATGTCGCAGAGTGATGAAAATTTTTATGTACGAGCCAATCGCGGTTATTACACACAATGATGTTACTATATAGTTATACCACAATGTTATTCGGTTATTCCAAAAGTACATAGTTGAGCCGATGGAGGACACAACCCAAAGAGAAGCTACCACCAAATATGTTCGTTTCAAAGTTACAAACTGTTTGTATCTCGGCCCCAACAACAGAACGAGAAGTCTATCCACGCTTATTGCAGTCACCGTCAACAAAGACACGAAACACAGTATATTGCCTGTGATATAACCTGCACCAAATGCAATGCGACAAAAATTCCATCGTTCGTTCACCACTGACATCCAGTAGGTGACAGCAAGAGGTTCTAATATGATGCCGACAAATAGATCAGTCGTCGCTAGGCTACGATACAAGAGTTTGGACGGCGGATGAAGGGAAGTCACCTTGTGAAGAGCAGCCAGGATCAGAGTATTCCCCAGAAATGCAGTGATGGACAGACAAATGTTAAGCACAGAAAGACAAATCAACTGCTTATGTATTCCTACAGTTAATTCAGCTGAGCAAAACTGTTGTTCGACGGTTTTCTGGTTTCTTTCTCCAGTAAAATTTGTTATCGCCATTTTACTGTTAAGGCTTACTGATAGACTACATGTATATGAATGGCTTCTGAGTGAATGCGACCAAAACTCCGGATAAAACCAATCAATCAGGGATTTGCCGAGTGCTAAACCCAAACCTCTGAATAGCGGGTACGTACGTGTGCACTCAAAGAGACGGAAGTTTCAATATACTACACTTGTCAAATTACTGGTGGGTATTTAGCAAATTTCCACCGGTTTTCCGTGGTGTGGACTCTTATTTATCATGATTTACGTCATCACATGGTCGAAATGTTTTGGACTCACGAGGCGCAGCTCAGTGAGTCAGCAACAAATTTTGACCATGTGATGACGTAAATCGTGGTAAATAAGAGTCCACACCACGAAAAACCGATGGAAATCTGTTTTGTTACCACAATTCTTAGAAATTGCGTGATGTTAGCGTCAGCACCGTTGTCTGCACTCTCATTTACCACCCGCATTGACCAATCAGATTGCGAGATTACCGGCAATTGTGGTAAAATTATTATTTTAATACCCGTTATGAATTTTTATAACTAGCAGCTGGTTCAATGCAAACAAAACAATTAAATGCGGTGCCAGTCTCTGTTAAATTTCTTTCTCTTGTTACTTATCATCGAAAAGTATACTAAAAGATATATATGTTGTGGTTCAAACCAGTTTGGTTTTTATTTTCCTTTGTCTCAGATTCATTTTCATATTAGAGACAAAGGAAAACAAAAATCAAACTGGTTTGAAAATTTTCAAACCAAAGAAAAATTTAAACCACCACATATACAACTTCGCTGGAAAAGCACGAGAAAAATGCCACTGTATTAGTCGACCAAGTTGTTGAAACATGCGTATTTAAAATAATGGCATACCATATTCATGACATTCGCGCCTTTCTGTCTGTTTATCAAGGAAATTGCCACTAATTATGTGTCGATTGTCTCTTAGATGCGGCTGGCTGCGTGCCCAGGCCCTTATTGGTTGTCAAACAATACGGTACTAGGCAAACAAGCCCTTCTACTCCCAAGACTATTGAACATCAAAATACAAGAAAATCCCAAATATCATTTTGTAAAATATTGGAAAACAAATGGTACCATGCTAAAGTACTGCCGAAGAGGTTTCATATGAATGGTCACACCATAGGATTTCGTCCATAGACTCAAAAGTTAGAACAAATGGTACCATGCAAAAGTACTGCTGAAGAGGTTTCATTTGAATGGTCACACCATAGGATTTCATCAACAGACTCAAATGTTAGAACAAATGGTACCATGCAAAAGTACTGCTGAAGAGGTTTCATTTGAATGGTCACACCATAGGGTTTCGTCCACAGACTCAAAAGTTAGAACTACCATAACTGAATCTGGGAGTGAAAGGGTTATTAACATTTGCATTTGCCTTCTCGAGTTGTATTTCAGAAGATTTGTATTTTGATCAGTGTTCACCTTTTCACATCGCATTTCGCTTTTAATTTATTACTACGCTGGCTGTTGTTACCAATATCATAAAAATTTAAAAGTTGCTTTTTCTACCGTTTGGAAAATGGTAACTCAGAAATTTTATCCTCAAGAAATTGTTAACCAGCAGTTGCCATGTTCTGTTTATTTATTTCGTTTTATCGACAAAATTTACAAAGATAAGCAATTTTCAATTTTCATACGTGCTTTAAAACTTAATTGAAGGCTTCTGCCCAATTTTGAACTGTTTGTTAAAGGAAATATTTATTACTATCTCATATCTCTTAGCGGCAGCTGGTTACGTGCCTACAAGACTGTTGGCAGTCATAGTCATACATGCCAGGTTAAGGACAAATGTCAAAGACGGTTAATACGAAAACAAGTGCAAGGCGCTCAATTCAAGCGGTGCTTTGCCCTGCCTTTCTGAGTTGAATTTTGTATTTTGCTGTGCATCTTTTTCACATCGAAACTCGCCCTTCTCACTCGGTTGGTTTACTAATGAAAAAGACACTTTTAAACACTTTTAAATAATTAGAGTTCGTTTTCACCGGTCGCAACTAGTAATTCATAACATTTATGGTAAAGAGGGTCGTTGTTGACTTGTGTTTCTCTATAAAATGGAATTAGCAATGTAATGTTGAGTAACCTTACAGCACTCTTGTTTTGTGTACGGACTCAAATCAATCTAGATCCACATTCCACAACATATCAAACAGTTTAAAAAAGCTAAAATGGATAAGAAGATAAAAGTATATAGTACTATAACCTGAGAAATAATAAAAGCTTCTCTGACACAATCCTCTGGGAAAATCTGATGAAAACCCGCGAAGAACTGTAATGAAATTAAGTTGCTAACATAAGTTGACGCAGTCTTATACCTGGAGCATCTTCAACTCGTTTCTTCTTCGTCTCCTGGAGAATTTCCGTCGATGACATCACAGCTAAAAACGGCGGATCAAAACCCTCGGGATCTCGATGGTCACGAAGAAAAGATGGAAAAGCTAAAGAACAAAGCAGATATAGAAAAGAAAGAGGGAATAGAGTGACTCCTGCAAAGGTTGATGGATTGGGGATTTGTCATTTGTATAGAATAGTTAAAATACAAAAATAGATGCAAAGAAGTAGGGGCAGATCAGAGTGGCTTTAACCAACTAGAACCGGAATTATAAAGCTAAAGAAGGGGCCCCGGTTGTGCAAAAGGTGGATAGCTCTATCCACCGGATAAATCACTATCCAGTGGATAACACGATTGGTTTTGCTAATGCATATCTACTGGATAGTGATTTATCCGATGGATAGCGCTATCCACCTTTTGAACAACCGGGGCCAGGAGGATAAATAAGTGGAAAGGGCAATATAGAACATCTTGCAAAGCTTGTTTGCATCGGGGATCTCTTACTAAGCCATAGAAGAAATGGGGATTCAAGTAACTCTCGAAGAATCAAAGGAATCACATTTTGCTGCTTAGAGGATGTAGCTATACTAAGTAATATGTAGATTGAGAAAAGGTAAAGTCGCACATGAGTCAGGTTTCTGTAGCATAAAGCAACTAGGAATATTGCTACTCCCCCGCTGGATGGGATGCTAGTCCATCACAGGGTGACCTGGTTTATATACTTTGAAGTGACCAGGAGTATTGATACTCCCCCCTGGATGGGTTACTAGTTCATCACAGGGTAACCTGGTTTATATACCATGAAGTGACTAGGAGTATTGCTACTCCCCCATGGATGGGATGCTAGTACATCACAGGGTGTCATGGTTTATATACTATGAAGTGACTAGGAGTATTGCTACTCCCCTTGGATGGGTTACTAGTTCATCACAGGGTGACCTGGTTTATATACTATGAAGTGACTAGGAGTATTACTACTCCCACCTGGATGGGATGCTAGTCCATCACAGGGTAACCTGGTTTATACACTATGAAGTGACTAGGAGTATTGTCCCCCCCCCCCCCCCCCCCCTCCCTGGACGGGATGCTAGTCCATCACAGGGTTACCCCCAGCATTGGGTTAGGTTTCTGTAGCATGAAGCAAATAGGAATATTGCCACTCCCCCTGGATGGGATGATAGTCCATCATAGGGTAACCTGGTTTATATACTATGAAGTGACTAGGAATATTGCTCCCCCCACCCCCCTCCCCTGGATGGGATGCTAGTCCATCACAGGATTACCCCCAGCATTCTGTTTCCGGGACCCATTTATACCCTTGGGTGGAGAGAGGCAAATTGAAGTAAAGTTTATTGTCTAAAGAAACAAGAAATAAGAAGCAAGACGACGGCCGAGACATGGCCTTGAACCGCCAACATTAATTTGGTCTGAAGTCCAACGCGTTAGCCGCTACACCACTGCGCCTCCACAATAGGGAAAATGAGAAATGAAACCAACCTCGTTCCCAGGGACGGGAAGATGAGAGACCCTGGAAACGAGGTTGAAATGAAACATTCCAGAGACATGAAACAGAAGGGAAAGCATCGACGAAAGATTGTTGAACTGATCAACAACGATAGAGGTTGAAGGAAGTATAAAGTCGCCTCTACTATCGCTGATTCGCAATCGAAAGATTGTCACATGATAAAGATGAGAAATAACCAAATACAGAAAAGTGAGAATACACAGGTACTATCCCCAACGAAGGCAGAGGAAGATATTTTTGTAGTGTGAGAAGATCGTGTTGCTGTATTTGTAGAATGAATATTATTTTGAAGTTTTCCGATGTTGTTTGGTAACCACGTTTCACAAAATCGTGTTTAATGTATATTAAAACGGGTGTCATGAACTAAAGACTATTCTGATTTTGAATGTATCCTGTACGGCGTTGAACATGTCAAGATAGGATCCATTGAGGAGAGTCCATACCCTATTTGCCTCCCGCTGTTGCCACTTGACGGTTCGCTCGCTCTCTTTCGAACGACCCTCCCAAAATTAACTCCTACCCAGAAAGTAGAGGACAAACCAAAGGTAACAGGTGGAATGATCACTTTCCTATATTTATGAATTTTGTTAACAATGTACAGGTGGATCTTTGAGAGAAAACAATTTAAGTTCACTCGAGAGCAACCGCCGGGAAAGCAATGCCGCGATGCAATACAGTTATACTACATCGATGGTTTAGCAGTGAATTGAATAGGCCGGAGTAGTACAAGTTTTTTAGCTTGCTCCCTTCATTTCACGGTCGTATTAACCTTGTTCAATACGTTTCTAGAAATCGGCAGTGATTGTTCACGTTCTTTTAGCGTCTAAAAGTAATGATCATCCAAATACTAAAGCTTCCAATTAAAAAGTAACAGAGGTCTTTACCATTGAAAATCTACGGTAAAAACGTTTGAAACCCAGGGCAATAGTTGATCTAAATATAACAGTACTTTAGATGTATTATTATTGTAACAGGACAGGTAAGGAGAAAAAGACTCTCTCAGCTTAAATTGTCTTAACATGATTGATAACAGACACCTCTGGCCTCAGCTTTAGACTGCGGTTCGGATGGCTTGAAGTCCTCGGCTCCTTCATCCACAAGGTTTTCTTCATCATCTGACAAAAATAGCAATGAAAACAAGAAAAAAAAAAAACAGGAAAGTCAAAATTTCATCTCATCTCACACAAAGTGAAATGCTTCTGAGTCCAAAGCTATAACTGCAATATACAGTGCCGGACAGCTCTAGGTAACCTAAAAGAGAACTCGCAGCAGAATGCATAATTTTGCGCGCGAACCACAAACCTGTCAAAAACTCGAGATCCACAAAATGAATTCTATAGATTGAACCTAGAATCGATCTCAAGCTTTTGACAGGTTTGCGGTTCGCGTGCAAATGCCTTCTGCTCCGTGTTCTCTGTTAGGTTAATTCTGTAGGCTAAGTAGCATAATGGTCACATGAACATACCTGAGTCACCTCCCAGAATAGCGATACAGCCAAGCCGTCCAAATCTACGAGCCACATCTTTAGGCGTCTCCCCAGCAGAGTTCACAATTCTCACTAGAGATAAAAACAGACTCATGACATTAATACGTAAATTGTATACTAACAAATTACCCTATCTTAAATGTCTTTAAAGATCTCTACAGCTTCGATTCTGTAGCGTAGCTAAAATTAGAGATCTTTATATGCACCGATGAATGTGATTTCTAATTATAATTATACTCAAACTTGTCTTTGGCCAAACTATTAAACCAAAAAAAGGCAATGAAAATACACTTTCTAAAAATAAAGAAAATAATAAATAAATGTAATATATACGTGACTCGGGTTATAATGGATCAAAAAATAAATATAAGGTTGGAAGGTCGGTTTCTACTTTTCTGTAGGTGAAACCAGCTGACAAAAGACGAAAGCAAAATCCAAAGTTACAAGACTAGTTTTGATTAAAAGAGATAATTCGAAAATCGCGAGGGCTACTCAAAGAAGCTCGATTCTAAAGAGTAAAGCCTGGTTTTCACCAGCGAAATTATTTGAAATAGGCATCATAAGTATAAGTATAAGCATGATACAGTCTTTTGATTAATTATTCTCTATCACGTTTACAATGGAGAAAAATACTCACGTTTGTCTTCGCGTGTTACGCAAAGACAACAAGAGTCGCTTCGATACATATTCCGTTAAGGACGTTCCGTATTTTGATAATGTGCAGTTGTTGAATGTGAATTGATTTCTCTCCATGATCCTTTTCGGTCTGGTCGCGTAGGGATGAGACCGATCAGTGACAACGTTTTATCAAATGACTGTATGCGGAAGCATAACAGCGCTTACATCAAGTGAAAATGGGCCCGACATAAGCATAAGCAATTAACCGCAAGGATAAACGTAAGGATCAATGAATCTTATGCTTATATCAATGTTTTTTGGCGCAAATTACGCTTATGCTTATGTCGCTTGTGAAAACCAGACTCAAATTAAGATGACACAAAATACAACAATGAATAGCAGGAGTTGTGTAAGTCCCAACACTATTTCAACGTTAAAAATAGCGAGGTTTTAGGATCGAATATTATCCACTTATTGACTGAGTGGGAGGGCCGGACGGGAGAATATTTGGCTCGAGGTCATGGCGTACTGACCGAGCGAAGCGATGTCCGTGCGCCATGACCGAGAGCCAAATATTTTCCCGTCAGGCCCGACCTAACTCAGTCAATTAGTATTTTATAATATGACTAGAAAGTACAAGAATAGTCGTGCAGTCTGAGGTCGCTTGAACTCGAGCGGGGCCGGACGGTTTTTTTCCAGACCGGCTCACGTCAACCCGTCCGGCCCCGCTCACGTCACCTTGCGATTCTATTTTTTCGGTAGGATGATTGCGTCAGCGGGGCCGTACGGTCATATTATAAAACATAGAAACGAGATAGGACAGAAAGATCTAGTCCATTCAGCGTCTGTATTTATTTAAAAGTCAAACAACAAATTAAAAGTAAAAGAAAACACTAACTGTATAACAACAACAAAACTGATTGATGATAACACTTACAGTTTGTTCCATTTTCAACAAGCCATTGAAGCACCTGAACGTGGCCATTTCCAGCCGCTGTTAGAATATATATAAAAAACAGCAACACATTAAACTTGTGATGCTCCACATAATAACTACCGTAAACTTCATTGTTCTGCGGCATTGGCTCTTTCCCACATGGAATATCTTTGATTACAAGAATAGAGGGGCTGATGGTTCATACATATACATACATACATACTTTATTGACTTTCCCAAGGGGCTTTTCATAATTATATTTCAGTATAAAAATAAAGAAAATCCATTTGCGTCAAATAAATTTTAGGAAATGTTCGTGCTTAACCAGTCAGAATAGCAGAAGACAATAGCTAAAAAATTTCGGGTATATTTGGGTTGGTATGTGCCGCCCGGGTCTCCAAATTTGGACCCCGTTTTAGAAAGAATTTGCACTCAAAATGATACCCCGTTCTAGAAATAGGTCAATTTTTTTAATACCCCCGTTCTAGAGAAAATGGCTGCTGATAATTTGAAGCTTTCGTGCGTCTGAAATATTATACCCCGTTCTAGGAAACGTCTCTAAAATGGATACCCCGTTCTAGATCAGGAGTCCCAAAATCACGACCCCGTTGGGCGGCACATACCGGTATAGGTATTTTGGGGGAGGGGGGGGGGGGGGGGGGGGGGGGGTTGGGGCTTTTGGCCATAATCATGAAACCACGATATATCAGCCGGGACAGTGTCCCTTTAACTACTGAGTGTTTATGCCTCAAAATCGAGGTAGGTTTATGGAATGAACAGAATCGAAATCAGGCTGTAGCGGAACGACTTTGTAGCGGAAGCATTTTGTAGTGAAATGAGTTGTAGCACAAGGACTTCGTAGCGAAATGAATTGTAACATAGTGTAGCAAAAGGAATTTCTAGCGGAACAATACTGTCGTGAAACATCCGTAAATATTGTGACGCCCATTTAGTAGGAAGCCTTTATAAGCCCTGTACCTTTGTGAGCAGGAGTTGATCCTTTGTCGTCCCTCTCATTTACGGACACGACACCAGTCTCTATCAACATTTTCAGCTGGGCCAAGTCGCCATTGTAAGAAGCAACGTGGGCTGGGAAAGCAAGATCTTAAGAAACAAGTCAATTCTGTCAGTCAGAGAGTTTGGAACTACATTGTATGCACCCTATGTCTTGAACTGACCCTTTCAGTCCCAAGAGCGGACAAAACTGATTGAGATATCATTGACAATGTGTAAAATATACTGCAAAACAAACAGTACCACAGGAAAGTACTGCTCAGTAGCTTTCATTTGAATGGTCACACTTCAGGATTTTATTCACAGACTCAAAAGTTAGAACAACCTTGTACAGCTTAATAAACAGTACTACAGGAAAGTACTGCTCAGTAGCTTTCATTTGAATGGTCACACTTTAGGATTTTATTCACAGACTCAAAAGTTAGGACCACCTTGTACAGCTTAATAAACAGTACCACAGGAAAGTACTGATCAGTAGCTTTCATTTGAATGGTCACAGATTAGAATTTCATCCACAGACTCGAAAGTTAAAACCACATTAAAATTTGACTTCGGGAGTTTATTGGCTGGAGAACGCAATCATCAAAACAATTACAAACTCTCACGACACAAAGCACGTAACAACGGTTGGTATATGTATCTCACTATACATGTAGGCCCCAAGGGCTAGCTGTTAGATACGAAATGCTTCTTCCAAAAGACGAGTCTTGGGACATGAAATTTTTGTTGCATAACGTGCACTGTACATGGTTTAAACCCAGGAATATCAGTAGCCTGTCAAGTGTGATCATCTGGGTTAGTGTAGTTCTGAAAGGAACTGTTGTTGTTGACATTGACTGACGTTTTGTTTGATGGTATTTATGTCTGGTTGTTGCTGTCATTGGTCAGTTTAGCCATGATGTTATTGGCTGTTAGACTCAAGTCAGTGATTGGTGCGTTTCGATCAGTGTATATTGTTAGTGTCAATTCTGTCGGTTTTTTAACGTACACTACGAAACTCTTCTTCAGGGGACAAGCTTCTTGGGAACCACAAGAACATATTTTTTTTCTTATAGAAATGAACCTAAAGAAACGCAAATCGGGAATAAACGAAATCAACTTTAATCGAAGGAAGTCGTATTTTTTTCTCGCAAGAATTTTACAGTCTGCACCAAACGCTACACAAACAAAAAACTTATAAGAAAACTCACAAAGTTAACAAAAACTGAACTTACTTTCTTCATCTTCAGGGTGAAGCAGGTCGTATTCTTAAAACAATATAAAACAAAAATTATCATTAAAGACATCAGAACCTCAAAAAAAAAAAAATCAAAAAAAAAAAAGAAAAGAAAGAAAGAAAAGTAGTTCTCATAAGCAGCAACAACTGACAAAACATGTTCTCACCTACTGCATTCAGGTAGTCAATACAATCCTTCTTGTAGAATTGTTGAGAAAGATTTTTTGGTGTGTCACCCTAGAAAGCAAGCAGAATTGACAAAAAAACAATGACGGACAGTTTGACTGTGGTTATTTCTTTTTTTACTTAGTCAATCTATCATTTACAACTGTTTGTCAGTTTTTAGTTGACCGTGGTGTAATGGAATAAAGGAAATAGTTCCCTGTAAAAAACTAAGTATAACTTCATTTTGGGAGTGAGCACGGCTGGCGATCCTTGGTAAGTGGGTAGTTTCTAAGGCCCTGTCCACACGTATACGTTTACATTCGTAAACGCATATTTTTTTATCTGAAACGCTCCCATCCACACGAAGCCAGCCATCGTTTACGATTCGTTTTCACCTGTCCACACGCAAACGCTAAAACGATACGTAAACGCTTCAAATCTGCATTGAGCATGCGTA
This sequence comes from Cladopsammia gracilis, assembly GCA_022457155.1. Taxonomy (NCBI): domain Eukaryota; kingdom Metazoa; phylum Cnidaria; class Anthozoa; order Scleractinia; family Dendrophylliidae; genus Cladopsammia; species Cladopsammia gracilis. The sequence continues at coordinate 506,924 of JAJGOT010000095.1, read as the reverse complement.
GATAAGTCCGCCATATTGGATATCTGCTCTTGTGGACTGGGTCCGAATCTGTGACATCAGCGTTTACGAAAATATCCGTTTACGCTGTCCACACGTAAACGAGTAAACGGCGTTTTCGAAAATATCCACTTTGGGGAGCGTTTTCGAAAATATCCGTTTAGGGTGACCGTTTTCATCGTTTACGTGTGGACGGGAGGCCTAAACGCATAAAAAAATATGCGTTTACGAACGTAAACGTATACGTACGTGGACGGGGCCTAAATAATATTTAAAACTGGTGCTAAGTCGGTGGGCGGGGAGTGAAAGGTGAAAATATCGTTTTATCAAATGTGCCACCATAAAAAGATGTAAAACGCTGGCATTTCGAGCGCTTTCTCTTCGTCAGAGCGAATCAAGGAATTGTGGGTTGTGTGTGGTTTATTATAGAACGGTGGGGCTACACTGTATGCTATTTAAAAACAAGAATAAATTAGTTTCAGAATGAAAAGTGTTCGTTGATTCCGTGGGGATAAGGAGTGCTCTAGATTTTTGCGGCTTTCGTGTTGCCCTGCAGTTGGGAAAGGCCGCAGGTCATCATGTGTTGTTTGGGTAAGCACTTGCAGTTGACATTTCTAGGAGTTGAGTTTGTCGTTGGTACTCGTCTTAGTTCAAGCTAAATAAACGTTTTTAGATTATAATGTACTTGTAGTCTGTGGCTGTCTTGCTCCTATAACAATAAAGTTTTGCAAAACTAGTACCGGTATTCCATTCTATCTATACTTTAATTCAGCTACGAGCAGAGATCAATAGGGTAGGCTTTAATCCATCACATCTTCGAACAACTCTTTTGATAGCACGGCGACCTATGTTTTTTATTACACTTTTCGAAACAATGTTTTGCAGGGAACAATCGCCAATTTTATTTCTGAGAAACTACTTTAAATGTAGCAATTTCGCTTTTATGTGTCAAATACAAGACAACTACTAAAATTTACGCGTTTCTGCTTTATGATTTTACTATTTATTTACCAACAGAGGGCAATTTTGTGACTCTTGTCAATGCCAGAGTTTTACTGTAAAACAAATTTGGTACACTAATGTGGCTCAAAATTCCCCTTTTAAGGGATTTACTGAAATCGTTCCGTGTTTTTGTAATATTATTCCAAACATTCTACTAAGTATATAAAACACATCCTTCATTGTTTTATATTTTAAATTATACAAATTTATTAAACTGCATAAACAGTAATTTACCTGGTCATTGCGTGCATTTAGGGTGTGGTCAATACTTGCGCCAGCACAAACTATAAACTTGAGACAAGGCAGGTGTCCTTCACTGGCGGCCAAGTGAGCTAAAGAAATTTATAATGTGTACAGATTGTAAATATAAGTTTCTTGCATTTAAATAGTGAGTTGTTGTCACTGCACCCCTTAAGCATTGGGTAGTGGCTAATTTGAGGGTCCCCTACACTTTTTTACATAAAGCTTCAATAGGGCTATTTCTTTTCCCATGAAATGTGATTGCAACTCTTATGTATTCGTGGCTCATTACTTTTAATCTCAAGATCTTTTGCTTGAGTTCATTTCTGTTTTAATCAGCATTTTGATAAATGTATGTTACTCATTTTATCTACTGCATATATGTGTAAAAGACACAACGCTGTGATCAGGAGAATAATAAATTTGTGATGCATGAAAAGGTCCACTAGCTGTTTTGACGTGGATGAATTTCGCAAAGGGGTATATTTAATAGGGGACCCTTATTTTTCAAAGACCTCAGATCTATTAATTACTATAAGATTTTCTAATACACTTTCCTTGAATTAATGTTCAAGAACTGGGAATAATCTGTAGTGGGGTGGGACAGTCAAGGGGGAAGCAGGAGAAATAGGGGAAGAATGCAACACTGCATAATATTTTGCAATACTGTATTTAATATTTTGCAATATTGTATACATTCATGTAATATTTTGCAATCAAAAAAGTGCAAAGAGGTGGCTCAACTATCAAGGAAGGGGTGGGAACCACATAGTAATTACGGTACAAGAAGCAGGAAATTACAGACACCCATCTCCATCCACTTCATAAAGAGCATCCAGAAGCATAGTGACAAGAAGCTGCATGTCTTGATGAAGTCACTATTGGAATTTTTACAATTTATTGTAACTAGGATACCATACAATTAAGAATAATAAATTACTGTATATGATTGAATTCATACAGTAGGTTATATCTATTAATAATACAAAAAACAAAGTTGCTACCTGGTGTGCTTCCGGAATGATCCACTTCATCCATACTCGCACCCCATCTGGAAAGAAGCTGAGAAGAGAGAGAGAGAGAAAAAAATAGTATAAAGACACAGTGTGTGACTTTTTAAATTGTCTACACCATGTTCATGGAGTGTGGCATAATTTGACACTTAAAAGCTCACTAATGGTCAATTACAGTTCAGTGTAATTTTGTTTTAAACAAAATGTATTTTGGGACCTACAGAAATTTAGTCCTTGGAATCACATGATGAATCAATGACAATAAAAAAGTTCTCAGCTCTCTATTATCAGAATGAACTGAATTTATATGCTCTAGTGATACTTTTTAGGTAGGTACATGTAGTTTAGGTAGCACTATCTATTAATTAATTAAAACTGAAATAACAAATTATGAATAATATGTATAAAGCCATGTGGATCTAACATTACATGTAAGTCCAAAAAAAAATTAAACACAGTTACATTGTAGAACATGAATGCAGTACTTCACCACTAACCTGTAGACAGCCCAGTCTGCCATGGAAAGCAGCACAATGCACAGGGGTCCAACCCATGTTATCAGTAGCATTGATGTCCTAAAACATAGTTTACATTAAATTGCTTTACATAATTTTAATTTTTGATGCATTTTGATGCATGATGTTTTTTTGCGTCTTAGAGTAATTCAATGGATACATGACATTGTGCATCTGATCCTTACAGTTATTTTCATATTTATCTTCAGTTGATATTCATATGTTTATCTTTGATACGCATATTTATGCATCTATTAGAATAATCATGCATCTGAGACGAATTATGCATCTGAGATCATTATGCATCTTTCAAGATAAATAGTCGGCCATTCATGGAATGAATTCTTATTCTTACCACACCATGCCTCAGTATTGATTGCAAACAGTATGAGTTGCCATGGGCAGCAGCAAGATGCGCCGCTGTACAACCTGTCAATTAAAAAAAATATTGGGAAATACATTTTTTAAAATGACTTAACCAACTTGTAAATTAACTTTAAAAAATGTGCATGTATATATATTGTTTCCAAGCCATAAAGCCCAACATACTAGTATTAACCAAGTTGACTCCTTATACATTTTTATTAATCCTACAATAATCATAATATAAACACAGTCAGGTAAAATCCCCATCTTCTCTCCCTATCCAAAAAGGCATGCACCAATCTGACTCATATTGGAACACAAAATACACAAAATTCAAGTAAAATGGTGTTTATAAGACCGAATAATTATTAGCACTTTCCACTGACTAAGAATATACATGTACAGGCTTTTCATTAAATAAATACAATGTTATTATATACCTCTATTGTCTTTTTCATTGAGGTCAGCCCCATTTGCAGCCAAAGCCTATTGACAACATAAACATAAATTAGACAAAAAAACTGCAGTGACTTTAATACACTAAATTATGTATACCTATGAAAAAAAAAAATTAAACTTAAATTCAAACTTCTATTTAAAGTGGAATAAACTGTTAAGGGGGTCACCCTCTATTAAGCGTCCACTTATCAAATCCCCAGAAATTGCTCCCCATATTTACGGATGCAGTCACCCTTTAGATTCCCAATTGGCAAATTTTATTGTATTATTTCACCTCAGTCTATTAAACAATCACCTTTTTTTATGGTCAGAAAGAATTCTCATTTCTGTCACTTGCACTAAGCAAAGTAGGTGACTTACTTCATAAAATTGAGCTAAGTGGCCCCAAATCACAGACAATGATAACTATAAACTGATTTTGTTTGTTTCATGTTGAATGTGATGGAAAAACTTTTTATATGTCAGGTTTACGACAAAGACTTGCCTAACGAACATGCAACATTATGAAATCCGATAGCCAGGCATGAACTTCCTTGAACATGCAAATATTATTACTAAATTTCTTTGTATCACGTTTTGTGTTACTGTTGCTGTTACAATAAAATATATGTTGTGGTGCAATTTTATCTTGGTGCAAATTTTATTTTCTTTTGTTTAAAACTCATTATCAGACATTATCAGACATTACCATACCCCAAAACAAAGGAAAATAAAATTTGCACCAAGGACAAAATTGCACCACAACATATACATCATGTGAGCAATTTTGCATTCTAGTTCAATTTTTGCCATATTACTGTACATGCTCAGTTTTCTATTCTCTGAGGGTCGCCGCTTAATACAGGTTTGACTGTAGTTGTACATACACATGTTGTTATTACAAAGCACTTTATTTTGCAGATATAAAACCTATATGTAATCCTTATTGTAATGTACTTGCTACTAACCCATTATAGAAGAGACCATGATAAGATGAACCTGTTCATGCAATAAGTTATTCAATTGTACTACATCCAAGCCACAAGCAGGGAACAACTTTAGAACAATTTGCATCACTGGTGGAAGTCAACTCCGGTCCATAACCTTTTTGCACAGAACAATGAAGCTGATACAAGGGAAAATTGAAAATGACATAGGTACATAGGATGTGTTACCTGTAAGCAAGCATCTTGTCCTCTGATTGCCGTCAGATGTGATGGAGTCCAGCCCTGGGGGGTTTTGTCTGAGTGGTCAGCACCATGCCACAGTAGCCAGTGTAAACACTAACAAAGCAATGCAGTAGATTGCTAAAACAGCAGCTCTTAATGCATTACAGTCCTCAATTTTATAATGAAAGTTCTAATTAATTCCCAAAACAATGCATTGCACCACAAATCTAAGAAAACTGGCAACTCTTTATTAAACTGACAGCTGACAAAATTAAGAACCACTTGTTACCAATTGACTGATTTTAATTTAAAACAGCTTACTTGATATTATTGAAAATATGTACTTGTACATGCACATTAGCAATTTCATTTTTTGTGAAAATAATGTTTAATTCTAAGAATGACTTGAATTTTATTCATTTGCTAAACTGTGGATGACAATATTATGGGTGACAATCAGCCATTATAAATGATATACTGTTATATGTACTTGAACTCAAAAATCAATTATTGATATTGCCTAAATTGGACAATGCTGAGTTGCCATACTGTTAAATGTATGCCCACATTAGATCTTGCACAGAGTATAAAATACGCATGTCATATAAGCTTAATACATTAATTGCTATTGATTATAAAGCTTAATTATAAATGCAAATATAAATTAAAAATGTGACATGCAATGCTTTAACTTTAATTTTTCCAGAAGCTCTGAGAGTATTATTAAAATGAAGTATCGACAATATCGTTTCGAATTGTAATTTAAAATTCTAGAACATGCAATAATCAAGCTCAATATTTAGCAGCAGCTAATTGACCCAGTAATAGATATAATTATATTAGCTAACATTCTACACTGAGATGGGTTCAGTGCCACTTGCAGGTTCTAATTAATTAATTAATGCAACATAGAGTTTATCATATCATACCTCTAAGCTACCATGGTGAGCTGCCCAGTGTAAAGGAGTAAATTTAAACTTGGAATCGAGATCGTTTATCCCTGCTCCTCGCTGCACCATGCTCTGGAGTTCCAGAACATCGCCATAACGAACCGCTTCGTGAATGGAAGCGAGACGAACTTTTTCTAATTAAAAAAAAGGTTGAAAATGACTAATTTTGTAACTTAAGAAAAGAAAACATAGAAAGACTGATCAATTACCTGGCATTCCTGTATTAAGAAGCGATCAAAATCAAGGAGGGAAAATAAATAAAACTTTCAAAGATGGCGATCACATTCCAACAACATTTGTTACCATGAGAAACCCGCTGTCCGCAAAAACAGTATTTCGGCTCAACTTCCGGTACTGTTTCCGTCCGGGATCAGCCAATCGGATTGCAGAATTTCGAGGTGTGTTGCTTATTTCAATCATTTTCCGCGCGAATGATTACGAGGCTTCTGGAAATCAACAAGTAACAGTGTGGTTGTTCAACTTGACTGTTTCTTTCTACGATAAACCATGGTTAAGTTATATTATTTTGAGAACCAGCGTTTCAGCAAGCTTAAAGCAGAATGCGAAAAGAATGAAGGATTATTTATTGACCCTGTATTCCCACCAGAAACCAAGTCATTGTACTTCAGTCGAGCAACCCCTCCTGAACAAGTCGAATGGAAGAGACCAAAGGTACAAGTATTTAAGGTTGTTTACGTTCTAGAGAGCTCTTTTCCTTTTAGCACAGAATATGTAGACAGGAATATGACTGCAATCAACTTGAACGCTGTTATGATCCAGGGTGCAGTTGCAAAAAACAGTAGTGCTAAAATTATTCAAAACAAAAAACCTTTTATTAGCTTATCTACCTTATTGGACCCTTATTGTGCTTGCAATCATGGAAGCCATAGAATTTTTGGCTGAAGAATTGGTTGCTAGCTTGCGAGCGATCACTTGTTCGAATAATTCTCGTGGTCTTAATCCTTTCATTTTTGTAGCAAATCCAATTTACTTGGCGAATGCTGTAGTATTATGAAAGTGCTAACCTATTTACGTTAGCAATCATTTCCATAAGCTCAATATATTTTTGGAATATTGCCCATCAAGGTGTTTAAAATTCAGCTATGATCGGTACGTAAACACGTCTCGACTCGTGTATGTTTACTATTGCACAGTATTGTAGTGTAACTTCAGACAATCGTTGAATTTTCTGTTTCATTTAAGATTAAAAAGTACCAACTGGTACTCGTTTTATCGATTTTTGGTTGATAAACTCGTTAAAAGAATTAAAACAATTGCACGTTTAAAAATAATATGGAACCAAATTGCCTTCTTTTGAAATTGATGATTTAAAATATTTGTTATTTTACATGCTTTCGGTTCTTTTTGACAATTCTTTCAATATATTTTAAACGTAATAGGCCTGTAAATATGATATTTTTGCAAAGTAAGCCTTGTTGGTGTTGAAACAATAACTCTACCTTTGTCACTCACCATAATTAGTTTTTGGAGGAATGTTCAATATTAAGTTTAAATTATTAATCATATTTCTTGACATTGCATCGTTGTTTTTTTTTTCTTACAAGTCCGGTGTGTGGTCACATTGCTTATATTTACTAGTTTTTGTTTTACACAGTGTTAATGATATGTATTGTAAAATGAAAGCTTGTATGGCTTGTTGGCCTCTCCCTATATAATTGTATTCATTTAGCATGTCACAGACAAGTATAATTCTATATTCAGCTGAACATAGTGAAAGAGAATAGAAAACTGCCTCCCCCCCCCCCCCCCCCCCCCCCTCACCGCCACCACCATGTCTGACTGGCAGCTCCTACTACTTGAGTGCCCTTCGGACCAGTCTGGAACCATATCCGTGTCCAATGGTTCAAGACTGACCCACTTTTTAACTGGTCCAGATCATTTTTCTGTAACACACCGGGATCTTCCATCAGTACTGCCTATCCAACAAGTAATTGACTTTCTTTATTAGCCCAGATCACCAGCCATCTGGTTTATTTATAGGGCAAAATGTTCAAGACACACGCACAAGGGAAACATGCCAAAAAGACCTGCGCCTGCTATTCACAGGCAATCTAATTAGAACCTAAGTTCAGATGTTTAATGGCACCAGTTCCCCTTGTCAAAGTTGATCCAAAAGTGATCCTTGTTTTTGCAGGCACATCCCAAAAATCAAATCAGAATATAGGGAGTGAGGGGAAAGGTCATCCCATGTCAAGAAGTGACAGATTCAGTTTAATTAATTTAACTGGACCAGCTGGACTGGACCAATTAACCATTTGCAATCATTCCAGACTGTGTTAATGCAGGGCTCTCCTCATACATGTATGAAGTGTTTTCTTCTCTTTACCTCAGGATATTTGTGCACCTGATCCCCCACAGCTGTTTGTTGATGGAATGAGCAGTCATGACGTGACGCAAGGCAAGCTAGGCAACTGTTGGTTTGTGGCCGCATGTTCTTCACTGGCCCTAGAACCATCCCTGTTAGAGAAGGTTTGTTTTCCTCCTTGCATTATTGTGATAAACAAAATTTGATTAATGTACATGTACCTCAAACTATCTTTTAAGTAATTATATCAAACTCAAGGAGGAGTGTTTTGTCAGGATTTCCCAACATTAAGGTGGGCATTCACCACCAACTTGAAGCACTGCATCAATTCCAATGCCAAATCTAAAGTAGTAAATGTTTCCCTTGCTGATGGTCCTCAACCAAAAACTACACTGATGTAGATGTTTTTTGTCAGCCCTCCAAGTTGCGACCATTTCAGGTGCCATATGGCCACTAAAATTTTGGCACTGGACTGTGAATTAATTTAAAGAAGATTTTGCTAATCTGGCAGCTAATTCTAAAGATTCAGTCACCAAATGGCCACTTAAAGAAAAAAAAATATCAATGGAGAGTTGTTTGTATTTTAACACATTGATACTATTATATCAACTTGGATGATCTTGGATGGGGATGAATTTTTGAGCCTGGGAGTGATGGCTTGGTGCATGTAAGAAAACTTGGTTACTACCAAATGAATACAAATATGAATTCATAGTTATTTATTATTCTTCAGGTTATTCCAGAGATGAAACATCAGGAGTGGGACCCTGAGAACGTTGGAAATTATCAGGGTATCTTCAGGTTTAGGTTTTTCCGTCAGGGTCAGTGGACTGAAGTCGTTATTGATGACCTGTTGCCAACAATTGGTGGCAAGTTGGTTTACATCCACTCCACTGAAAAAAATGAGTTTTGGAGTGCTCTGATCGAGAAGGCTTATGCAAAGTAAGAATCTGTGGAAAAAAAATGTGATGGGGTTTAAATTTGTTTTTAATCAATAGAGCGGTTTTCAATTGAGTGTCAAATTCGACAAAAGTAATTTATAATTCGCGATTGCTTTAGTTTTGCATTGATACACTTTCTGATTGGCTAAAAAATCTCGCGCCATTTTCTCAACCAATCAGAAGTAAAACCAAAACCAATCGTGACTTGCCTGCATGCGTTTTCCTGTGCTTGGCGCCGGCGACATGTATTTGCTTTGAGTTCTGATTCGTCCACTGTCCAGATTGTCTGCATCTGTTACATGATTGGTCAGAGTAATAACTAATTTGGTTTTGGTTTTATGACACTCAATTGAAAATTACTCTAAGATCTAGATTTTCTCCTTTATCTCAATTATATGTACTTTGAAACTTTGAGTTGCAGGTCATGTTTACTGCATTTGCCGGCCATAATACATGTACACCGATGTAGCCGGCTGTCGGTTTACTAATGGCAGCCCTGATATACAATGTATTACCAGTTTTTACCTGCCATAATGATTTGATTTAGCGCCCTCCTTCCAATAAGCGCCCCCTTTCTAATAAGCCCTCCCCTTGAAGATGCTGCGCCAAAAACTAATCTAAAAAAAAAAAAAACTAAAGAGAGTGACATTAAAGACATAATAACAAATTATATTCCGACTATGTGAACCATTGTTACCGTTGATATGACTATGCAAATTGTAGATTTTCTGTTATTGTTCATTAATTTAAAGTGTTTTTTCATGCTTGCAAGTTTTTGTTAAAAAAGAAATAAGCACTCCCTTCCTTAATAAGCGTCCCCACCTCTACAGTAAGTGCCCCCACCTCTCCAATAAGTGCCCCCACCTCTCCAATAAGCGCCCCACCTCTACAGTAAGCGCCCCCACCTCTCCAATAAGTGCCCCACCTCTCCAATAAGCGCCCCCACCTCCAATAAGCGCCCCCACCTCTCCAATAAGTGCCCCCATCTCTCCAATAAGCACCCCCACCTCTCCAATAAGCACCCCCACCTCTCCAATAAGCGCCCCCGCCTCTCCAATAAGTGCCCCCACCTCTCCAATAAGCACCCCCACCTCTCCAATAAGTGCCCCTACCTCTCCAATAAGCACCCCCACCTCTCCAATAAGTGCCCCACTTCTCCAATAAGTGCCCCCACCTCCAATAAGTGCCCCCACCTCTCCAATAAGCACCCCCACCTCTCCAATAAGTGCCCCCACCTCTCCAATAAGCGCCCCACCTCTCCAATAAGTGCCCCCACCTCTCCAATAAGTGCCCCCACCTCTCCAATAAGCACCCCCCACCTCTCCAATAAGCGCCCCACCTCTCCAATAAGTGCCCCCACCTCTCCAATAAGTGCCCCCACCTCTCCAATAAGTGCCCCCATCTCTCCAATAAGCGCCCCCACCACTCCAATAAGTGCCCCCACCTCTCCAATAAGTGCCCCCACCTCTCCAATAAGTGCCCCCACCTCTCCAATAAGCGCCCCACCTCTCCAATAAGCGCCCCCACCTCTCTAAGCGCCCCCACCTCTCCAATAAGTGCCCCCACCTCTCCAGTAAGCACCCCCCACCTCTCCAATAAGCGCCCCACCTCTCCAATAAGCGCCCCACCTCTCCAATAAGCGCCCTACCTCTCCGATAAGTGCCCCCACCTCTCCAATTAGTGCCCCCACCTCTCCAATAAGTGCCCCCACCTCTCCAATAAGCGCCCACACCTCTCCAATAAGCACCCCACCTCTCCAATAAGCGCCCCACCTCTCCAGCGCCCCCACCTCTCCAATAAGTGCCCCCATCTCTCCAATAAGCTCCCCCACCTCTCCAATAAGTGCCCCCACCTCTCCAATAAGTGCCCCCACCTCTCCAATAAGCGCCCCCACCTCTCTAATAAGCACCCCCACCTCTCCAATATGCGCCCCACCTCTCCAATAAGTGCCCCCACCTCTCCAATAAGTGTCCCACCTCGCCAATAAGTGCCCCCACCTCTCCAATAAGTGCCCCCACCTCTCCAATAAGCGCCCCCACCTCTCCAATAAGTGCCTTCCCTTGAGCTACCAAAAGTAAATAAGTGTCCTGGTCGCTGAATTGAATTGTTATCCTAATGGTAACATAATTTTAGCGCTTTAGAAATGTTAATTAATTAATTGAATTATTAATTAATTATTAAATTTGATTTAATTTCACAGGTTGGCTGGTTCATATGAAGCACTAGAAGCAGGTAATACTGGTGATGCCCTGGTAGACTTCACTGGAGGAGTGTGCGAGTCTGTCAACCTAAAGGATGGAGGATACAATCAAGACTTGGAGAAGAGGCAAACTTTGTTTAAAAGTATGGAGCGAGCAATGAGAGAGAAGTCACTGATCAGTGCTTCCATCAGGGTAAGTGCTAATGCATTTGATTTGTACAGTAATGTGCTATCTGGATAATGCTTGACCTTGTTAACACTGATTTTTTGAAGATCAAAAACAGAGATGAGATGGAAAAACGCACTGAAACTGGCCTGGTGATGGGTCATGCATATGGAGTAACAGCAGTGAAGAAGGTATGCACATGTATCACATTGAAATAATACTTGAATAATTAATTAATGTTATTATTAGTAATAGTAATTGGACTGAATGGAGTACAATTAGAGAGTAATCGGGTGAGTTATTTCAAATCAGGCGAGCACATAGTGCGAGGACGATTTGAAACTACAAGCACAATTACCCCAGCTGAATTGTACGCATCAGTAACAAAATTTGATATTAAAAAATCTATGTGAACTTTATTCTATTAAATTAATGTCAGGGATATTTTCTATCAGTTTGAAACCAGAAGCCCATTTAAGTGCACCTGATTGACGCACTTGCAACGTAGGTGTCCAATTACAGCTGTTCAATTACTAGAAGTTGTCATTGGACACCGACGTGAACCGCTCGCCAGTTACATAAGAAATAGAGTGCGGATGACCAATCACAATCAAGGATTTTGTTATTGGTGTGATTAATAGATAAAAAGCAATTTTTTGAGGGTGTTGTCTGCCTTGGACGTCATGTCAAGATTTGGTTACAAACGACTGAATTCCTACAGTATGTGATTAACTTCTCATGATTCTATAACAACAGTATTGTCTTAATTGGGTAGTGATGTTAAGCCACAGGCCATGTGTCGATAGTCCTGCTGAACTAAGAGGAGCTTAAAAGCCCTGTAGACATAGTACATGTATAATGCTTGATAATAGGTTTGTATGTACATTAAATAATACAGCTCCCAGCACTGTTTAGAATGCTATGCATGAGATTGACTGTATTATTATAATTAATGCCCACATTAATGTCTATTTCTTGTATTCTTTGTTTGCTATTAGATCACTATCGGTGATGGGCTCTTCAGTTTGTTTAATCGGCAGCAGCTATTCATGATTCGCCTGAGGAATCCGTGGGGACAAAAAGAGTGGAATGGGCCGTGGAGTGATGAGTAAGTCATTAACAATAATTATAATTTAATGATTTGTCGATTCATTTATTTGTTTTTTAATACTGATGAAGCCCATTGCTTGAACAATTTGGCACTTTTATACAGCTTTGTTCTCAGTTGAAATTAGGTACCATCAGTGATACTTGTGAACCAGAATATATTTAAAAGCATGAAAAAGGTGTCCTGGAAGCCAGCTTCTTATCTTTGATTGAACATGTTCCATGGAATGTTGGCCAGGCCTTAATCCTGTGTGTATATGTTGTGGTTTAAATTTTTCTTTGGTTTAAATTTTTTGAAACCAGGGTAAATACTAAAAGAAGGAATGACCTACAACCACCTACAACCACCTACAACCATCTACAACCACCTACAACCATCTACAACCACCTACAACCACCTATAAGGAATGACCTAAAACCATCTACAACCACCTAAAACCATCTACAACCACCTAAAACCATCTACAACCACCTAAAACCACCTACAACCACCTACAACCATCTTCAGAAATATAAAAAATCCACGCAGAAAACTGTTTTTATCATTTCAATGTCAGGTAGCCTGCGACGCTCACCGGAAATGTTGCTTTCTCTTTCCACGGGTGTTTCATTCATGGAAACAAACTTAATACTTGGCAAGAGCGTCTAGAAAAGGGATTCAGGCATTTTAGTGACAATACTTGACAACAAAATCACGCAAAGATTCGTCACCTTCTATTTCGGACTCTCATCTGTCAACGATGTCAGCTACAGCCATGCTCCGTCACGCGTGACCAGTAATTTTGAGAATGAAATGAACATTTGAATATTTCTTTGTAACGAGATTTGAATGAAACCTTGCAGATCTCTGTGGAAAACACTTTGAAAGTCACGAATTAACGGAAAATAACTTCGCTGCACGCATAAAAAAAACTAATATTGTTCGGATATGTAACATTTCAAACAAAATGATATTTTGTTGCCCTTTGTTTCCAAAAATGCGGTAAAGTTCTCACGGGAATTCCGAATCTCGGAATGAATTTTCAAAACCGACGCGTACTCTTGAAAACTCCATTCAATTTTTAAAAATACTGGTCACGCGTGACGGAGCATGGCTGTGATATGCAGGTGGTCCTGGTGGTCCTCATGCAGGACCGCCAAAAGGTGGCCGCGGTCGCTTAATAGGGGTTTTATTTACAGTATTATACTGACAATAAATTCGGGACTTAGATAACTGGCCGCTTAACAGGGGGTGGCCGCTTAATAGGTGGCCGCTAAGAAATTAATAACTGTATCTCAGCGAATATTGCAGTAAGAATTCCATTCATAGACCCGGCCTTGCCTGTGCATGATTATGAAAGTGCAAAAAAGAACCAAGTACGATAGACGCTCTTTCCATGAAATGGGACACCCGTGGAAAGAGTCACGCAACATTTCCGGTGAGCACGCAGGCTACCTGAAATCGATCAAATTGACACAGAAATGATAAAAACAGTATTCTGCGTGGATTTTTTATATTTCTGAAGTTTTAGGTGGTTGCAGATGGTTTTAGGTGGTTATAGATGGTTTTAGGTCATTCCTTGTAGGTGGTTGTAGGTGGTTGTAGATTGTTGTAGGTGGTTGTAGGTGGTTTTAGGTGGTTTTAGGTGGTTGTAGATGGTTTTAGGTGGTGGTTGTAGGTGGTTGTAGGAGGTTGTAGGTGGTTGTAGGTGGTTGTAGATGGTTGTAGATGGTTGTAGGTGGTTGTAGGTGGTTGTAGGTCATTCCTTCTTTTAGTAATTACCTTGAAACCAGTTTGATTTTGGTTTTCCCTTGTCTCAGAATATGGCAATAAATCTGAGACAAAAAAAATAAAAATTAAATTGGTTTCGAAAAATTTAAACCAAAGAAAAATTTGAACCACACGATATATATACATGCTGTGTGCACTGCTTAAAATTAAGTTACAGGTTGGTGCATATATCCATTCACTCAAGATGCAATTCATGTCTTCTGCTACCTGATTCTTATCTTGTAGTCAAAAAGAGCAGTTTTTGTTTGAGTGTTGTAAAACCAAAACCAAAGTTCATGTACAGTGTAATTACTCTGACCAATCACAACAGACAGAGACAATCCAAGGAACTAAATTCAGAACTCAAAGCAACTACATGTACATGTAGCAGGCCAGACGTGCTAGAAAACGTGTGCAAGACTATAATAGTCACAGTTGGATATGGTTTTGCTTCTGATTGGCCAAAAAAGTGGCACAAGATGTCTTAGCCAATCACAAGCCATAGCATTAATACAAAACCAAAACAATCATGAAATTATTTTTGACACTCAATTGAAAACCACTCGAAGAGGGAGGTGCATATGTAACTTATTTTTGAGTGGGTTGTTAGTTGTCTGATATTCTCTTCCAAGTGTTATTAACATTGTTGAATTGATCACTTAGTGTACAGTACATGCTGGGTGCTTAAATCACTGATGGCTGCAGTTAGTAGACTATAACTTGGACTGTCATGGCTCAGCATAAGAATATAAGCATCATCAACATGTTTCTTTTTTCTTATAATAAAAGATAAGCCTTGTTGATCTGAATCCACAAGCATCCAAAGGCATGTGAACAGGATGGCCTAAGATAATTATTATACTCATTTTTTTTTAGCTCAGAGGAGTGGAAGAAACTTAAAGCAAGTGACAGAGAAAAGCTTGGAATTGTCTTTGAGAATGATGGGGAATTTTGGTCAGTACACTCATAAGTAAATTTACAGTATGTCAGTAGAGTAGAATCTGCAAATCTTCATTAGTTAGGACATCTCCTGTAAGCGGACACTTCTCCTGAGAGGATGGATACTCACTCAGAAGCACAGGGAGGCAGTGTGGTTGCATGGTTAGGGTGTGGGACTTAAATACCTGGGGTCCCAGTCTGTGATGATATTTCATGTATGTTACATGAAATATTACAGCTGGCCACTAGATGACCTCTAGTTCGTTTTTAGTACGAAATAGGGTCAACCAGGATTTTTGGAAATGAGAAAGCGGCTAGAAAACGAAATTAGGTATAAGATTTCTTTCCCAAAATTTTCTACCGCTGAAATTTATATTCACCTAAAAGCACCGAAAAAAATCAATGAAACTGTATTTATTTAGCTTTCTAACAGTACAATGCTATACCATTCATTTTCCTAAACATTCCTCATTGGGTGTCCCTGTGCAATTGTCATTCAAATAATTATATACTAGCAGTAATCAATGATTATGGAGACACATTCGAAGGTTTCCGGCGGAAGTGAGGCCCTGAGAAAATCAATAGGGGCGGCCATTTGGTAGTCCGGACACTAATTTTTTCTGCATGCAAGGCACAGGGGAACTTACACATAATTAGGATTGTGTTCTTCGAATGCGATAAGTCAGACGGTGTGTTGTGTTTTTGTTTCATCAGGATGGCATTCGAAGATTTCTGTACCTACTTCACTAATGCCACGTTGTGTCACGTGTTGAACAAATCATTCTTTTCATTGAGAAAAAGATGGCATGTCTTCAAACATAACTATCGGTGGACTGCAGGAACAAGCGCCGGCGGATGTGTTGAAAATAAAAGCACTTTTCTAAAGAATCCACAGGTATTGTTGAAGCATTTCAAATGTTGTATGTTACCGTAAATTTCCGAATGTAACAACCCCCCGAAAGAGTAGCGGCCCCACTCCGGAAAGTAACATCAAAATTTTGTGGCTACTAATAAATCCCAAAAGTAGCGACTCCCCGAAAGTACCGAGATTTTTTTTTTACACAACACAATCTAGACATAAGGAGCCCGCCCATGTGGCAGTAACATGAAACTGGACTGACCAATTTTGTCTCTTTTTAACAACAATTATTATTGTTGTGAATTTCTAAGTGTAGTGGGAGGGCCGCATTGGAAATAGCCTGTGAACAGGCTTCTTTTTGGGGAATTGGATTAGGCGCGAGCCAAGTGCGGACTGGGGGAGTCCGCAGTCCCCAGTCCTCGCTTCGCTTGCCGATTTTAACCTAACCCAATTCCCCAAAAAGAAGCCTGTTCACAGGGTACATGGGAAAATATATGGCTCAAGGTCATGGCGTACGGACCTTCGCTGCGCTCGGTCCATGTGCCATGGCTGAGAGCCAAATATGTTCCCATCTGGTCCAACATAACATATAGTCAATAAGTATTTTATCATATGACCAATTCAGAGACAAAATTAATTGACATTTTAATGCGCGAGGCCGTCCGCTTGCGCAAATGCGTACAGCCATCATACGGGACTTTCATCAATGGTTTTGCAAAGTAAAAATTCCCAGTGCCGTACAGGTCATAATTTATGATGTCTTTTATTTCATTCAGAAAATAAGCTTGCATCAGCTTTATTTCGAGCGAGTCCCAAAGTCACTACTTTTGGAACTAATTTCCGTAGTGTACGTGCTAATTGTTTCTCAGTCAAATAACTGCGAATGTTGGGATTCCCGAGTATATATGTTGTGGTTCAATTTTATCCTTGGTTCAAATTTTATTTTCCTTTGTTTTTGGCCATGGTAATGTATGATAATGACTTTTAAACAAAGGAACATAGAATTTGAACCAAGGATAATATTCAACCACAACATATACACTTAATTCGATGGTTTAACAGATAATATGCGCAGATATTTTACAAGTTGCTTGGTATTTTTTCTAGCCCTGCAGGTGCGAGAAAAAATGCTAGCAATGAGTAAAATATCTGCAATTATCATAATTTATGACCCATACGGCCCTGCAAACCTTTTCTTTGCAAAACCATTGATGAAAGTCCCGTATGAGGGCCGTGCGCATTTGCGCAAGCGGAGCCGGAAAAAGCCGTACGACCCTGCTACAAAAGCAGACGGCCTTCCACGTTAAAATTTCAAGTAATTTTGTCTCCAAATTGGTCATATGATAAAATAATTATTGACTAAGTTAGGTCGAGCTGGATGGTAAAAAAATTTGGCTCTTTTCCATGGCGCATGGACCTCAAGCCAAATATTTTCCCATCCGGCCCTACCACTTAGTCAATAAGTACATATCATAATATGTTGCATGTTCTCTTTTCCTTATAAGCTAAAACGACATCACCGTCAAATAATAATTTCAGTTATAACCCTACGGGTTCCGCGAAGACTGACACTTCAGATTGCCTTGTTGGGGGGGGGGGGGGGGGGGGGTAGGGCGAGAAAGTCACTGACACTTCGGATCTCACCTTAGGGGGGTAGGGTGAGAAAGCGACTGACACTTCAGATCTCGCCTTAGGCAGGTAGGGTGAGAAAGCGAGTGACACTTCAGATCTCGTCTTAGTGGTTTAGGGCAAGAAAGCGACTGACACTTCAGATCTCGCCTTTGGGGGGGGGGGGGGGGGGGGTAGGGCGAGTAAGCCACTGACACTTCAGATCTCACCTTAGGGGGGTAGGGTGAGAAAGGGACTGACACTTCAGATCTCGCCTTAGGCGGGTAGGGCGAGAAAGCGAGCGACACTTCAGATCTCGTCTTAGTGGGGTAGGGCGAGAAAGCGAGCGACACTTCATATCTCATCTTAGGGGGGTAGGGCGAGAAAGTGTCTGACACTTCAGATTATTTTAATGCAAGTTTCGTAAAATGACAATTAAATAATCTTACATTTGTTGATGTTTCAATCTGTTTTTTTTTTTAGTATGCCTTCACCGTTAAAGAAGAAAGCGAAGTCATGATTTCCCTGATGCAAGAGGACACAAGAAAAGAAAAGGAACGAGGAAAAGAGAATCTGACCATCGGCTACTTTGTGATGAAGGTACAGTCATAATATAAACGGTTTTAAAAATCCAAATTTCAATTCCAGAGTCAGAAGGTCTTGAGTCATGTAATGCGGTTCTAACTCAGTGTTAAAGGGACTAATGTCACCTATTTTATTTTTAGTATCAATTTGAAAAGCCAAAAAACATATTTGTTTCAATGGAAACCTACAAATAATGGTCCAGTTTTGTTAACAAATACTCTACCAGTGCACAGAAACTAGTATTCATTATCTTTGGCTGCGGATGGCCAGGATGGAAACGGATTGCAAGTTGAAAAAATTGGCCAACTTTTCAAGTTCCTCCAAAGTGTCGTGGAAAAATCGCAGAAAAAATTTTTATGGTTTGTTCTTCCTTGTAGAAATCACTTGATATTTTCTTCTTGGTGTTCTAACAGCAATTTTATGTTTGAGCAAAGGTACTTTGTCGACTGTTGGTGCATTTTGACCAAAACACTTCAAAATTTGCATGACAATGCCGCTTTAATGGAACAGTGTTCCTTCGAAATATCGTAACTTCGCATTCTTCGTTCAGGCCCCGGTTGTTCAAAAGATGGATAGCGCTATCCACCGGTTAAATCACTATCTAGTGGATAAGTATTAACCGGCAAAATTCATTGTGTTATCCACTGGATAGTGATTTATCCGGTGGACAGCGCTATCTGTCTTTTGAACAACCGGGGCCATTGTGGCTTTCATGGCGCACATGGGTAATTTGTATAATCATCCATTCAATCATCTGACTGACTGCGACATTTTCACGGGCAAATTTCCCGCCAGAGTTATCTACTCGCTTCCGATTGGTCTAAACATTGAAATTAAATGGGTTACGTCATAGCTTGCACATGCGCCGAACCGTGAAACCCTCCCCACAACAACAACAACAACAACAAGTTTAAGTCTGTAGACAGATTTCTGATCATTCAGGTCAATTTCGAATATTCCACTTGCTTCGAAGAGGTAATTCATCTAATCTCTACCTCGATATCGGAGAATAAGGACACTTGGTTCTGTATCGTTTGCTTATTTGTTTATTTTTTGGCTGTTTGTTTGTTGTTTACACACAGGTGGAAGAAAACCGGAAGTACCGTTTGCATACAATGTTTGAAAAGGCTGGCGACTCTATTTTTATCAACGCCAGAGAGGTGGTGAATAAGTTTCATATGAAGAGAGGAAGATATGTTGTGATACCATCCACATATGAACCAAATAAGCCTGGAAGTTTTCTCGTGAGGGTTTTCACTGAAAAGTCTTCAAACGCCATGTAAGAATACACGCTACAATTATCAATTATTGGACGAGGTTGACTAAAATATGATTTGTCCGTAGCAAGCAGTTCAATCTGCGAGACACTGACATTTAATCTGCGAGACACTGACAAATAACGATATTTTGCGATAGCCGAGTTCAATAATTGTTTTATCATTTGATCACCGAGTTTGTTTTTCAATTTAATATTTATTCAGTAACTGCTAAAACAGAGCAGGAATCGGGCTGCCATTGTAGAGGACGGAAACAAAACAATTATCCGCAGCAAAACAACTTTGCACCGTTGTGCGCATAACCAGAATTATTCGTAGGCAGTTATGTGCAGGTCACGTGGTGGGCTCTCGGCCAATGAAAAGGAAGAAAAAATGCATCGCATGATAACAATAACAATACTTACTTTGATCAACTGAATGGCAGGGGGAGTAATAAACAGCCTCAAAATGTGGGTTTCTTTTTTAGCCAAAAGCATTATGTTGCTAAAATGGCCATGGCAAAATTTGCCTATATAGTATTTCACTCGTCACCAGGCTCCCAATTTGACCCTAAAATCATAGCAAAAAGGTCATTTTTTGAAAGGAAAATCAAAATTTCGCGCATTTCAGAGTTACTTTTCTGAAATCCACACTCGGATTTCACTACTATGGTTATTATTCTATCTTGAAACGTTAAAATATTTTAATAACTTTAAAAAAAAGTACCGTCATTTTGACCTTGGAGTCAGCAATTTCGTATAAAGGCTTGTATGGAGTTCGACGGCGCGGTCATCGCTTTAAGCGTTCTATCCTGTTCTAACTCATTTTAACAGGCGCAATGTTAACATCCACACTCGGTTTTGGAAAAACTGGAATCCAGGAAACATTTTGGTGGGAAATTTGCTTTGGTTCGAGCGAAAAAACCTCCGTCATTTCGCACTTTTGAGACGCACGATGCTTCGACTAAGTGCATTTTGGATTCCTTTGGTCAGCATCGTGTTTACGTTCGTGCATTTACTGTCAGTGCATGGCCTAGCGGTGAGAACGAGCGAAATCAGAAGGAAAGCGGAAATCCTGGCTATATCAAGGAAACCCCCCGCTTCAAAGTTATATAAACAAGTAAGATAGTATTGATATCGGAAAGATTTCCATATAACCCCATACATTAGTTATGCATACCGTTCTTAAAACTAAAACAAAAACAATAGAAATCCAAAAGCAAAACAATAGCGGGCACGCCCGGAGCAAATGTCTCGTCTGAGGGATCAATATTTTGGTATGGTTAACCTTAGTTGAAGTAAAAGAGATTCAGTTGTCTCGATTGTTCGGTGAAAAGCTCTTTCTGTTTCCGGTGCATTTAGGTTACTGGACAAAGAACACTCGACTGGAAGTAACATCTGGTGCTGCTTCCCTCGATGTCGTACTCCTGTGTGCGTCATTTCCGTTATGGTCAAGTCAGCTGGCGGACTCCAGAAAACTAGCCGACTGTCAATGAGTAAGTGATAAATGCCGACTGAATCAGTGTTCGGTAATATATCAAACACTCGCAAAAGTGTTTCATCGGTATTTCAAAACAGCGAGAAGTGGGTTGGCCGGTGAAAAACGAGGCGCAGCAGAGTTTTATTTTAAAATTAACTTTGATGTGTTTGGATACCTGATGAAACACTCTTTCGAGTGTTTGATACAGAGAAAATGAAGGAACAAAATCGCCGAAACCTATGCTTAATGAAATGTGTATCCAGACATTGTTACTGTTCTAACTTGATGAATTATCAATGAGTTTGAGAAGTTTCTGTGAAAGTTCACCCTGGACGCATAGTGATGTATACAGCCGAAACTCCAGAACAATGTCTCGACCATAGGAATGAACGTTATTCTACGTCGGCATCATGTATGGAAGGGCAGTGGTCTAGTGGATAGCGTGTCGGACTTTCAAACCTAAAGGTCTGTGGTTCAAGTCTGGTCTCTTCCGTCGTGTTGTTTCCTTAGACAAGAAACTTTGCTCCACGTTGTCAATCTCTCCTAGGTGTATAAATGGGTACCGGCGACATAATGCTGGGGTGTAACCTTGCGAGTCTTGTGATGGACTAGCGTCCCATCCAGGGAGAGTAGTTATAGTCTCAGTCGCTTCATGCTACAGAAACCGGGGTTCAGCTCCAGCAGTTGTGAGCCACTAGGCTCTTGAAGACGTTAGCCTATCATTGAGTGCAGCGTTCTCATGAACTCTTCGACTTCTTTTCAATATTGCGCGCATTGTTGAATCGTGAATTCGGCGTTCGGCGTTCTCCCAAATTGTTCAAAAACAAAAAAAACGGGTGCCAGTAAAGAGAATTTGCATTTTGACGTATCAGTATTGTTATTTCAGCGCCTGATCCCTATGCCGTGATCTGCTGTGAAGGACGAAAAGTTAAGACCCCTGTTGTAAAAGATTCGCTGAATCCAACATGGAATACTGGCGCCTTGTTTTTTGTCAGGAGACCACAGAAGGCTCGCTTGGTCGTACAAGTAAGTGTATTCGTAATTTTATGAAACTTATACCCCATTCACACCAACACTTAAACATGCTTAAATGTTGTTTAGTTTAAAACAGGTTTAGAAAAATACCTCCTAACCTCCCGTAATATTTGGAGTGAAATCTTTACTAAAAGAAACTTTATTGACTTTATTACCATTCCAGGTAGTTTGAGTCATATACATTTCAAAACGTTCAAGATAGAGGCTAAAAACGTAATAAAACTAAACGACATTTAAACATGTTTAACCGTTGGTGTGAACGGGGCATTAGTCTACATCCGTATAAACAGACATCTTTGGAACTGCAATTTGTTGTTCTCAGGTCTTTCATTCTTTCAGAAATACTGAGTGTGATCTTTACGTAATATAATTATACCAAAAAGAGGGTTGGAAAAAAACGAGGCGCAGTAGAGATTTTTTGTAATCGACTTCGAGGTGTTTGGAAATCCTTATTAAACACTCTTTCGAGTGTTTGATATAGCTTCTCAAACTGATCATTTTCATGATCAGTCTAAAAATGCAGAAAAAAACGAAGGAATAAAATCGCCAAAATATATGCTAATTAAGATCGGTTTTTTTAGAATACGAAATTAAAGTTCCACATTTTTAAAAGCGAATTCATTAAATTATTTATTTATTTTTGATTTATTTATTTATTAGTTATACTAAAATACACAAAACATTTGAGCGTATCATTTTCCTTTCCCGTTTAATATCGTAGTTCTTGTTGTTGCCGTTATTTTTACGGTTGTTGCTTGTGTTATATATTGCTGCAATTTTTTTCGTTTGTTTTGTTTTTCACTGATTTTTTTTGTTGGTGTTATTATGGTTGTTGCTGTTGTTGTTGTTGTTGTTGTTGTTGTTGTTGTTTGTAAGTGTTTAAGGTACCCTGCAGTCCTTTCTGCGCATGCACTGTTTTGTGAGACTCACACGATGGAATGTCAGTTTACCTTCCACTTTACTGCAGAAACATCCGTTAAATGTGCCACTGGTGATTAACTGCCCGATCTTTATTTCCTTCAATACCGCTTCTTTTGAACTCGTCGACAGTAGAATAGAAGCTTTACTTTCGCAAGCTTTGCCATCCATAATGGCAGTCATTCAGCTTCTGATAAAACTTGACATTTGCATCATATGAGTAGTCACAGAATGTCCTAAGCATGCGCATCAGGGACTACAGGTTCTCTTTAACTACATCATACGTTTTTATCAAGGTGTGGGACTCTAATTGGTTCTGTGATGCGTTCATGGGCCAAGCCAAGATAAGTATCGATATCAACAACAAAATTGTGACGGAAACTCACAACCTGATGGGCCGCAGACGAAATCACCAAGTTAAGATGCCAGGCGCTGTTACATTGGAAGTAAAGTGTTATCACGATCTCATGGCAATCTAATAATTCGAATTTTTCAATGGTTAATTCGCTAAAAATAAGTAACGCTAAGAATGCCTTGTGTGAAAAGGAAAGTGGATTTGGTTGAAGTCATCGGGTGTAAGTCAAGCTATTAAGAGCCATTCAGGCCATGTTTCACCCTATCACGCCCAATAATCGGGTTTCAGTTCCTAAGTTGCTATCTTTTGTTTTATTCTCACACACTACCGTTGAAAGGACACTGTCCTGGGGTCGGATTCACGAAGCCCTCTTAAGTTAAGACATATCCTAAGTATTGTTTCTTAACAATAGCCTATTGTTGGAATGACAATCTACTATTGTTGGAATGACAATCTACTATTGTTGGAATGACAATAGCCTATTGTTGGAATGACAATCTACTATTGTTGGAATGACAATCTACTATTGTTGGAATGACAATAGCCTATTGTTGGAATGACAATCTACTATTGTTGGAATGACAATCTACTATTGTTGGAATGACAATAGCCTATTGTTGGAATGACAATCTACTATTGTTGGAATGACAATCTACTATTGTTGGAATGACAATAGCCTATTGTTGGAATGACAATCTACTACTGTTGGAATGACAATCTACTATTGTTGGAATGACAATAGCCTATTGTTGGAATGACAATCTACTATTGTTGGAATGACAATCTACTATTGTTGGAATGACAATAGCCTATTGTTGGAATGACAATCTACTATTGTTGGAATGACAATAGCCTATTGTTGGAATGACAATCTACTACTGTTGGAATGACAATAGCCTATTGTTGGAATGACAATCTACTATTGTTGGAATGACAATAGCCTATTGTTGGAATGACAAAAGACTATTGTTAAAAACAATACTTAGGATATGTTGGGAGAGTTTCGTGAATCCGGCCCCAGGACAGTGTCCTTTCAACGGTAGTGTGTGACTATTGTGTGTGCCTAATGCCATGCACCAAACAAAACACAGAACAGCACCGCCAGGGCTGTAGCCAGAAAAAAAAATCAGTAAGGACTGAGGCAATATCCATGGTTAAATTCCCCACCTAGCTATTTAGGGTCTTTATGATGACTACGTTTAAACAAAACACTGGGATCATGACTGAGGCAAGTGCCTCGGTTTGCCTCTTACTGGCTACGGCCCTGACCGCGTGTTTTATTTCATTTCACTAAGTGAAAAAGAAACTAAATATATTGCCTTTTGTGCAACTAAAGGGCGCGTTGATGTGAATTTATAACCAAAGGCTACCTATCAATCAGAGGACCTATAGTAATCCTATGTTACAGTTCTTAATTACGATCTCTGGACTGTAGAGCATTTTCCACAAAACCAGTTTACTCAAATGTTGAATTTTTGCCCTGTTTTATTAGTTCGGTACATGTAGTTGTCTATACACATTTCTTATATTCGCTCTGTTTTTCTGTAGTTTTAATCATGTCGTTTTTAATAGTTCAAAACTTTATTTATTTGATATAACAGGATAATCCGACATATCGTTACTAATCTTCGCTTTAAAGCGTTATCCGTAAGGAAAAAATAAGGTCCTCGTAATTTCATAATGAATTCTTGCCATTGCTTCCAATTATAAGTATTTCATTCCGATTCCGAATTCAAGCTTTCAGTTAAATCGTTTGTTTCTAACATTTGAATCTCTCTGGTCACCGTTTAAATGAGTGTTGTTGAGCGGTACTTTCTTGTGGTACTACTAAATTATTATGTTGTTCGAGGTGGTTTTAATTTTTAAAGTCTACGGATGAATGTTGATTTCTAGAGTGGATTTGCAATTTTCTGTAGTATTTTTTTTTTTTTTTGGTATTTTGCAAATGTTGAAGCAACTTGAGATGGTACAAATATTCATTATCACTTTTAAATCAAGTTAGATCTACATCTGCACAAGTAAACAATTATGGCTATAAATATTTAACTATGATGAATAAGAGCCATCTTGGTGAAAACAATTTTGCAAATGTTTTGCTATGACATAATGGAGGATCCAAACGCACGAAGGGGGTTTTGGAATAAAACAATGGGGTTTATGTTACAAAATAGAAAACAAAAATTCACGCAAAGGGGTGGGGAGTGGGAGATGGGGTGGAGAGCCAGTTGGGCCTACCCTAGCCTGCGAGCAAGCTTTCTCAGGGGTAGGGGTGCGGTAGCGGTAGAAGTTACTCAGACGTGAGTGCAAGCCCTCTCTCTCTCTTTCTCTCTCTTCTCCAGTTACCCACCTCGTACCCCCGAGAGAGGCTGCTCACAGACTAGGGCTAGCCAGTAGACCCACCATACAGATAATATAGTTTCTACTCAAGTAATGAGCGTTAACTTTTATTCTCAATTAGTCATTAGTTTCTATGGAAAATGTTGTTCTATGCAATGCTATGCCATTGCCGTGAATTAAACAAAACTTAAAACGCAAGTTTTGAGCCTGTATCTTACCGCTTTTTTTTCTAGTTTTGAATTCAGGATGCTTCTAGGATCAAAAGGTGGGAATGTTATTTAAGAACCAGGCTTGAGAATTTGTTCCTAAGGAATGTTCGGACTAGTTTGGTTCGGCTTGTTTGGAAGTTTTTAATATTGTCACATTAGCATCGTAAGACTCTCTAGGTAAATACATACACCTTATTCGATGGTTGAAGAGATAATACGCGCGGGTATTTTACTAGGCTCGATTTCCACCGCTTTCTCGCGTCCGGTCTCTGAGCCTCCCCGAGAAGTCTTTTCGGGGGAGGAGCGCGGGCTCGTTTCCCAAACAGCGGCTGGTTATCGAGCCTAATATTTTACGAGTTGCGTAGTATTTTTTCGATCCCCGCAGGGGCGAGAAAAAATGCGAGGAATGAGTAAAATGTCCGCACGTATTATCTCTTAAACCATCGAAAAATTGATTTATTATTCGACTGAAATGGCTTTATTTATAATAGCTTCTGGGTCTTTTAACCGCGACACTGAGGTGTAATATGGCAATCTACTGTGTTAAACGCGCCGATAATTTGCGTGTTCTCTTTCCCTTATATGGTAAAATGACGTCAGAGTCGAATATAAAAGTTTGTAGTGCGCTGTCTATTTATATTAAATTTTGTAGCAGAATGAAAGACATGGCTAATAAACTATGGTACTTGAAAATGATGCGCTGTGTCTTATTTTGAAAGCTGTAAGTTTTCCTTGACTTTGTTCCAGCTTGCCTCGTTTTTAACTGGTGAATGCGCAAAGCATTTAACGAGTTATAGCAGAGAAAAAATTTCACTCGATCGGCTGTTAACATTTAGCGCACGATATGGGGCGACCCCGTAGCTGTCCGAACGATGTCTGTGATTGGCGAACGATACAATAGACTATTTTGCTAATGTTGTGTTCCCACTGCATCTTGGGTAGTTCCAGTCCTTTGTGGGGGCAAACGACCAGTTTGGCAGGTAATTTGAAATTTTAATTTTGGCCGTTTGCCCCCACAAAGGACTAGAACTACCCAAGATGCACTGGGAACACAACATTAGCAAAATAGTCTATTGATGTAGATGGTTTTCACGTTATGTCACGGCGGCCATATTGGTGTACAACTACAAAAGAATTTTAATGAACTTCTTTTGTTATGTACACCAACATGGCCGCCATGGCCTTTGTCAATTGAGTCCCACAGGACTGAAGGTCACGTGAGTGAAAACCATCTATATCACTTGAACAATGCTCCTATCCCTAATCCCTATCCCAGCGGGACAAATTTATTGTTTTCTCAGCGAATCACAGACATCGTTTGGACAAGTGCTGGACTACCAACGATATGTCATGGTCACCTCACCTGCCTTACCCATGGGCACCGCGTTGGAGGGAGGGAAGGGTGGGGAGTTAGACGCATGGGATGTGGTTCGGTGTGCAAAACGCCTTGGAGCGGGGTGGGTCGGTGAGCCCACGATATCTAATGGTCACCTGCCCTACCCATGGGGACGGTGTTAAACGCAGGGATGGGGGGAGGGTGAAGCAAAACGTCTAGGAGAGGGGAAGGCACGATGTTGGCTCATAGGAGCCTTTGATTGACACAAACTCCCGACCCCTCCCCCATTAAGGCACACCACGAATGTACCGTTGGGCCATGGTCCCTTATGATGTCGCATACGACCTCTGTTGGTGTGAAAAAGTCAATAGCGAACTTCCGCAACAAGAACGCTCTTCTGTGACTCGCGTGAAAGGTAATTATTTGACATCGATGTGCTCTGAGGATCGTGACTGATATTCGAACGTCACGGATCTTTCATTTTTTTAAGGCCACTGAAAAAATATTGCTTGCAAATTATTAGGAACATTGAACGACGACTTCCTTTTCAAATGAAACGATGCCAAATAAGCAGGTAAACCATGCCTTAACTTGCTTGAGACTCTAATCCTGGATTAGTGTATTCGGCTACCAAATAACCGGGCAAAATACAGAAGGCATGCACCTCTTCGGAACCTCTAATTTCATTGGACCTGGATATCACGCAGCTGTGTTGTTTTCAGGACTAGCATGGCGCCTCGCAAAATAAGGCTAGTTTATAATGCGACACTGCTTAAATTCTCCTTCATTTAGAAAGGAAAACTTTTGTCTTGGATAAATAGATCATCATTAGAGAGGTGTCTGCCTTGAGAGGGTTAACTGTATTCACAGAAAAAAAGTCAAACCAAATGCGGAAATAAAAAAAAACAAATATGGCAATTTTTGACAAACGATTTAAATGTTTCAATTTTTCCGCACGTCATGGAGCATAACCTGTTTTGTTTTCAATTTTTTTCTCGCACTTTCCGGCTTCCGCATTGTCTTACATTATTATAATCAGTGAAAATATTTTTTTACTGAATATGATTGTTATTCATGAGTTTCGCCGTAGTGAATTAATGAAATAATTAAACTTTTCATTCACCCATGCGCAAATCATACCAAGACGATATTTGAATTTTCTTAACGATCTTTTAGTTTGCTGCTCTGTCGAAACTCGTCATTGATCGCTTAAATTTAGACTATCGAAGCAAAGTTCGCCAGGATCTTGTGGCAAGTGGGAAGAAAGAAATATGTCGGGCATACAATGAGGATTAAGTGCAAGAATTGTACAATCGATACTGCACAGATCAACACAACGAATGGACCTCATCATGTCAGCGTCTCTGTAACAAGGAAAATGTTCCGTTCATAATTACTTGGAATGCGTTGAGACCCACGATTCTTGAAGTTATTTTCCCTTTAAGTTTGCTTGTGATAAATACGGTGTATGAGGTAAGTAATATCTAATTTAATAAGTAGAACCATCGATAGCTCGAGCTAAGGTAGCATAGACAACAGGCATTTTTCTTCTCTCCATTGCGTGGCTCGCGCTTCGCGCCAGCGCACCACTGAAGCGCCTATTGTGTAGGCTAGGGCTAAAATAAACCGTTATAATCCACGACATGTTGAGTATGGATCAAGACCAAATTTATTTTTCTTCACCGACATACAAGTAAAACTTAGGGGCTATTCACATGATACCGGAATGACTTTCATTCTGGAACGAGTTCATTCCATCTCCATATATTTCTCTGTATCTGTTCACATGATACCGAGACGAAATTTCGTTCCCGTACAGGTCATTCCGGAATGAGTTCACTCCGGTTTTCAATCCGAATGAAATTCTCGTTCAGGTATGACATTTCATTCTGGTATCATGTGAACTGAAAACGAACTTCGTTCCAAGATGAAAACCGCAAACCGTGTAGTCTGGGGCGAGTGGCGCATGCGTATCGTGAAACTTGCGCCATCTTTGTTTTCTGATCTGGGCGAAAACCACGCAAGCGAGAGCGCCTTAGGCTGAGCCGTTCGATGTTGTCATGTGAATACAGTGCGTACTTCATTTTGGAACGAAACTAATTCCGGAATGAAACTCATCATCATGTGTATAGCCCCTTATCTGTCGTTCATTACGTCAGGCATTATTATCTGTCGTCTGCATTATTATATACTGAAACAGTGGATAACATTGTTGGCGCGCTCTGATTGGCTACTGAAACTCGGAATAGCAAGTGCTATTCACCTCCCAGCAATTTGCACGCGAAAATTTTAATCGTTGACAGGAATAAATGAGTTAAAAAGCATCATTTTAGTTATATTATCTCACTGTTTCAGTATATACTAAAACAACTATTCACCTCAGTGTAGGTGGGTAGTGGTGGATATTTACCTTGCCGCTTCGCGGCTTCGTAAATATCCACCACTACCCAAAATTAGTAGCTATTGTCTTCTGCTATTCTGATTGGTTAAGCACGAACATTTGCTAAAATATATTTGACGGAAAAGGATTTTCTGTATTTTTATAACGAAATATAATTATGAACCATCAGCCCTTCCTCTATTCTTAAAATCAAAGACATTCTATGTGGGAAAGAGCCATTGCCGCAGAACAATGAAGTTTACTATAGTTCTTATGTGAAGCATTACTTAATGTGGAGAAAACGAAGGAATAAAATCGCCAAAATCTATGTAAATTACATCCTTCACGGTAGTGATTTCCTGAATTATGATTGTTATTAAAGAGATTTAGAACTGACTGTCTTCAGATTGAAGGTCTTTTAAATCAAGATAATTTGATGAAATGTCTTTCCCTTTTTCTACTAGAGGTATAAAGATAACATACTATCGCAAATCCAGTTCAGCAGTGCTAGTCTGGAAGAAGGTCAGGATTCAAGATACTGTACGTCCTACGCGATTTGCAAGGCAAGATATATTGTATTCATATCATGTAATGCAAATTAACACAAAAGTCATTCATTAAATCCGTTACCACCGGGATTCAAACTCGGGTCATATTGACAGGTGGCGACCTCAGCTACCTAGTTTGTTCTGCCGTTGGATTCAACTGCTAAAGTAACTAAAGAAATCGAGCATAAAATTATCGATAAAACAAACTCAATAACGGAAAGATGGCCAGTAGCTGCAAATGTGGTGACCCAAAGCTAGGTGGAGGGTTTCGTGCGTTCCACTTGGTGCTTGTCTCACTTTCTCGTCCCGTAGGTATGGAGTACAGCGGTGGTCACTACAACGTCATACTGTCCCGCGAGGTGAAACCGGCGACATTCTAGCGGCATTGCACACGGGTACAGTAATCGCAGATCAACGAAGTTGACTGGACGGCTCAATCCAGAGCTAACCGATACTATACTGTACTGTGATCGCCTAGGATGACAGGTAGTTTCATCCGGGTCATACCGGAGCGGGTGCACTTAGCAATCAAGTACTACCGCCGAACGGACGGTCTGTATTCAAGCGGAGGTCATCACAATTTTATTTCACACTGGAAAATCTCAAAATATAACACTACTGAGCTGGAAATCAGATTGCAATTTCAGAGAAAGACTTGTTGTTGAGTTTAATAATAACTTAGCTTGAAAAATTCATATTTATAAACTACGCATGAACAAATGGATGAATGAATCAAACGGCGATTCTGGAAATATCGATGTCCCAGGAAGTTGTAAAATAAAACACAGAATATTAAATTCTGCCTTGCACGGGATTCGAACCCGTAAAGTTTGCCATATGTTGCAAACTAAACTGAGTTTAAGCAATTTATCTGGTATTATTAAATTGTCTTCTGTAGAACATCACAAACAATAATATTGAGGAGATGAAGACTTTTCAATATTTACCTTAGAAAAACTGACATCCGATTATTATAACCCGCTTACTGTAGTGACTTGTTGTGTTTTGAGTTTTCAGAGCAACATTTATTGTCTGCACCAAACGATCATCCATCTGAACCCAGGATGAAAACGGGGACATCTTCTAGCAGCTCACACGTTAATCGGCACAGTTGAATGGAGGGTGGCTCGATCCAGAGCCAACCGATAGTATACCATGCTGTTATGAAGGCAGGCTTTTTATCGGGTCACTGGCGAACTCTATCATGGCTGCCACTACCGCCAGGGGACAGTGTGTACTGAAGTGAGGGTCATACAATTTCGTTTTAATTTTTTGAATTAAAAATGCAAATATTAGATTGAAATTTCTCAGTTATTGCTCCGTAATAATAATATAATGATTTTAATTAAAAAGTGAACTACGGATGAAAGAATAAATCAGTTAGTTAAAATGATCATGGAAACCTTGGCCAATACAGTTATCAGTAAAGCGCTCAGTTGTAAGGAATTCGAGCCTATGCAATTCTGTTTGCCATATAACATGATATAAGTGCCGCCGTAATTGAAAGAGCTCTACCACTAATCTATTGCCTACGGAACTAGGCCAATTGCAGGAGTTGCAATTATTTTTGTCTCTTGTACTGGAGAATGGGGATGATAAATTATCACGACTTACATTAGGAGAACTGCCACCTTTTCATAACCTGTACTGACTGATTACGTTTTAAGTTTGCAGATTCAGAACAATATTTATCATCAGCTGGAAAGAGAAACATTCAGTGGAATGACAATAAACTGAACATGAGTTGGAACTTCTCTCATCGCGTTTGGCAGGTTACAGTCATAACGACAAGTTCAATCGGTATGTTTAATATGACGTATTTATGACAGCTAGGCCAATCATCACTAGCAAGTGATTTTCAAGACAAAACTGTTAACCTAAATCTTCTTTGTGGAGATAGGAAAACTCCTCGGAGCTAGATGAGAACCACTAAAAATAATAATAATTGAACAAACAAACTTCAGTACACGCCTATCCAAAGAAGTTCTGATTGGAAACCTGAGAACAAATGGTGTGTGTCTGTGTGTCTGACTGGGGTTGGGAAGAGGCTGTTGGATTGGAGATGGGAGGGAGGGAATGGGTTATACGAATCAGTCTCACTGGCAATACATGCCAATAACGTTTGTAAGGCGAACTTCAATATTCACTTTCCCGCCATTAGAGTTTGATCATTTATTGCTTACTCTGGTGGTTTCAATTTTTTTTTTCTTTTTCCGGTTCGTCTTCAAACTGAACCAGATTCGTTACAAAAATACGAAAATAACCATTATTCTGAGGGAAAATGGATTTTTTGCTAAAGAAAGCAGCACGAAGTCATGTAAGCATGCCTCGAAAAGTGGTATACGTAAAATATGGGGACTATGTTTCTCACAGTTATCTCTATTTTGGGCGGACATTCCAACATCACCAATACTGTGTCATACAGCATTCCTTTTGTTCAGCAACAAGGTCTTTGGAAACGAAAATGCTTATTAGTTATGATCAGGAGGCGCGCGGATAATTAACAATTAGACCCGTAGCCCGAAAGGGCTACGGGTCAATAGCCCATGAGGCGAAGCCGAATGGGCTATTGACCCGTGGCCCTTGAGGGCGAAGGATCTAATTGTTTTAGTATCACCCAACTAGTCGGACAGAAAAAGGCAATAATAAAAAAAAGCAATTGCAAGTTGAAGAAATATTTATTTGGGAATAAAACGAAAAATAAAACCGGCGAATTTCGCTACTCGATGACTATTACTATTAGACCCCTAGTAGCGTAGCCAATCAAAATGCAGGATTTGCATTAGTCCACTAGTTGGGTGATACTAATGATAGTTAAAGAGCTCGAAGAACAGGAGGTCTAGTGAAATCCGTCATCCGTCTACTGATTTTGTAAATTTTCTTTTTTTAGGGCGTTTCCTTGGTTATGAAGTCACCATGAAGTTGTTTAGCTGGATTTCAAATGAGTGAAAAGTGATCGACATACGCTAGCCTTTCAACCGGGTTCAATCCATTGGGAAAAATACAAGACAGACAAAGCTGCTGTTTATGAAATCAGAACCAGAAGAATTTCATTTTCTGACAATGATATAATTATAAAATGTGTGGAAAAGTAATTGGAAGTAAATTGTATATCGATGAAGAGTTTTTTGCTCAAGAGGACACAATTTTTGTTAATTAATATTGTAGAAAAAGAACAATTTCGATTTAGTTGTTGCTCTCTTCTCGGTTTTCAAATTTCAGCTCACGAGTTTGAACTAGAGTTTACTAAATGTACAGTATGATATTTTCTACAGGTCTTTGTTTCAAGTAACCATATTTTCTTGTACCTATTTTCTTACAAGGTGTAATTCACATGGCTCGGTTTTTTGAAAGCTGATTGATACTAATCCAGGACTTTAAAATTAAGCCAAGGTTTTGTTTCTACTGAATTCTGTCTTTCTACTTGCGAATGAAATTAGCCACAACGAAATATGAATGAAATCCAGACAGAAAACCTCATTGAAAATGTAACACTGAATTAAACAGAATAAAACTAACTGAACACTAAATAAAAATAATTACTCAATCTAAAATTAAAGAAATAAATGACTACTTTACACGCAATATAGTTATTATATCAATGCGTTAAACTTTAAACTTAGTTTTGAAACATGTCAATGTGGATTTCTGTCATTTTTTTGCCTTACTTCACACCATCCTATAATTAGTACTTTGAGAAAGAGAGACAGACGCAAACCTCGGATGAACACGCGCTATGATTAGTTTCCGAAATACCGAGCCAAAAACATTATTGTTCAGAAAAAAGCTGGATAAAAACAAAATAATTGAATTGAACAGTTTCTCGACATATTGCCATATGATTCTGTAACATTTTAATGCAATTCAATAAAATATTTTCATCGACTTTGGCTTGGGTAGCAGTCATTTTTCGAGGCAATAAGGCCTGGAATGCGTCGTAGGGGACTGATAAACAATTTCAATATTTTGGAAAAATTAATTATTTGCTGAAAACTGGTCACATATACAGCATCTTGTTCCTCTCGCCTGCCTTTCTTGCTCTCTAAAATGACTGCTACCAGGCCTCATTAGTCCTCTCTTATTTTGTTTTAGACTCGCTGCGAGCGAGTAGAAAGAGGAAATTATTATTGTTTTAGGCTGAGCCTTAAAACAACTATTAAGCTACGATGCACGCGGGTTCAACATTTGTTGATCAGCAATCAACACATGTTGAATAGTTTGATTATCATGCCGAGTTGCATGTTGAAATAGGCCATTGAATATGTTGAACGTTGGGAAAAAAAGTAATGACAGGCTCTATTCTGTTAAACAGACAAGTTGCAACTTGTCGAACATCATCAGTCAATCGTTTTAAAATGTTGAATGTGTTTTTTACTCATTCAACAAGTTGCAACATCGTTCAGCATTTGTTGATCAACAAATGCCGAAAGATGTTGAACCATGCATCATTTACACCCATATCAACTTACTGCCCCATTCATTAACTCTCAATTGCGCTCTCGCCCGTCATTCAAAGTACCTTATACAGGATCATTCACGTTCGTGTGCTCCTAAGTATCATCTCTTCCTTATATCAACAACGTTAAGCCCTCTTATCTATAGCAACATTCGTGCGTTACTCCACAAACTTTCATGCGTGTTAATCAACTTTCCTCTCCTGTAAACCTTATCCGAGTGCTCTCCAATCAACACTTCATTGCACTATCGTAAACCCTATCAAGCTCTTGACAACTCTCATGACGCAGCATTCGCTCTTGTTACCTCTTATTCAACATTCACTCTCGTCAAGCTCTGTACTCTTATTACTTCACAAGTGCTCCTATGCGCTATTATGAAATCTCTTGCGCTTTCATCCATCCGTCTTTATCGCTATTGTTAACCCTCTTAAGTTGTCTTCTACATTTAGTGAAGATTCGTTCACTTCTTTCCTCATCATGCACTTTCTTAAACCCTTTTCAGCTGTTTTTTAATCAAAGGCGTTCTCATCAACATTCGCTTTCGCTCTCATTTTTTTTATCATTCGCTTTTTCAATTGTTAAACCTCGCACGATGATGTGGACTATCACGCTTTCTTTCCGCTGTCTCTCATTTCTGCACTTGAGTTTAACGCAGTCGTTAGCTATCATGCACTGTCGTTATTTCTTGTTCCCTCTCGGCAATTGTCATATTCTATCGTCAACTCTCATCCCCTCTCGTTAATTTTCTTATGCTTTTGTAATCTCTTACGCGATTTCGTAAACATTCGTACGCCGTCCTCCACTTTAACCCTATTCGGCCTGGGCTTTTTTTGAGTTCCTGAGCCTGGGGGGGGGGGCACATTGTGCCCCCCCTTCGTAACTTCAAGAACATTAAGACTACGACAATGAAACCTAGAGGGTACATAGTACGTCCGAAACTGTCTCCTTTGCGGTCCGCACAATGGAACGATGACGTCATATGACGTAGTTATTAGGTAATTATTTATACGGCCGCCATCTTGGATCCGCCATCTTGGATTTCTGAATTTTTTTAAAACCTCTTAAAAACCATCCAAATTGACTCAAAATTAATCAAAACCAACAAATAAACGCTAAATGACGTAAAACTATGAAAGTTATACCAATAAACATTGTTTTTCTTCATTCAAAGGTACAAATACGCAAATTTCAAAAAACATGGCTGTCAAAATCTTGTTACCATGGAAACATCAAGTCACGTGATCAAAAAATTGTCATATCAAATTGTTGCCAGATAAATTTTAGGAAAAGTCACAAAGTTTGATGGCGTTTGAATACATATTAAAGAAGTTATGAACGTTCAAAGTTAGCGCGGGCACTTTGTGCCCCCCCCCCCCCCCAGGCCGAATAGGGTTAAGACTTGTCAGTCAACCTTCGTTTGCTAGAGTCAACTATAATTCACACTCGTCATTTTTCTATTCGCTCTCGTCAACTCTCATGCATCTTCGGACACTGTCGTCAACTATCATGCGCTCTCGTTTCTCATTGCTTTTATCAACCTTCGGACACTGTCGTCAACTATCATGCGCTCTCGTTTCTCATTGCTTTTATCAACCTTCGGACACTGTCGTCAACTATCATGCGCTCTCGTCTCTCATTCGCTGTCATCAACATTCAGATACTGTCGTCAACTATCACGCGCTATCGTTCTCATTCGTTCTCTCAACCTTCTTACACTGTCGTTAACTATCGTGCGTTTTCGTCACTGCTCTTATTCGCTCTCGTCAATCATTTTACACTGTCGTTATCTGTAGTGCGCTTTCACTATCTCTCACTGATTCGTTAATTGTCATCAACTATCATGGGCCCTCGTAATTTGTTACGATCCTAGCCGGCTCTCCTCAATTCATTACTCTTTTGTCAACCCTCGTGCACTCTAGATCTAGTCATCTCTTGTACGCTCTCGTCGACTATTTTCCACTCTCGTCAACCCCAGTGCGCTTTCATCAAGTATTATGGACTCTCGCCAACCCTCATACGCTGTCCTTTAAATTCGCATGCGCTCTTTTTATCTCTGACTTCACGGTTGTCTCTTCAAGTTCTCGTAATTTCTCATACCTGTCAAACGCTCTTATCAATCGCATATGCTGTCTTCAACCGTAGTATGTCTTCATCAACTCCCGTACCCAACGCTCGTGCGTTGTATTCAATTTACATACACATTTTTTTCGTGCACTCATGTGCGCTCTCGTTGATACGCACACACTATTAGAAACTCCTATGTGCTCTTTTGCAACTTTGTACGCCAACTCGATTCTCGGCGGCTTTTGTTAGTCAGTTCATACGATTTCATCAGTAATCATGCGCTCCCATCATTCAAATATGCCCACTCGTCAACCTTCGTACGTTCTCATCAACTCTACCGGCCCTCGTAGGCTCTTGTAAACTGTCGTGCCGTCCTGTCTAACTTGGAACGCTATCGTAGACTTTCTAGCCTTCTCATCAAACTTCATTCGTTAGCCTATTACACTGCCCATAAATATCGCACGCTCGCATCAACTACCGCGCGTCCGTGTGAACTCCTGTATACTCGAATCAATTACCACTTCCTTTTTCGACCTTCGTTCGCTCTTATCGATCTCACGTACATCACTGATAAAACCATTTTTTTATGGCGTCGTCAACACCAATGCAGGATCATTCGATCTCGTTAACTCTTGTGCGCTATTAATTATCGACTCTTTCTCAGTATACCAACAACGTTAAGCGCTCCAAAGTATAGCAACATTCGTGTGCTATCGCCACAAACTTTCAGACGCGTTAATCAACTTTTCGTTCTGGTTAATTTTAATGTCCTCATATCAACTTTGCTAACCTCACGTCAATTCTCACGTAGCATCATTCGTTCAAGTTAATCATGACTGTACTTTCATTACCATTCAAGTGTTTCAATCAATATCGACGGCATACTCGTCAACTCTTGTGTGATGTCGTAAACGCTCATACAGCATGCAGCTATATTCTTGCGCTCCATAACCTCCGATGAACATCAATCAACTTTCATGCGCTCTTATTCAATCACGTGCGCTTTATCGCTCTTGGTAACCCTCATAAACAGTCGTCAACGCCAATACATCATGTGGTCGTCAGTTATCAGAACTATGCATCAGTCAATTCCAGCTGTGTTTCCCCGGGTGTTTCCCCGGGACAACCCCCGGGCATTAACATTTTGGGAAAAAAATGGAAAATGCTTCATGACTGGGACAAAAATGCAAATGTCCCGGGTCGGGGTATAATAAAAAAGAAATGAAAAATTAATTTGAATCTAGATTTATTCAAAAATTATATGAAGGCAAATAAAGTCAACAGAGAAGGGATTTCCTTCAGTTCGCTTTTGCTGATCGATTACAGCAAGTTCGAAACAAATTCCTCATCACAAATGATACCAGAATTCTTTGAGGTCGAAAACACAAGGATGTCAAATACACGTACCGGGCTCGGGAAGTCGGTCCCTCCACCCTTAAATCTCCATGTAAAAGAAACGACGAAATACATGCAGCTGACGCCAAGCGCGGGAAAATGCGTGCGAGTAATTAATGATGGTTCATGGTTTTGGTTTTACTTCTGATTGGTTGAGAAATTGGCGCGTGGAGAGTGAAAAGGAGGTGGCATGTTCTCTGGTAAACCATATGAAAACCTGACTGAAAAATGACTTGGAAGTTGGAAGTTGCGCACAGCTGAAAAATCATGTTTTATGAGATTTTATAAAATGCTCAATGAAGTTCTCAGTAAAGTACGCGGGTGACGTAAGGTTCATTATAACCGTTTTTATTTTATAAAATAACACAAAAATTGTTCCTCGTGCTGATTGTTGAGTTATACGAGCACTTGCGAATTTTTTGGAACACTCGAGAAGTGCGAGAAGCACTCGCCTTCGGCTCTTGCTTTTTCTGCAATTCTCTCGTGTTCTTAAAAATTCCCGTGCTTATATAACTCAACAATGCACGCGGCGCGTTTTTTTATTTCTGTAATAAGGAATAGAATAGCGTGTTTTGTTTGATGGGGAAAAACTTACAGGAGATAGCCTAAGGGGCTCTTTGATTTTAACAGGCGCAATGTCAACATCCACACTCGGTTTTGAAAAGACTGCAATCAAGTAAACATTTTAGTGGGAAATTTGCTTTGGTTCTAGCGAAAAAACCTCCGTCATTTTGCAGTTTTCAGACGCACGATGCTTCGACTGGCTGCATTCCTCTGTGCCCACTGTTCCTCTGTGTCCACTGTTCCTCTGTGCCCACTGTTCCTCTGTGCCCAAAGTTCCTCTGTGCCCACTGCCACTCTGTGCCCACTGTTCGTCTGTGCCCACTGTTCGTCTGTGCCCACCGTTCCTCTGTTCCCATACTCCTTTACTATTTGTAATGATTAACCATTTCATTTCCCGGTATATGAGTTTGTGACTTGAAGAAACTGTGAAACATAGATTGTCCGACATATGTAAACTTCCGTGAATGAGATGCAAGATTCTAAATTGGCCACCTTAGCTGGGATATGAAATAAAAATGAAATAAAATAAACTTCAAGGCACGTTTGTTCAAAAGCTGGATAGCACAATCCACCGGATAAATCACTATCCAGCGAATACAATGGATTTTGGTAATACTAATCCACTGGATGGTGCATGATTTATCCGGTGGATAGGGCTATCCAGCTTTTAAACAATCGGGGCCAGAATAAACAAACGTTGCCCAAGTATCGTCATTGTGCTAACCTCGATTTCATGAACTCGAACCAGTCCTTGTCCGCGCGGTTATGTATCCGTCTAGTGATATGATTCACACTTGAATATAAGATACGTTACTTGTTATTCTTGCACTTCATTAAATACAGCGATCAGGCGCGAATTGTTGCCTTTGCAAATGTTTAGCTATGGTGAAGCTTCACTACTTCCGAAATCAACGCTATAGCAAACTCAAATCGCAATGCGAAAAAGACAAAACACTTTTCGTTGATCGCGAATTCCCCGCGGAAAACAAATCCCTGTTCTTTAGCCGTTCACCGACAGAACCAGTAGAGTGGAAAAGACCAAAGGTATGTTAAAGTTTACTGCAAGGATCGTTGTTAACTTTCACCTGTTTTACATTTGAAAAAAAACTATTATTAATAGCAAAAGTTTAATAACCTTCCCGGCTGATATCGAATATTATATTCTCCTTGTCAACTAATCGACGATATTTGTGTCTGCAATGTCGTAAACATAGAAAACCAATTAATCCGATTCATTGCGTGACTAAAATACACAATGTAGAAGGTAAAGTTTACAACTGGAATTAACATATTAATTTACTGTTGCTAAGAGATCGATAATCCACAAAAACACAGAAAAAGTTCAACAGATATAATACTTTGATGTCTGTACATATATTGCTTCGTATGGGATTGTTTATTTGGTTTTGGAAGTGTTATTAACGTGTCGATTTGCTCTGGTGTTAGCTATTGGATCTCTTTAGGGTGGCCAATTTATCGACTCACGGTTGATAAAAACAAACTTTCGTGTTTCACAACCCCGCCGACACAGCACCACAGTTTCTTTAGAAACTTATTATAACCCCTTTATTAATTTTATTTACCTGTTGGTTGAACAACGTAACAATAATCGTTTCAAAAATCCCAGTAAATATATTAAAATTAAAGTTGTTATCACCACAGCAATACATAACGCTTGCTTCGAAACACTGCTTTCAATAAGATTTCTGAATTATTTAATGGTCAATTTGCAACGGATTGCTGAGTACATTGGAGACAATGGATTTTTCGTGTTGTTTGGACAAGCTGCAGACAGTTTAATAACGAAACTCGCCGGTTCTGTACGGCCACCCGTTGGATCACCAAAATATTTAATATTTTTCTTTATCCCGAGGACTGCGTTGATAAAACAACTTGTTTTTCAAAATCTAAAATAACTTGAGTAAGTAACTTAATCAGCTAAATTATGGTAGGATTCGGCTTAGTTGTAGCGTAAAGAAAATTTCGTAATATTGGAATTTACGATATGATTCTACAGAGTGCTATCTTAAAGGACCACTGTCCCGGCTGAAATATCTTGTTTTCATGATTTATGGCCAGGACGGGTTTAAGGGTACTTTATTATCTTTAAAATCATCGCTAAAAGTGATAGAAGCAAAGAAATATGAACTAAACAGAAAAGATAACGGCTAAAATAGTGAAAATTCTATAAGAAGGGCAAGTTAGATTTATTGCCAGGCGGTCAATAAATAAAATTTCAAGAACTGTAATCCCAATCCTTGCAATCCTGCACTTTATCTTCAAACTACTGCTTTTATTTTGCTCTATAGAATCTTTTTATCCAACTATAGTAAGTTGAATATTTGGTGGCATTTGGCGATATAAGGTGGAATAAGCTAAGCGAAATTTTGCTATTTCGCCGGGATAGTGTCCCTTTAAGATTTGTGAAGTATTATAACTTCTCTCCACACAATAAACTTCCAATTGCCTACCAACCTCGCACAATACAGTCAAACGTTCGCATCCAAAAGAGGGTCTGTATGGATGGGATAAGTTGAAGGTTGAGAATTGTTTAAAATGTTAACGGTCAGATGCCGCGTTTTTAAAGCGATAGCTGAGAAGTAAAATTAAAAAAGGTTTGTAATTTTAATGAGTAAAATACATTATAATATAAGGGAAATAAAGTGGCTTATGGGTATTGGGCTTCCTCAGTGAAAATTAATAGTTACTCATTGACGGTTACTAATAACTGAGGCCGAGAAACGGCCGATTTGCCAAATTTTACCGATAACTGAGTGTTCAGCATCTCCTTCCAGGACCTCCCTCTTGAAAGGAAAAGCCAACAGATTCTAGCTCTAAAAATAAGAATTCAATTTCAAACTTGCTGTGAACGATGAGTTTGTAGCTGCACCTGCTCTTATGATTATAAAACGAAGCCATACATGGTTATTTCTAAACGCTTCTGACTTTAAGTACCCTACTAGCAAACATGAGTTATATGTGTGTCCATTAAAATCAAAGTTCTTTAGCGGTACGTCCCTATAGTTTTGTTTGTATTTCAGTATTTTGTAACGCGTTAATTGGTTTTCGACAGGATATTTGTGCACCGGATTCTCCACGCCTGTTTGTCGATGGAATGAGCACGCATGACATCACGCAAGGCAAACTTGGTAACTGTTGGTTTGTGTCATCGTGTTCAACACTGGCTCTAGAATCATCGCTCTTAGAAAAGGTATAAACGCATGAACACCTGCATCTCTCGTTGCACTTTCTCTTAACCTAGCTATTTAGGGCCCACGCTGACTTTCAACATTCCTAACATTTTCAATAATCAGAAGCATGCGACACCAGACTTTATCTGGCAACAATTTGGCACGACATTTTATGGTTCACGTGACTAGATGTTTCCACAGCAACAAGATTTTGATAGCCATGTTTTCACAATTTGGATCTTTTTACCATGAAAAACTTAGGTTTGCCCTCGTAACTTTTGAATTTTAACACCATTAATTTTAGAGTTTCTTTATTGGTTTTGATTACTTCTAAGTCGATTTGTGTGGTTTCCTGAGGTTTTTGGAGAAATCCAGAAATCAAAATGGCGGATCAAAGATGGCGATGCGCTGTTAAGAACTAATGACCAAATTCCCACGTTTTATGACATCATCGTCCATTTTGTGGACCGCAAAGGATACAGTATTGGATGAGCCATATGTCCTCCAAGTTTCATTAACATAGCTTTAATGCCCTTGAAGTTGCGAAGGGGGCACAATGTGCCCACCCCCGTCAGGCTCGGGAACTCCAAAAAAGCCCAGGCAAAATAGAGTTAATGAAGACAATTAAGTTTGTCGTCGTCATTTTTACATTTTACGCCGTTTTAGCGTTTCCATATTGGCTGTGATTACTTTTAAATCGTTGGAACGTTGAGAAATCCAGAAATCCAAGATGCCGGCTCAGCGGAACTAATGACATAATTATCACGTCATATAACATGATCGAGGTACCATATACTCTTCAAGTTTCATTCTCATAGTTTTAATATAATTGTTATTATTATTATTATTATTATTATTATTATTATTATATATACATATATATATATTTTTTTTTAATGTGGTTAATGGCAAAAATAAATAAAAATGGAAATGGAAAAAATGGAGGGCAACAACCACAAGGGTTAAATGGGGTTTAACTGATATATTAATTTTTAAGGTTATTCCTGATATAAAAAAACAGGAATGGGATCCGGAAGACGTCGGCAACTACCAGGGAATATTTAAGTTCCGGTTCTGGCGGCAGGGTCAGTGGACGGAAGTTGTGGTCGATGATCTACTTCCAACAATTAATGGACAGCTGGTGTACATTCACTCAAAAGAGAAGAACGAATTCTGGGGTTCGTTACTTGAGAAGGCGTACGCAAAGTATGTATGCAACACTGAACGATCATAGCCCACGTTCGATGCATCAGAATTCTAACACAACTTCAAGACTTGCTCTCTGAATAGGCAAATTGTTTGTCACAGCTTCCTTTCTGAATTTTATACAGAAGTTTATCAGTACGCCTTGCACTGCGTGTTTGAATTGTGACGCATGAATCCAATTTGGACTATTGATCATTAGTAAAATAATTTATGTTCAATTACCGATCGATCAAATGAACTTACTTTTTGCAAATATCCCAAGTTGAAACAGTTCACTCAGAAATACTCATACTTATAACTTGTTCTTGACTGTCGAAACCAAAACGAAAATGTGGAGCATAAAGGATCTATACTAAATGATGATTTGGCGTTTCGCTTCTATTCTCTACGACAGAAGCTTATTACGTTATGAGTTTCTGTTTACGATCATCAGCACGTTTTCTCCAATTGATAGTACCAAGATATCAGTACCAATTTCAAAAGCTGTGGCTTAGTTGTGGAGGCCTTGCTGTAGTGCATCTTTTGCTGGTTTCAAAGTCGTTTGGAATTCTTTCATTTTCGAATTCCTTGCAGCCGACATGCCCGAGCTAGCGGATTCTGCGCTGATACAGGATTATATTCATAGGAGACTTACCGGACCTAGTCGGGCGTCGTTGTTGGAAACTCTGACTGAACTTATCCTGAGTCGGAAATATTTTCTTTGCTTACAAAGGCAGCACTCATCAATTGTTATGCGATGCCGCAATCTCATTAGTAAAGTTGAGCTTTGTTGGCTTCATCTGGGAATTACATACATCGGTGGTAATCAATGCCTGTTAATTTACTTTATGATCGTGCAGGCTAAACGGAAGTTATGAGGCATTGGAAGCAGGTAACATTGCAGACGCCCTGGTGGATTTCACAGGGGGAGTGTGTGAGGCAACTAATCTACAGGAGACGGGCTTCAGTGAAGACGAGGACGGAAGATTGACTTATTTCAAAACCATGCAAAAAGCTATAGGAGAAAGGTCCCTGATTGGTGCTTCCATAGCGGTATATCATGTTTTCCAATCAGAAACTTTATTAATTATATTTCAGAACAACTCACGTCTTGAACAGATAACAACACACGTTATTTGTCACTCTCACACTGTACCGTAAACAACTCACAAATCAAATACTGCCTGTAATTTTGTCTCAGATGTGGCAAGATGAAGGAGGTACTATCCGTATGCGTACCAGTGGAACTTCTTACTTACTATATGTATCTATGTACAATTAATGAAATAACTATATTTCGATAGAGCGGTTTTTAACTATCTAACTGTGTACCGTAAAACCTAAACCAGAGTAATTGCACGGCCAATCACAGCAGACACAGACAATCCAATGAACCAATCAAAACTCGAAGCAAATACATGTTAGTAGCCGGCGCCAATCGCGGAAAAACTCGTGAAGGCAAGCCTTGATTGATTTTGGTTTTACTTCTTATTGGTTGATAAAGTGGCGCGAGATTTTCTAGCCAATCTGACAAAGCTTGGTAATGCAAAACCAAAGCAATCGCGAAATTACTTTCGATACTCAATTGAAAACCGCTCTTTACATGCAATAGTTCAAGT
The DNA here is from genome assembly GCA_022457155.1 of Cladopsammia gracilis. Lineage (NCBI taxonomy): Eukaryota > Metazoa > Cnidaria > Anthozoa > Scleractinia > Dendrophylliidae > Cladopsammia > Cladopsammia gracilis. Next base: position 462,425 of record JAJGOT010000095.1, on the reverse strand, counting down.
AACCTAGTTCTTAAGATAAACAGGTGGCTAAATAGGTATTTATATAGCCAGTTAATTCGGGAACTCAGAGTTATCGTTGGTTAATGTGAAAAAAATAAAAAAAAGTAGGCAATAGACACTTTAGATTCTGTTGTTCTTAATTATTTATTTCAAGTTTATTAGCAAATATAACGCACGAAGGAAACCAAGATGAATGCATATGGGCGAATGAAATTTTTTTTTTCAACCCACACAAATCTGCCAAGTGTGCTAACATAATATTCTAGCTAATCTTGCGTTTTTCTTTTTCTTTTTTGCCTGTTTAATTTGCAGGTCAAGAACAACGAAGACATGGAAAGACGCACAGAGACTGGCTTAGTGATGGGACATGCATATGGCGTCACTGCAATAAAGAAGGTATAACTGAATAAAGCGTAACCTAGAACCTCCCATCCATTGCAAATGACCTTAGTTTACCACATAAATTTACAAATGTTCTTTCAATTGTTGTCAAGTTAGAAATTTGAACTTTGAAATGAATGACAAAACATAAATACACTGTTCGCTAACTTACATCTTAATGGCCATAAGTTCGGATTTCCCCGACAGACTCAAAACTTAGAACGACCTTGTACAGCATAATAAATTCAAGTTTGAAGAGAAAAGGAGGCACAGGGTTAGGAAACCAGCTCGACTGTGAACAGTACCCCTATTATACAACTCAGCTTGTATAATATAATAAGTTGTTAGCCTGAATAAGCGGAGAGCTAGAGTGGCATTTACCCTTTCACTCCCGGAGTCAACCATGGAGACATGCAATGTAGTTCTAACTTTTAAGTCTGTTGATGAAATCCTATGGTGTGACCATTCAAATGAAACCTCTTCAGCAGTACTTTTGCATGGTACCATTGGTTTTTCAATATTTTACGAAATGAAATTTGGGATTTTTCTTGAATTTTGATCTTTAGCACTCTTGGGAGTTAAAGGGTTAAATAAAATCACGATCAGTTAGCTTACCTTACAGCGACATCCTGCAAGTACTGCCCGGCTATATTAGCCCTTCAGTATTCACTCAGTAAAATCGTGATAACTCGAACCGTCAAGGGAAGTACACAATCGCACGAGTTTATCGATTGTTAAATTCAGTCTATTAGGAAGCATACTGTAGTGTGCTCATAGGTACTCAGTGGCCAGACATGAGCGAGTTATTAGTATGTCTATTTTGTGCTTATAGGTAACTACTGGCGATGGCTTATTCAATCTATTTAACCGAGAGCATTTGTACTTGATCCGACTGAGAAATCCCTGGGGACACAAGGAATGGAATGGTCCTTGGAGTGATGGGTAATTAAGCTAATACAGTTAGCTCTCTCAAAGCGGTCACCCCTGTGAAAGGGCGACACCTCTCTAAAGCATTGATTACACGGCGAATTTCAGTCCGGGCAAAAATTTCAGCCCGGTTTCGTTGTGATTACATGACGAATTTTAGTCCGGGTGCAACATTTGAAATTGGTATTGGTAAACGCCATTGAATCAAAATGGCGCCGAGGAAACTGTATTGAAAAAATCTGGAATCAATTGTAACTTTGAAAACGTTTACTTTAACACCCAAAAACTCGATGATCATAAAGAATCAATATGTCCTCAAACCATTTATTAATTAGAGATGCATTTTTGGATAACTAAACACTTTTGTTAAATATAACAAAGTCTATAATGGAAGGACTGAAATACTTAGCAGTAATCACTCTACCTAAATTCGTTTCTCTTCTTTTCTCTCTTCTTTTGTGTTTGGTCACAGATCGGCAGAGTGGAAAACTCTCGACGAGGATCAGAGAGAAAAGCTCGGATTAAAAATGAACGATGATGGAGAGTTCTGGTTGGTTTGTTGTACTTATTGTATAAGCAGTTAATGACCCACAAATATACCGTTATCAGTCCAATAATATGATCATTCGAAAAGGTGATGGAAGCTAGCCTTGGTGAAGTAACGACAGAAGTACTAGTCTTTCATATAAATGATGGAAGTTAGCTTATTGGATTTTCGTACATTTGCAACAATATGTGCATCTTACTCGTGTTTTCTGGCAGATAATACATGCGGATCTTTCACGAGTTGCATAGAAAATTGCGATTAATGAATAAAATGTCAACGCGTGTATTATCTGCCAGACCAACGAATAAGAGGTTTATTATTCTACTGCCCGAGCACTTGCAATTTAACTTTGCTCTGTTCCCAACCTGAAAACTGTTAAACTACAGTGTACTACATATGTTTGTGCGCATATTTTTTGATGACCAGCTATTCATCCAGTATAATATTACATTGTTTAGGATGGCTTTTGAAGACTTCTGTCGGTACTTCACCAAAGCTACGATGTGTCATTTGATGAACACGTCTAGATTCTCGTTTTCGAAGCGGTGGTACCTCTTTAAACACAACAACGAGTGGAAGCCGGGTTCTTCTGCAGGTGGATGCGTAACAAACCAAGAAACGTTTCTGCACAACCCACAGGTGAGTTAGTCACAATAGAACTTACAACATAGTTGTAAGCCAGATTGCTATATCAAAGAACCGTTAGGTCGGGTAATGGATCACGTTTGTGTCCCTAAGGTGGTTGATTTTAGATACGCTCCATCTGGCAAATGGAAACCCGGATGGCCAAACCCACCTGTATCAGGAGTCCAACTGTCTAGGCTGAGCTTGTAATGATGTCCAGGATTACACGCAAGAATTTTTTATCAAATACTTAATGTTTGACAGAGTTTTTTTGGCATTGAATAAATAGGACTCAATCTTCCTCTCACTCTCACACACGCTTATTCTCCATCTCCATCCATTCTCCAATAGTATGCATTCACCATCAAAGATGAGGACGCAGGAGAAGCTCTAATTGCGCTAATGCAAGAGGACACCAGGATCGACAGAGATGAAGGAGGAAAAAATCTCAGTATTGGATACTACATCATGAAGGTACCTCAAGCAAATAACCTTAGTTAGTAAAATTACCTCTCGCAAAACGTTGTCGATACACTTAGCTATGGTATCGGTATAAGTCCTGAAGATTTGACCTACAAAGTCCTCCTGTGTTAAATCTTCAATTTAAATTGTCAGTGCACGTGGTTAAACCTTTATGTATTATGGTCTTGGTTGGACTGTAATCCAAAGCCGCACACTCCTGATGTTTGGCATTAGGACTTCAAATCTATCTAAAGCACAATAAAACATTTTAATTTTGCTAATTAAGAGCATTTTGGTTTTGTTGAACTTTATCGTTATGCATTATACGATAGTTACGCGGACTTTTTGTTCAGGTGGAAGAAAATCGCGCTTACCGTGTACATTCGATGTTTGAAAAAGCCGGCGACTCCATCTTCATAAATATGCGTGAAGTGGTCAACAGGTATCAACTCAAGGTTGGGCGATATGTGGTTGTACCATCAACCTATGATCCACACGAAGCTGGGAAATTTATGATGAGAATTTTTACTGAGAAGTCATCTGATGCAATGTAAGTGATTCCATCCCTAACAGTTTTTGTTTTAATGGAAGATCCAAAGGGGACTCTCTGCTAGCAGGGTATGGAAGAATTCATCGGTGGTAAAATTAAAATTTGTTCGAATAACAGGGTATAATTTGAGAATCTTACATCTGACCTTCAACATAATAGAATTGAAATGAATGGTATTACATTATATCGTGCACATACAGTGACATGATGCGAACATCGGTTTGTGACGGTTTCTGTAGCTACCATCTTTATTCAGTTCGTTTTGTTTTTTTACCCTATACCCTTTCAATAAACCATACAAATGTATGGTCTAATGCGTAAACTACGTTTAAAACTCTTCAAGCTAAGGATAAAATTTTTTATTATTTTTGTTCCTCTCTTCTCTCCAATCTACAAAGGATTTTGGAGAAGAACCATCCTGCTGGAAGCAAGATCTGTTGTTGCATTCCTCGACTTCGCACGCCTGTGTGTGTCCTATCAGTACTGGTGAAGTCGGCTGGTGGTCTCCAAAAGAGATCCGCGTTGCTAAGTACGAATTCGCATAAGACAATAAACGCGCCAAGTGCATTGTTGAGTTAATTAAACACTCCGGAATTTTTAAGAACACGACAGAAGTGCAGTGCTTCTCGCATTTTTCGAGAATTCTTAAAAATTCCCAAGTGCTTATATAACACAACAATGCACGAGGAACAATAGGAACTGTAAAATTGATTACATTCTAATTGCTAACTTCGGACGCCTTTCGCTTGATCCGCGGGACACCTAAATTGAAATTTACACATTTTTCGTTCTATTGTTTTTCAGATTGAAAGAAACTGATAAGGTTTCGTTCGGCTCAGATAAAAGTTAAAAAAGGAAAGTTTTTTTAATGACCATCAAACACAAAAATGTTTAAAAATGACATTTATGCCCCATGCTGGCTTACTAAGGAATGTACTTAACAATGTGACCCATCCGGGATAATTAATCGCGCGTGGGCTGCATAAAATAGTTTATTCCCGTTGGTAATAAATTTCATAAAAGTGAAACGTTTAACTCCTCAGAAATCCATAAAGAAATGCCAAAATGGTAATGCACTTTATATTTTTTATCCATGTATTGATTTAGATCTTGATCCTTACGCTTTGGTCACGTGTGAAGGAAAGACAGTCAGAACTCCAACACTCAGTGACACTCCTAACCCCAAATGGAACTCTGGCGCATTGTTTTTCGTAAGAAGGCCAAACAAAACGCATCTGGTAGTACAGGTATGATAGCGGTTGTAAAAACTATACCCAAATCGTGACCAAGGCCTTCCCTTTAACTCCCAAGAATGCCAAACACCAAAATTCAAGAAAAATCCCAAATTTCAGTTTGTAAAATATTGCAAAACGGATGGTACCATGCAAAAGTACTGCCAAGATGTTTCATTTGAATAGTCACATCATAGGATTACTACATTGTTGAACGTGTTTAACTGTGTATCATTCGCTGATATTCCATCTTCTAGAGTGTCGTCCTTATTTTCACGTATCATTCCATATGGTATTTATTAGTATATGTGTGTCGATAATGAGTTTCATATATGAAAAGAAGATTAGGGTCGAAACTGTGAAACTCACTCGAGAACTCGAAACGACTAAACAAACACTCGTGTTAGACTCGTGCTCCTGCATCTTCAACACCTTTGCTCTTTTTTCCTATTTTTTAAATACATTAGCTAGTGCTACCAAAGCTCTTTGGAAGACAGAAATTATTCCTTATTCTTGTAAATTGTCGTTTTTGTTTCAGATCTGGGACAGCAATGTCTTTTGCGATTCCTTCTTGGGTCAGGCGAAAATGACCATCGATGTCAACAACAGGACTGTGGTGCTGTCACATCAACTGATGGGCAGGAGACGAAAAGAAACTGAAAAAATGCCTGGGACTGTTACCTTGGAGATTGCATGTTATAATGACCTCTTAGCTGTATAGTCATCTTCCATATGCATGCAGCGCCACTCTGAATAATATAGTACCGATCCAATAATTTACATAATGCAGGTGGCCGTACATAAGGCCTCCACAAGAGAACACCTTTGCATTTGGTGCCTGTCTTTCGTCATCTCCAATACTCGTCCACAGCTCCTTCTCTCTTCCTTCATGCCTTATCAATTCCTCGCCTACACATGTAATATCCGTGGCATGGGTTGCCCTAACTTATCTGATTCTCCAGCTGGAGTCCATTTTATATATGCATCATGCCCTCCCGTCTGATGATGGTCACTGGTGGCTTTTTGCAGATGTTTTAACCAATTCATTCCCAGTTACAACTTTGCAACACATTGGAATATTTAAAGAAAATTGTCACCCCTTAATTCTCTGTATTTAAACGTTGAAGGGCGATCATTATATTTTTTCTTTTCAAATGCATTGTCAAACGCATTCTCAAACGCGGGGAAAACATTTCGGTAGCAGATTACGATATATATGCAGAAGAATAATTCCATGGAATGACTGTCGGAGACTCAGTGGTGGAAAATTGTGAACCTTTCAACATTCCATTTGCAGAAACCAAACACCCTTTGAGAGAAAATCAGTAAAGGTTGACGGGCCTCACGGGTCTGAACTGCGGTATTTGAACGCCAGAACAATGTCATTTTGAGTAAAACTCAAGGAGTGCTCTAATGCTGCATCTTTTGCCATTAAGTTCTAATATAAACACTACAGTGAAACATTTGTTTAATATATGTACATTTATAACATTGAATAGTTTATGGCGCTAATTGGGTTCGGTTAATTTTGACTGCTGTTTAAAATTAGAAATTAAGTTTTAGTACAAAAGAGATACACATATATAACAAACATAATAAAAAGGCTGGACAGACCTATTGCTTTTTACAATTTTAAAACAAATAATAGTGAATCGTATCCATACTATAGAAATGACCTATTAAATCAAGGACAACAACAATGTAATTCTATTATCCAGTAATATAGCCTTTTGCAAAAATTTGGACCCCCCCCCCCCCCCCCCCCCATAAATATTACATTATATCCATTTATCTATTGAGGGTTAGTCGTTAATATTAATGAACAACCAGAGGCCTGTTGCCTGAAACGAAGAGTAAGTCTCCAGCGCAAGTCTGTGCTATACATTACAGCAAAATGTAAGGCGCTGAAAGTTTCTGTATCAGTTCTCTCAAACAATGCTGGATATATGGTTGTAATGATGTATTTTGGACGGTTTAAAATTTTTGCAAACAGCTGTATTTCACATTGTCAAACTAATTGAACTGAAATATGCATATTATTGAGAAGTGATAAATGTATTATCCCCCAGTCCAGGTCGATTAACCCTTCACATATAGTAAGTGCGGAGAAAAAAGAAAAATAATAATAATTACTACTTTACTGTTAGATTTTGTCACTTATTTAGCCAAGGCATGGCATTACAAGACCACAATTATCTAAAAGAGAAAACAGGACGTTCTACATTTTATACAAGTTTGATCACTAGTGACAAAAACTTTTATTGATTAATTTCAATTGGTTCTGCCAATTCCTAACTAATAAACAGTGACTCAATAGAATTTGGAGTTAGATCAATTCTCTGTTAGTAACAAATATTAATTCTGCGTTATCATTTTTAAGTATCTCTTCAGCAATTATATTCAGACAAAATGTGGACATGTCTTTACATTAAATGTCGAAGCTAATATAATTATACTGTATATCCAGCATCTTATAGCTATAAAATCATAGATTACAGAAGATCGAGAGAAGCATAATAAACTGCAAAAGCAAAGAGGGTGTTGTTGCTGTTTGCTAGTCTGTCCCTTCTAACGGGAACATTAGTTGGATGGATACATGGATGAGTAGTTTGCGGGTTTTAGAGATGGGTAGTGGCTGGCTGGCGAGCTCGACGGATACCCAAGCTTGTCGATGCTGACAAGCTTTATATTTAGTTAAATATATTTGTCCTTTTTCACATTGTTATCATCAGAATTATCAATGTTATCAGCGCCGTCATGATATTCCTTGCAAAAAAATAAAGAAATGCAACAGAAACACCATCAAGACATCTGGCCGATCTTCACCTACGTATATACACTGTACTATATACTAGATAATACATGGTTGCGCGAAGATATGATTTTTCTCTTCTAGTGTATCAACTCGATATCGATACATCCAAGCAGCCATATAATATTATATTTATTATATATATAATATTTATTAAACGACTCTCATAACGAAGTTTTAAGCAATTTTTTGAAGATTTTCGAAAATTATCCGAATACTGTCCGAAGGTTGTACGAACGTTTCCCATCATTTTTCCGAAATTTTGTCGAAGACGTCCAAGGAAGATCCGAGGATGTTTCGATTCTAGATAAGGGCAAACATGGCAGCCAACGTGAAGCCATTGTTCTCTTCACTCTTCACAGTGAAGATAATATTGATATTTTCACATGTGTCGAGATATGACTTCACCGCAGTGGGAGAAATCCTCGTATTTCACGGAAATTTATATATCAAACTGATATCTATAACTTGCACTAGAGTCTGCCTTGTTTGTTTTCCGGAGATCATGTTCACTGGAATCCATTCAGGTATCATTCTCAGCCGGTTGCGTGTTTCCAGCCTCCAGGGATACACTCGTATCAGCAGCAATTTCCTCCACATTTGTGTACAGGCTGGGTTCGTACTTGGACATGTCCAGATCAACATAATGCTGAAAAAAATGCGGAAATTTTTTTATTTATTTATGCAGTTGTATTTTGATAACATTTCTACCAACCAATTTATATATGGTGTGAACAAAAGAGGCTAGCCATATTTTATCACAATTTATTCCTTGGACATACAAGGGTACGCGGTACTAGGGTGTGTTGGAACCCTTCCCCTTGGAATTTTGCTGTTTTATGATATTTTAACCATTTTATCGTCCGTGGGTAACCCTTCATGTCCTCTACAGGTCAAGGAGGTCAAGGTTGGTGATAACGTAATTTATTTGTATGTAATATGTATACGATCGGCGCGTTAAAAGCTGTTACTTTACCTCTTCCTGCAGGAATTCGGTTGTCATTTCGTAGAGACGTTCAAATGTCGGGCGATCATTGGGATTTTCATTCCAGCACTGCAACATTATTTGGTATCTGCTCAATGAAAAGAAGACTTCTCATTGTAAATTAAGTAATGCTCCACATAAGAACTATAGTAAACTTCATTGTTCTGCGGCATTGGCTCTTTAATTTCCACATAGAACAACTTTGATTCCAATAATTAAAATAGGGGAAATGCTGATGGTTCATAACTATATTTCATTATAAAAATAACGAAAATCCATTTGCGTCAAATAAATTTTTAGGAAATGTTCGTGCTTCACCAATCAGAATAGCAAAATACAATAGCTAATAATTTTGCTTCTTTGATGAAGTTCCCCAAATACAATATCTTTTAAAATTTGCATGTTTGTGCGATTGGGTCTCGAATTACCTAAAACCCTAAAAAAGTTAGACAAAATGCATCTTGAACCTTAACTTTGTAGCAGTTGTTAAGTCTTGGCTAATGAGATCACTAGTTGTAACAATGAAAAAGTTGACATTCCATCGTGCATTGCCGTTCAGCACTATCCTTCTTATGCAGATCATTACTTAAAACTTTTGCTAGGTTTCATTTTCCTCTCTATCAGATATACTCTTTTTTCAAAAAAAAAAAACGTAACGATGAAATGTGTGATCCTCGCACATTTAATTTGGGGGAAATTATTCAACCACTTTACAATTTTCAACTAAGGTGATTAGAAGTCATAAACACCTAAAAGCGTTCTATGATGTCGTTCGTTAACGTACCTTTATTATAAAGTGGAAGTTACAATCGACGATTCGCAGAGACAAATTTTAGGCCACCATTACAATGTTGCGCGAAAAGATGATGCCGGATACTGGCGTGGCCACGATAACGATTTTTCCTTCGATTCTTGCGTATACCGACACATTTTGAAAAGTTTTTGAACCAACTTTAAACTTGGACGAACCAGGGTGAACCCTCTTAACAGTTTGAAAATTCCTAATTGGTTTTTATTCTGGGAGGCTAATCTTTTTGCTGATTTCAATTCACTAAGTATAAAAAGAGATGATCTTTTTGGAAATAAAAATATCCAAGATGGTGGCTTAAAAGATCAATGGCGTCATGTCCTACCATTTTAAGCGTCGCATGCTGCATCAAGTGATCACTTTTCTTCCAGAGAACACAACAGGCAAACGCCAAAAACTAACGGGAGGAAACCGTTACTTTCTTTGTCAAATTGTTATTTTGAAAAATAAACCAAAGAAGAAAACAATAAATTAATTGCCAGTCTTCTGATTACTTACAGGTCATCACTGACGTGTTCTGGTTGACTCATGCGGTACTTGTTTATCTTCAGCTCATAAACCACTTTCCACTCATTCCAACCACGATAAGGGACGCCTCCTGTAGGTATACATCAAACATCATTGAGAATTTCCTTCTTTTGAACTCGAGAAATATGCAAACTTTGACTCCAGGACGCCGTGTTTTCCTAATTGTTAATGAGTTATTTGAAACCCCAGTGGTATGTCTTCGGTAGACATTCTGTTTACATTACAAGGTGGTAATTAAGTCAATTTGGTTAATTTTGTTTTTCAAAACAATTAGGCCTCCTTGAAAACACCACGTGAATTAAACTTTCAAGCAAAGCTGTAAAGAGAGAATATTTCGTTTCGTGTACAATATTTCACATGTATGTACGTATATATGTATGTATATATGTAGTATGAATGTATTTCAAATGTATGTTGACAAATAAACACGCAGTCAGTTTCAACTGCTTTTAAAATAATTTATATAATTTTAGCATTTGACTTAGTTGCTAGCTATTTATAGCAAATTGCTTTTTTAAGTATTGGCCAGTAAGTGTAAACTTACCTAATGTAAAGATTTCATACAGAACAACTCCAAAAGACCACCTGTTGGTAATACAAAACACTTTTTATAAAACTAATAATCAATCAAGTCCATAAATGATATTATTTTGTGATGTCTGATTCAGTGATATTTATTCTGACCTTTAAAAAACGCACTACCGTGTTAATATTAACGCATATTAAGGACGGTGCCACCTAATGGCAAGGTAATTTGCCAGGTTTTTGACTATGCGGGAAAAGTAGATCTTAGTAGGGGCTATTGGAATCCAAAGAGAAAATTGAGGGTAACCACGTATTTTTCGGAGATAATTAAGCCTCAATCTGGAAAAAATGCTGACATCAGCATTTTTTCGAAAAAAGGAACTAGATCTTTCTTCGCGGATTTCCTTAGGATTCGCCTTTACATACACAAATGCAACAATAATTCTTAAAATCTCTAAAACACATAACTAACGGTAACATAACAACTACTGTTTATGTGTTTTAAGGTGGCTCCCAACAGTTCTCAGCACTTTTCAAGACTTAGAATTTGATGGGTCATTATAGCCACTCTTTATCAGTTGATGCTACAATCATGATATCAAACGAATGCCCAATGATTGGTGAACATGTTGTTATCATTTTTGTGACACAATATGTTACTATAGCAACCTTATAACGTGCTGAAAACAGCCTTAATTTTAGCTTTAGGCGTTAACAACTCAAAAAAATGACTCGGTGAGCCTCATATTTTATTGTCGAATTTTGATCAGTAGGATAAGATGCAACTTTTGACAAAGTTTAAAAAAATTCTGTAAGAGGGGTTTAGAGCCACTTTAAATTTTCGGTTCCTGTTTGGGTGACTAGTGCAACTTTACAATTTTACTTCTAGTATTCCATTGGTTCTTTAGTACTTGTCATCAACAACCGTGCAGATGTTTCTTTTACTCACTTTGTGAGGCCACGGGATGTACTGTAAAAGTTCCCACGGTCCGCGAACCCAAACATGTCTACAATAGTAGTATATAGGTAGGCTTGTTTCAGTCGAAAAATCTATAGTCTAGTCGGTCGACAAATCTGTAGTCTAGACAGTCGACAAATCTTGTAGTCTAGTCGATCGACAAATCTTGCAGTCTAAAAACCTACATTGATCAAGCTTGACACTACGCGAGAAGTCCTCAATAAAGGAGACTCCCGGAACCACTTGTTTAGCAAGCTGGGCTTCATTACAGAAAACACGACAATAGAAAAGGTAAATTACCTTGAATAATATTCGTTTAAACTGTTACATTGAAATACAAAATAATATTCAATAACAGGGTTTTTGACAGAAGGTAAGGGTGAATGAAGTATTATTATTGTGTGCGAGGCGAATTTCACCACTATAACTTACACATCGCTTTTTTCCGACACTCTCACGTCTTTATCCTGTGAGTCGTTGAACAAATGTTCAGGGGCGGTCCACTTAATTGGCAGGCGACCCTGTCATATTAAAAAGAATAACAAGTCATCCAGTAAAACTACAACTCTTGTCCAAAGTGAAAAAGGCACCAAAAATAGTCCGCTCTCACCATCACAACGTTTGCTTTCAAGCAGTGAATATATGACGTTAGCGAAGTTAAATTTTAAGTTGCTAATACATTGACCTCTATTTTTTTAATGATTGCTTCTGTCTTCAGTTCCATTGGTAATAATACCCAAACCAAATATATGTGATATATAAAATAACGTGTTGGAATCAGTCCACTTTAAAGAACAGGTGTAAATTAATTTGCGTATTTAATTTTACCCTACTGTGCTTGCGTAATTACCTTTCGTATCGCAGTGCAGTAGAGATACTGATATTTATCTCTTATGAGTGCCAGACCAAAGTCCGCGATTTTGCATATCCTACTCGCACCCACAAGAACGTTGCGAGCTGCAAGGTCCCGGTGAAGGATCTACCAATTGTGAAAAATAAAGAACAGTTTTCAATTGAGTGTGAAAAGTAATACACAATTGCTTTGGTTTTTTATTGCTACGCTTTGTGATTGGCTAAAAATTCTCGCGCCACTTTCTCGACTAATCAGAAGTAAAACCAAAACTAATCGTGACTTCCTCGCACGCGTTTTCCAGCGCTTGGCGCCGCCGACGTGATTGATTGGTTCCTTGGATTGTTTACGACTGCTGTGATTGGTCAGAGTAATTACTTTAGTTTTGGTTTTACCACACTCAACTGAAAACTGCTCTATATAAATAGATATATAACTATTTTTATGCATTGATGAACTGAACGTTCCCCGTGTCATTTGTACGTTATCCCAATCCGAAATGTAAACAGTTTTAAATGTTTTATTCCCGTTATAAGTAAAGGCGCACCTCACAAGCAATGTATTTACGATCAAAAACACGTTTTGATGCAACATCATGTCTGGTAAAACTAAACATTATTTCAAGGCTCAATGTGGATGGAAAAACACTCGGATATGCATAGTTTGCAAATCCGAAGGTGACCCCAAAACTAAAACGTTTAACTTGAACGACCTCGTCATATCTTTATTTTATTGAAAGTAAAAATAATTAACAATATTTCGTTGACAGTGCTTCATAGAATATCATGTGCGCAAATCGCCATTCAGATAAAACCAAACAAAAAAAGTCCTTTTTTGTGGATGAAGAAGTTTTAAAGTATGAAGGACATACTTTTTTGGATGCCAGAAAACTCATGCCGGAAGCAATCTGCTGGGCGAAAGAGAGCAGATCATAAGACGTCACTTCCTCTTGACAACTCTCTGGGCAACTGTAGTACTTGTCCTCCATTCCTCGGCTGTGTCTTAGGTAGCCAAGCAAATCCCCGTGTGGTACATATTCCAGAATTAACATCATAGGAGCTGCAAATAAGTTACTCGGTGAAACAGGAAATAATTGCTTCTGGCAGTTACACCAATCTATCGATAGTCAGCCTACTGCTCGTTACTTCAACCCACTTCTGTTTGCAGATCCTGATGAAACACTCTTCCTCGGGCTTGATAAATTACATAAAATTTGTCTTTATAGGTAGGCTTTATGTCGGTGGAATATGTACGGCATGAATTAAAACGTCTTACCCGATGTCGATACGCAACCCAGAAAGTTGACAATATTTGGATGTTTGTCTCCATCCAAAGATTTTCCCAGCTCAATTTCCTGTGCCAATGATTTCTTTTCTGTGTCAGAACAGTTTCCTGTATACGGTATGCATAATAATGTAATGCAATACAATTTACAGTTATAGTGCGAAAGCGAAGCGCTGTATCGCCGGATACTAAGCCGACGAGGTCGTAGGCCGAGATGGCTAAAATCAGGCGATATTGCGCAAGCTTGAGCACTATAACTGTTTAATAAGGGACGGACCATTATTTTTCTGGAGGGGGGGGGGGGGGGGATAAGAAATATCGAAAAAAAAAATGCAGGGCCTAAAAAGACAAAATAAATTGTTTGCAAACACGATATGTGTAAAAAAAATGTTTGCAGAGAAGTCAGATAAACTATTAAAAAATATTAGTTCCAAAAAAGAATATTGCTGAGTGTTGCGAAAGCAAATACAGCTGAAAATAGCTACAAGATGTCTCTTTCCATTTGGCTGCACAAGACAACTCCTTCACTTTGCCTTCGCAAAAAGCAGCCAAAAAGCTCTTCGTTGTGCCAGGGCTCAGGTCAGAATCTCAACGGGTTTTCATTCAGGGTCCCATTTAACGTTGACATTCCGTCAAGAAATGGGCGAGTTTCAGAAGTCTGTCATCTTCCTGACGATGTCACCATCAAAGCTAATGGGTCACTAACTGTTTACAAGTTATTTGGAGTAATCTATGGCGATGGGAATCATTTTAAATCAGCAATGTGCCTGCCTTCACCGCTGTTACCACAGGCCGGGTGGTACGAGTATCATGGCCCGTGGGAACAACGTCAAAGAGGATCAGGACTTCAATACTGTGGAATCGCGAACGAAAAGCCTGCTACTCCCTTTGCATATTTCCTGTCGTATGCCCTTTATTTGCGCCAGTAGCTACGTAGGAATTAAAACGGTGAATGATGTATAAAGAAACAACCAACTATAAATTACAAGGAGCGTATGTGGCCAAAATAATTGGCTATAGTCCTATTGATTTTTTTTCGAAAAATAGCTTATCACAAATACTTTTAGCATCAGAGAAGATAGCACTGTAAAAAGAATGAAAATGATTGCAGAGGCGCATAAATTAAAAAAAAATTGTTTCCAGGGGAAAATTTCTCAATTGAAACTGAGTCGTGATAATTTATTGGCCACTTACATATAATCAATGTTTAGAGATGAACGCTCTCTTTAGCGAAGGACTTACGCTTCAATTTCTTGACTGCCACTGTTGTTTCGCCAGGAATTCCCTTTAATCCGCTGACCACAGCTTTCCACACTTCACCGAATGAGCCACTTCCAAGAACGTTTTGTAGATTGATTTGTTTCGACGCAATTTCCCAACATGAAGCAGAAACTGAAAGGTATCTGTTATCTAAGTCACCTCCTCCACTGAATAACACAAAATACCAAATTAAACATCTAAAGAATCACAAAATAACTATAACAGTGGTTTGAACTTCGATGGGCCGGAATTTTGGCTAAAACTGCAATGTTTATCTATCGTTATAAAAGAGTATTTAAATGCAAAATGACTTTTAAGATGATAATTGTAACAACAACAAGGTACTTTTGCAGGAGAAATAAATGAAGACGTTGCCACGAAAAGATTCGTTATTTAACCTCTATGGCAAATACAAATTTAAACCTTGCTTGTGGGCGGTGGGAAACTGTAACGTTAGGAACTGCTTTGGATGACATAACTCCCGGAAACCCTGTAGAAGGCTATAACAAAGAAGACGACGACGGTGATGATGATGATAATGATGATGATGATGGTGATGATGACGATGATGATGAGGATGATGATGATGATGATGATGATGATGATGATGATGATGATGATGATGATGATGATGATGAGGGGGGAGGAGAAGATAATAAGTTTGAGTTTAAATTGCATAACAAGACGGTGCTTACATTTCAAGATCTCCTGCCACTCCACTTAAGGTGCCGTTTCTTTGTGCTAGGAAGTACAATGTAAATTTGACAATTTATGCCTAATCATGAAATTAGCTTAACTGCTTATCATCGAAGTTTTGCAAGAAAACTATCTCAAAGCTATTGCATTTCTGAGACCTTAGAAATTACGTCTGAAAATCTTACATGTGAGAAGTACATGTAATTGTTCAAAATGTAATCACCATTTCGTTCATCATTTTGTCCACTGTGCCCTTATTCCACTTTTTCCCTCCACGATTTAGAATATATTAACGTAAACGTCGATCAAGCACAGCCAACCACTATACTTCTTCAACTGTTTGGATAGGTTTCAATATTAGCAATGCACCGAGCTCAGAAGAACTAAGGCGGGGCAAACGAGACTCAATGAAACAGAAGATGTTTTAAGACCAACCTGCAATCCTCCTTTTGTTGTAAAACAAGCAAATTCCAATAATGAGGCATAAGAGTGCCAATATAACACACAGAGACGCTATTAATGCAGTGTTGCTGTCTTTACCCTTCGGCTGGCCGGGTTTTTTAGTTGAAAAGTCTGAAAACAACAAAAAAAATACTTTACAAAAGAGAGGAAGATCAAGTGCACAACCAATTGTACAACTAATGTTACTAAGGCAGTGTTTAACCGAACTTCCCAGTCTCAGTGTCAGGCACGAATCTAGGTGTTGTTCAACATACTGTGGTCCCTCTTTAATTGCGTTCACATTCATTTCATATTATGTGAGTTTAATTTTAAAATGTGTCAGGGGCGTTTTCATTTCATTAATCGAAAATATGATGTTTTATTCCTGGCGCGCAAGCACCGTGCCAATTTTCCCTTTGGTTAACGACAAATGTTATGTTCACATTGGTGCCCGCCAGTACCGTACCTAGCCTACGGTACTTGGCCGGCAGGCACCAAGTGTGTACGCGCCGAGCTTTATTGGAGCAAACTGTTAAAATATATAATATGTTATTCTTCAGGAGCAAGATACAAATATAAAAAAAGTTTGTCTGCTCGCTGTCGGAAAACATATAAGCGTCAAAAACATACTTGGAGCTAACAAAAAGGTTATTCTGAGTTGTTGCGTACGTACTGTATATCATTATAATTGGATTGAAATTATTAACAACTATAACATTTCAGTGATACATTTGCTGTTCCATAATAAAATAGGTTGCTTGGATGAAAATGGAAAAAAAACTGTATGGTATGGTGATTGAAAGTGTCTCACAATTTGCATTAATGGTACGGAAAGGGTAAGCTCACCGAACGGATTGTTTATTTAAAAAAAATAATCTTGAAAACTAGTTACCTCTGACTTTTAAATTGTAGGAGTCATTGAAGGATGTGGAAAATGTAGAATTAATAAATGTAGCTTGGCAAGTGTATATTCCTGCTTGGTCAAGGGATACGTCATGTATGTTGTAGTAAAACTTATGGTACAGTTGCGAACCATCACGAGCAACATCCCGAAACGTTTGATTCTTTAAGGTCGTTCCGTGCCTTATCCATTGTGCAACAGCGTGTTTGTCTGTCCTTACACGTAGAATTTTGCACAGTAATTCGACGTCATTACCAACAGCATATGTGATGTTTTGCTTGAAGATGAACATCATTTTTTGAGTGTTTGGTGCCCCCATGGAAGACGTCATGGTAGTTACGATTGGATCTGTTAGGAAACATAAAATGTGACAATAGCACAAAGAAGTAGATAAGTGGTTAGCAACTATCACTACCTTAGTTTTATTTTCTACTAAGTAAGCTTTTTTGGCACAAATCGTACGAAAGGCTGCCCAGTATGGATATTTTTAGGAACTTCCGGCTGCTCACTTATAAGTGTTTATATGCTCAAACCCGTCACATGTTCGACAAACGTTAAGCCGCGCCGCGGTTATTATTGATAATGATATTATTAATAATAATAATAATAATAATAATAATAATAATAATAATAATACTCTTTATCGTTTCAAAAGGTAAAAATACTTATCTTGCGTTACAAGGTGTTAAAAATAGCGAGTTAAAATAAGAAATTACATATAAAACTAAGAAACTAATAAATTGTTATTATAAAGCCTTATTTAAGTCTAATTGAAGTCTTAGACTTAAGACTTAAACTTAGTCTAACTCTTATTTAAATATTAAGCGATTGATAAAAGAGTTTTTAAAACGCATAGTATTAATTTTTGGCCAGTAACTGATCTTTTTTTTAAGATTGTAGTTGAGCAATTTAAAACATGACATAATTGACAAGAGTGGATGGCCAAAAGAAGGGAAAACGGCTTTTATTTTCGGCCATACTTTTCGCATTTGCACGCTAGTAAATTTGCGTGTTCCTGAAGTTCCAGTCACTTTCGCTGTCTATATCTTGAAATTTCAGGAACACGCAAATTTAATGGCGGCGGAAACATACGGCCGAAAAAAAAACGTTTTCCCATGATCGGATTGAAAAATGGCTTGGACAGGTTACTAAAATAATACATTATTTCCTTTTGAAAGTGCAAAAGGGGAACGAAATTTAAAAATTTGATCAAACTGGTACTTTAAGGTTACAGAGTACCTTCAGATCAAAAATTTATTGAAATTTTTTTTGGCGTCAAAATAAAGTTTACAGAATAAACTTTCATCCAAAAAAAATGATCGAAAAATAGTGAAAATTGACGGAGAAATGCCGGTATAACTTTTTGTGGGCGGAGTTTGTTTATGAAGCGATATGTTTTTTTAAGCGCTGTTTTCTCAAAGTTAATTTTTCGCTTGTTGGGGACACTTTAAAGAGCTATAACTTAAAGGGAATTTGTTCGATTTTCCTCAAATTTGGACAGAAGCTAGGCTAACATATAATCAATAAAACAATGTCGGCGAATTTCTTAATTCCGAAAACGTTTTCGTCAAGAGCCATTCCCGTGCGATCATTCCAATTTTTTTCTCCCTTTTTCGAAAATATGCTGTAACTTTTCATTGCAATTGAATATGGGAAATCGCAGACACATTTTTTTAGCGCTTCGTGTCCGGAAACCCGAGAACAAATCAAATTAGCAAAATACAATAATCGCTTTGAGTTATAGCATTTTAAAGCTGATTCGGACGTTCAAATTTAGAGGGTCTATTATACTCTGATGGGCTGGCGGTTTAAGCCATTTTTTAGTGTCGGTTTGCGGGTACATTCGTATTTATCTGGCGGTTTACGGTCAAGAATTATCGGCGGTTTCGGTCTTGAGGAAAAAACCAAAGCGGATTGCGGTCTAGGAAGAACAAACTATGGCGGTTTGCGGAATGTGCGACCCCCTATAATAGACCCTCAATTTAGACGTCATAAAAAATTCGACAATTCATTTTATTACCAAATGGTTTCCATATTTAGATAGCCAGTTCTATAAGGTTTAATTTGATATCTGGGTTTAGGTATATTAAGTGTAATCTTAAGACGCTAGAGCTGTTATACTGGAGACACCTCCGAAGGTACACTGTAACCTTAACAACATACATACGGATATACATTTATACAGTCGAAGCTTCCGTAAGAAGAACTGTCCGTAACTGTAGCTGGCGGCTTACGGGAATGATGATTATCGTAAAAGTGGTATATACCGGGTTTTGTCAAGCTAAGGCTGCCGAAATTAGAGCTTTAATCCTGTTCTTTACTTGTTTTTAAGCTAAGGTAGTTTCAAAAGTTTACATTATAGCAAAAATATGCTCATAAGATGGTCAAACCTACCTGCTGAACAGCTAACAGATGCATATTCACTGTGATTGCAGCTACGTATGCCCCATCCTTTGTGCTTGCAATTCACAATGGATGTTTCATGTCCTAGGCATTGCACATCACCCAGCCAAATTGTCCCATTTCCAGGACCGAAGCGATTATTACCTGGAGCACTTGTAGCACTGGAATACTCAAGTTCACGACAAACGACTCGAGCGTCATTTATATCCCAGCGATCATCACAGATAGTTCCCCAGGAACCATTGTGAAAAATCTCTACTCTTCCCTCACCGCTCCAGTTCCCTCCAACCAGTCTCAGAACTGACGAAAATGAAAAGAATTAGTTGGGATTTATTCAATGCGTTTTTTAATCGCAGATCGCAGGTCCAAACTTATTAAGTGTATCCATGCGCAAAAAGCAAACTAGACAACAATTTAAAAGAGCAGTTTACCAATATTATTTTGCTCAGTATTAATCACTGTCTCACCAATGTAACAGCTATATTACTTCTATGTTTCTCTTCCTTTTTTTGTAGAAGAAAGGCTCAGCCCGAAACGTTTGTGTTATAAATAACATTGACACTTTTTTGAAAGGATTTACACCTTTTTACTTTTAATAGCGGAGCACTTGACAGGCCGAAGGCCTGGCTGCGCAGCACCATACTCATAGAACCATGCCCGTCATTTTTCATGGTCATGGCTAGCGGAATGTTTCGCGGGCGCGTTGTCTGCCCGCCGAACGCCCGCCGTACGCTTTGAGCTAAACATGCGCGTACGACGTCATCAACATCCGGGATGTTTGAGGCTTTGTTTTTCGCGCGGCTACACAGCCGTCAGCTCGGTAAACATGTTTTAAAAAGTTTGGATCTTTCGCTGGTCAGTGTTTAGCGGACAAGTAAAGTCGTTATTTTTCTGCATTTTTTCGCGGTTTGCTACTCAAGACAGGGATACTAATTGAGGGATACTCAGAAGCCGCTTTAGTAGAAAAAGAAGAGCTTTCTGGGATAAAATCTTGCTTCGAGGAACTTCATTTCAATGCGAGAGAATTATTAAACAAGCAAGCGAGGGACTCAAAGGTAAACTGAACAGATTACATTTTTCGATGGGAATTTATAAATTTATGTTGATATCAATCTGTGATTGACTTTTTCTTTCTGTTCTTGTGTAGTTTTGGAGAATTATTTTAATTAAAACGAGCTTAACTTCAGTTGTATCGATTTCTTGAATTTCATCGAAGGCAGCTTGATGCGCTATATTAAAATGGTACGCGTTATGCTTTTTAACATAAACTAATGGAGATTTGAATAAAATTTTTCGAAAGAAGGTTGTGTTATCCATTTTTATGTGTTTGTTCATTCATTGCATAGATTGAAAAGCGATTTTATGTAAACAAAACAAAACTTAGATTTTATACTCGCGTCGCGTTATGCAAATATGTTTGTGTATTTTTGCAATTTTGATTTCCAAATCACTTTCTCAGGCATTTTTTGACAAGCAACAATTGTATTTTATTCAGAAAATAGTCGTAATAGTTATTCTAGACGGAGAAAAAGTTGTTTTTGTGAACTTTTGTACGGTCTAAATGTACTGTGCAGACGGTCGGATAATACTGTTTTTGAGAATTGCTAAAATTGAAATATAGCCCGGTCGTCAATCTTAATTCTTGTGCTTCCGACCTTTCACCTAAGTTACGTTTCATCTTAGTTAAGGTTGTTCAAAGGTTCTTCAAAGGGCGACGCTGTTAGGCTAAGGCTAACTATATATATTAGGATATATACACGTGCACCTTATTTCGTGGCTTGACAGATCAATTTAAAAGTTACTAAGGAAAAGGTTTTTAAAAACTGGACATTTAAGCAGTCACACTTCGCAACTCGTAATAGCCATCAAATAAGGAGTATAAATTTTACTAATTGTTCGCATTTATACACAACTCCTAAAAAAAATTAATATCCGCGTGTGTAATCTGTTAATTCACCGAATATGGTAAAGGTACTAAATTGTCATTGCCGTGCCAACTTGCCCTGTTATGCACATCTGAGTTTTTAATTAAAGCATCCGGTTGGAAAAAGGGCCATTCTGCTTATTTTTTGGAGAAAATGATAATATTTCTAATACAAAGGTAAGTACAACAAATAAAATTTAAAAATGAAAAACGCAATATCCTGAGATACTCTCATTTACAATGGTCCTATTATTCAAATCTCGCCTTTCCATTATTCAACATTGAAGAAAGCATTGTTAAACTGACAGTCACCTGTCTGATTATTACTCCAGAGGTAGGGAATCTTTATCATTTTTTTATAATTACTGTAGAAATGGTGTCTTTTAATATAAACTCACCTTTTCCATCCTTCAGTGTGCTTGACATTTTTTAAATATATATTGTATAAATGCTAATAAGATAACCGAATTTTTGGCGTTTTTTGTGTGAGATGACTTTTTCTTTTGAATTTAAATTCAAAAAGGTTATTAAATTTCATTCTCAGTTTAAAAAAATGCTCCAGCAGATAAAATGAAAAAAATATAAAAAACATAGGCGTCATTATGTTTTTACTTCTTTTGTTTATCTCGCGATTTCGATTCTGTCAGAGTTACAAAGTTGCCTAGGTAAAACAAGAAAGATAGTCGTACTGACGGGAGTTGAAAACCTTTCTTTCTCGTTTCGTGTCAAACTAACAGCGCCTACTGAACCATCGCGTACTCTTAGAAGTGAAAACACTTTCTTTAGAGACGATGGAATCTCAAAGTCTCACTCTCGCTTAATTGTGATCTCTTTTGAGCCCATGAGCGAGCTCTCAAATAATGTAACTTATCGTAAGCTATTGTTCCCGTTTTTCACCGAACTTAAATATAAGGTTACTTAAATCTGCTAAAATTTATCAAATAGTCATTTTGTATGATTTAGAAATGAAATGAATGATAACTAACTGTTAATTTACCTGAAGGCAGTGTGTCTGGTGCCGAGCCTTCCTCTCCTGTAGAAAAACAAACGTTAGACGATGATACAAACGCGAGTAGCCAAGTTTGAACGTAAAGGCCACCAAACATTATAACTGAAAGTGCTTTTCAGAACCACTGTTATTCGATTAGTTTAGCTTGTACGTTTTCTTAATGTATGCATCTACATTTCCGAACTTTGTCAGTTATCTCTAATGAACCTTGGAGGCCTTGTAAATTGTAATGTTAATGACAGTATTTTGGATCAAACAGAGAAAAACTTTATATTAGTCGTTGCATTTTGTTATTATGTAAACAGGTCAAACACAGCTCCAGATTATTAAACATTACTGGTCGGCATTTTTTTTTAGTTTTTTTTTTTCGTCTGGTATATATTGCTATTTTCTTTTAATATTCTATTCTGAGGGTGGCAGTGAACAGCGATCTAAAAGCGTGTTTGGATAAGAAATTTTGCGTCTACCTTTATATTGATATGATCTTTCACTTCCTGATATGTCGGTAAACACAGCTATAAAAAAGTCAATTAAATCGGCAAAATTCCGTTCGTTATGACAAGGACTGAGACATAAGTAAATGAATTTCAGTTTCAGTGGCAGACACAGATCTTCAGCTAAGTGGGCGAGCTCTTGAAAGCTCCGCCACTGCAATTTGTTATGGGCATGGCACTTACACGGAAAGAAATGCAATTAAACTAAGCACACTGGGTACCGGCGACATAATGCTGGGGGGTAACCTTGCGATGAACTAGCATCCCATCTGGGGGGAGTAGTAATACTCTCAGTCACTTCATAGTATATAAACCAGGTCACCCTGTGATGGACCAGCATCCCATCCAGGGGGGAGTAGCAATACTCTCAGTCACTTCATAGTATATAAACCAGGTCACCCTGTGATGGACTAGCATCCCATCCCGGGGGGAGTAGTAATACTCCTAGTCACTTCATAGTATATAAACCAGGTCACCCTGTGATGGACTAGCATCCCATCTGGGGGGAGTAGTAATACTCTCAGTCACTTCATGCTATGAAACTCCGGCAGTTGTGAACCATTAGGCTTGTGAAGACTTACCTTTACTTTAATATTCGTAAAAAGCAAAGGCCTTTTCCAAACTTTTCTCATTGCGTGGCTGGATATGGATAGATAAACCCAATTATTTGTTGTACGTACCTTATTAAACGTGCAATAGCTTCATTTAGTAGTGACCTCACAAGCCGAGTAAATTGCGCACGTGCGCACAACTTGACACAAACAGACACGAATATAAAAAGTCGTTTTGGGGAATTCGAAAGTTGAACATGTTTTTCGTAAATACTTCTTCATTCGCAATTGCGATACAGAAGTGTTCAAAAACGCATTAAACTAATACATAGTCCCTGTTCTTGATGAATAATAGAAACAGTTTGTGGATTATTAATACTGCGGGTTGTCAAATCTGTAGTTGAAGTGTCCACCTGAGAAGTATTTTTAACCAGAATTTTTCAATAAAAGTGGCCGCTATCCCATTTGCAGAGGTGTCCGCCTTAAAATTCGGCCTTGACCAGCCAGCCTTGACCAGCCAGCCATGTCCTCCTTGGAGATGTTTCCGCCTTACAGGGGTGCCCGTTTTGAGAGAGTGGACTGTATATCTGTCTTTAGTATATACTAAAACAGTGGATAGCGTTGTTGGCGCGCTCTGATTGGCTACTGAAACTCGGGATAGCAAGTGCTATTCACCTGCAAGCAATTTGCGCGCGAAAATTGTAATCGTTGACAGGAATAAATTAGTTAAAAATCATCATTTTTCGTGCTTTATTATCTCAGCGTTTTAGTATTTACCGAAACAACTATTCACCTCAGTGTGTCGGTGGCAAGTGGTGGATATTTACTTCGGTGAATATGAATCGGTAGTTGTTATTATAATGAAGTGACAGAAATTAACAGGCAGTTATTAACTGGGAAAATGTTTACTCTCTTTCTTTCCGCAAAACATTAGATTCTAAACTAAGAGAATTTCAATACAAAATTCTAAACAACATTGTTTTTACAAATGAAAAACTGTTCCGTTTTGGTCTTTGCAATCACTTGGCTGTACGTTTTGTCACGAAGAACCAGAATTCATCGAGCATTTACTCTCCCTTTGTAAAGTGTCTTCTAATTTTTGAAAAGACGTCTTGTCCTGGCTAAAAGACAATAATATTCGTATAGAATCTTTTAGTAGTTAATATTTGGGGATTCCAACTCACCCCCCTCAATTCCCACCACACAAATACGCTCAAAATCTCAATAAGGTAGCGTATTTTCAATTTTCAGCACAAACTTTTTCCCAAAAAAACTGCTGGCAAAGCACAACTTCTGCTAACAAGCACAATCAGCACAAACTCAACTTTTCAGCGCAAACTCAATTTTTTGAGTCTTCTACTGACCCACCACAACTTCTGCTAACAAGCACAAACCTCTTCAATCCTCATAAGTTCAAATGAGTTCAAAATCTTCAAAGTTCATTTCCACAGGAAATCAATCTTTCAAACCCACATATCATAAGGGTGAAAAAAAATTCTCTCCCGGAAAGAAAATGTCTGATTCAGAAGAAGAAATTTATGATGACACTCCTGAAATTATTCGAGAAACCCACACAACATGGCAATCTCACAAAAATCCCAGGCTGGAACATTTCAAAGATATCATCCGAAAAAATCAGGGCAAAAATCAAATTCCACTCAAAGATCTTGAATTTTATCAAAAAGAAATTCTCTCCCAAATTCCCCGTGACGAAATCACAAGAAAAAAAGTTAGGGATTTCGTCAAAGCTTCCAAGTGGAAAAAAGTCAATGGCAACGACCACTCAATTTTTAATCACATAACAGGCCACGACGGCAATGA
The DNA here is from genome assembly GCA_022457155.1 of Cladopsammia gracilis. NCBI lineage: Eukaryota > Metazoa > Cnidaria > Anthozoa > Scleractinia > Dendrophylliidae > Cladopsammia > Cladopsammia gracilis. The sequence continues at coordinate 437,452 of JAJGOT010000095.1, read as the reverse complement.
CTATGAGCACCTGGAAAAATTCCTCATCGACGATTTTAAATATTTCTCACTGGCATATGATGACCTTCATCTCAGCAGAAAAAAGTTTCTCAATTGCCATCAAGTTCTTTTTGCTTTGTTAAAGAAGAACGGTTTCAATCCAAATGAAGATGATTTCAAACTGCTTAAACTCCCATCCAGACGGGCGGAACAAGAAAAAATAATCCAAACAATCTTCAAAAAATGTCATTGGAAATAAAATGGATCTTGAGAAAGTATTTTCCAATGAAGCCGAGCGAAGCGACGCGAGTGACCATGAAGATTGTTCCACATGTTCAGAGGAAGAAGAGAGAAGCGACGATGAGACTCCGACAACATCGGATGATGAATTCATTGTGTCTGATTCAGAGATGGCGGAAGTTGAGCGAAGCGACGAAATCGAAGACTCAATTGAACTTCTCTTTGAATCATTCGTCAATCTCCAGGAGGAACATAAAATTCTCAAAAATGAACTCCAAAAGCAAAGTGACCTTCTCTGGGAAATCCACCGGGAATTAAAAGAGAGTAAAGCGAAGCAAAACGGGCCAAGCGAAACGAGCGAAGCGAGTCCCGGCGTGAAACGAAAGCGATGCTAAGCGATGTTTTGAAATAACAGACTTTGTGAATATTAATGTAAAACATTCATATTCTGACACGTCAACGCAATTCGCCAGGTGGCATTCTCGGAAAGCTGAATAAATTTTCTCAGAATAACTCGCCACTTCACGTGCCCACACACGCCTGCAGGTCCATTGTCTTTTTTGGCTTCTTTTGTCCGGCGCGTGCTACTTATCTGCCTACAATAAATTGTCGGCGTGAAAGACAATAGATTTCATTCCACACTTCCCTAACAACCCGAGTCGCTGAAGCTCAACACAAAAATTATTTTTGGCTCAGCCTGTCGATAGGGAAGTGTGGAATGTTTTGACGTCATATGTCTGGGAAGTGAATCATCGCAAGAAAATGATGGTTAAGATAGTTTTTCCACATCACTCAGCGGAACCCAAGAATTGAATTTGTCGGAATAGCCCTTCCACTTAACGAATGCTTTCTTTTTCTTCTGGTCGCGGCGAATAACCTTTTCAATGCGAAATACATCTTGCGTTGTCTTTTGAAGTTCTGCCTCGTAAAATGACCCAGTGATGTTTTCTCCCAACAGATCAACTAATTTATACGTTACAGGGTTTGTGTTGTTTATTTCGTCAATCACAAATATCTCTTCCGACCAATTCGATGTGTAACCTTTGTCAAATATCTTTCGTTTAAACTTTGAAATTCTCACCCTGTCGCCAACCCTGAATTTTGCCGGGTTGTGTTTAGCATAAATTAAATCTCCGTATAAATTAGCGAACACCTGCCTCTCATTTTCCTGTTTGCTCGCCTCTGCGGGAGTCATCCGAATGCTCGAATGAAAACGATGATTATATTCATCCAGTAATTTGCCAAGTTTGTCCCAGTATATTGTATTGTTGTTCTCGCTAAACATTTTAAAGAGTTTCTCCTTAAAAGACCTGTTCCAGCGCTCAACAACAGATGACTTTTCTTCGTTTTGTGTTGTGTACAATTTTACCCCATTCTTATCAAGCAGATTTTTCATTGTTGCGTTGAAAAATTCAGACCCTTTGTCACTCCAAAGCATCTTCGGTTTTCGCTTCGTTTTAAATATATCTTTGAAAGCCTCGGCCACTGTTTGACCTCGCTTGTCTTTCAGGGGACGAATCCAACCGAATTTTGAGAAAACATCGATCACCATCAGGAGATATCTGATCCCTTTGTTCCATTTTGAAAATTTCCCCATCTCGACCAGATCAGCTGCCCAAATGTTGTCAACGCCATATGAAATGACTTTTCGTTTTGGGAAGCGCCGTCGGATTGGCTGGTGGAGTTCATTTGCCAGATTTTGAGTCCAGCCTTCACTCAAAATCTTTTCCCGTTTTTTGGGGCGCCGAGCCCAAGCTTCTGTTTTGTGTTAATAATGAATCTTGCCGCTTGGCCCCATTTTGGCATGTCGCCATAGGGGATCTTGTCAAGTGCCGCAACCATTTGCTTGTCACAAGCTCCTTTGTTTGTCTTGCCTGTCTTCACTCTGTCATAACAAATGTCGTGATAAGCTGAAATTTCATCTACTTTGTTATATGGCAGATCATTCCATTTCAGGACTTCACCCGTTTCAGGATCGTATTCCAGTTGCCTTTCTAAGGGATTGTAAGGGCCCATATACCTATATTTACCTGGAGTGAATCCGCCTTTTGGCCGCGGTAATTTCCCGATAAGTGCATGCGCGTCGAACCCGCTTCCATCGAGATCTTTTCTGTCTGTTTTATATTTTTTGTTTGGCCTTATTTGCGTTGATAGTTGATCTAATGCTTGACTGCCGACATTTTGTATCATTGGAGTTAGTTTTTCTAATCCATAATTCAAGATATTTTTCTGAGCGTTTTTATTTCTTAACAACTCACTGGCACCATAGCGACCCATTTCAACTGTCTTTTTCCCGAGCCAGGGAAGAGCATGCGCGACGCCAGTCAGCGCAAGTTCACCAAAGCCAGCTCCGCTGGCTGACCGCAGGTCGCCCCCACCTTGTGAGGGCAGATTCAGTTTCCCGAATTCGCTACGCTCGCTTTCACAAATCTTGTTTTTTTTATTCCGCATGAAGCGCAATGACAAAACCACATTTTCCTCCCATTTTTTGCAGTCATGTATCCAGACGGCTCAACGCATCCCGTCCTGCGTTTCTCCTTCACGCAATATGATTCCATTTTCAATCGAAATATTCTTTTATGAATTTCTCATTCTTTCTTGGATCACTCAATGAAAAAACCTTCAACGTGTCATAGAAGGATTTTCGTCGAATCTCATTCAAGAAATATAAGCAATAATATCCACATCGGACAGATTCCAAAGCTTGAATTGGATGCCCATAATTGTAAATTATTTCTTTCCCAATTTTATCTGCATATTTTACCAATTCAATTGGAGGTGATATTGAGAAAGAATCAAAGTAATAGACCATATTTTTCTTGATGAATGTGGCAACCCAGTGCGTTCCATTCCCAATAGAATCATCTAGATTAATTATGCAGGAACCAGTTTTATGTAAATGATCTTTTGAATCTCTTGAAAAGATTCCTTTGAAATTGGGAATTTTAAGAAACCTCACCCACTCAAGAATATCAAAGTTTGAAATCGGAATATCTTTCCAAGCTGGCCTCAAAGGATGGCCCCTACTAGCGGTATGTTTTGAAAGGGACTGTTTGGCCCCAACAGAAGCCCCGATCCAGATTTTTTTTTTCGCCCACGACCTTCCCATGTTCCAATAAATGGCGGCGGCATATAAGGATACAGTCCCGGTTTTGGACTTACCATCAGTCCTTTGCCTTTGCCTTTGCCTTTTCTGGGTACTTGAAGCCCCGATCCGAATAATTTCGAAGCAAGCTCAATAGCCATTGGGATTCCTATAGCGGCAAGTGTTCCCAATAACCCACCTTGAATCTGTCTCTGCGTTGGTTTCAACGTAATTCCACGTCCGCTTTGAATTCCTTTTCCCACCAAGTTTCTCTGGCCTTTTGTCAAGAGGTCTCCAAGGGAAGCGAGTTTTGATAAGAATACTGCGGGAACTTCAATACCTTTCTCAATCAACTTCATAATGAAGGACAACGGGTCTCCTGGCACTCCTTCTCCTTTCAGTCGAGGTCGCTGCGCTCCTTTCCCGAATATTTTATCAATCCCCAAGCTCCCCAAGGCACTCAACGCTCCAGTCGCAAGATGCGGGGCAACTTTTGAAACCCCTTTTGTTGCAAATGGAAGCAGCTTCGATCCCAGGGAAATCAACGAAGTCCAAAGACTCCCACCCACAACTTTTCTGATTTGTGTTTTAGAGATGGACAATTCAACTCCCCGTTCCAAACTGATGGCTTTTTGAACTTTGCTTATTTGAGTCTTTGTCAGCAACAGTTCATCTGGCCCTTTCAATTCATCTCGCGAAAGTCTCAATGTTATGGAAGAGTTATTTTTCACAGCTCTTGCAAGCTTTGTTTTTTGCCCATCTGATAATTTCACACCATATGGAATATACGACGTCATTTTCTATATCGAAATAAGTTTTCAGGCCTTGACCAGAAGTTTGTTTGATGCTGTATACAGCTCAATTTCTTTTTCATGCAACACCAAGGCGTTCAATGTGTAATTTGTTGGGTTGGCACCACTCAATTCGTATCGGAAAGTCAGAGACACAACTCCATCTTTCACATCATCTTCTTGGTTTCGGAGATCGAAGTAAAGCATGCCGAAGAGGTTTTTGAAATTTGCTCGATTTATCAATGGCCCGCTTAAAACGTCATTATAAGCGGAATTGAATGCCATCAAAGCTCGATAAAGCCTAGTTTCCTCATCCGTTGTCATTTCCAATTGAGGGTAATAAATTGAGTTGTTCAACTCCAGTTGGGCTCGACTGAAGTGCCGGTTGTTTGCCCCAATGCTGAATGTCGTGAATTTGAAGAGATCATGTGTCTGGCTATTGTAAGATGCTGTTGGAACAACCCAAATCAACACATGTCGCGGCCTTCGAAGCCCCGTGGAAATGCGGAAGTAGCTATTCACAGCTGCTGTTTGTGTTATTTCATGGTGTTCTTTCAAATATGTCCACTTTTTCGGTTTCAGATAATCTTCAAGATATTGTTTCAAGCCTTTTCCGTTGAAAATGATTTTGGGGCACCACAATCTGAGTTTAGTGAGAATTACTTTGGAATCTGGAGCAGCTCCTTTTCTGAAAATCAAGTTGTTGTCGTTTTCAAGTTCCAACACGAGTGTTGTCTTTATATTTGGGTGAAGGTTATTTTTGAAAGCAGCGAAATAACTGTATAAATTCAGGGGAATTGATATTTTGTTGATATTTGCCGCATCAGTCAGGATTTTTCGTCTGGCAAAACCCTCATTATACAGCGCCTCAGCTGGCCGTGCTTCTGTTGTTCCCGTTGATGTATCGGGATAGAAGAACTGATCTTGCCCAACCGAATCGGCATAGGTTTTCGTGTATTTCAAGAGCGTCAATGCATTTGCCGATTCATTTGCTCTTGTGTTGTTATAGATGGTTTGCCCATTGCATTCGACTTGGATTGATTTTATGAATGTCAAACCATTAGTTGTCGTGCAATCTTGGTTACCATTATTTGGCCCCGCGGTTATTCCAGTTGCACTGTCCGCCGTTGTAACAAGCCTAAAGTCAACCTCCAGATATGCATTGTACCAATCAATTGGGTTTGCTTCTGAGGAATTATCCACGTTGAAGCGATAATTAGTTTTTTCCTGCCTGTTGCCATTTGCAATGTTGTCATTGAGTGGTGTTGCTAGATCATAATATGTATATTCGTATCTTTTTACGAATTCCGGGTTTCTAAAATTCACTGCCATTTTATTAGATAGCTTTTTTCTTTTCAGAGGAGATCATTATAAACATCTTTCACATATTGCCATTTGTCAGTGTCTTCTTGGAAGCGGACTTTCTTCAGTATTTCCCCAATTTCTTTTCCTTTTGTTTCCGGGGCTCCCTCCGGTCGCACTGAGGCTCGCTTCGCTTCGCTCGCTTCACTCGCTTTCTTTGTTGTGAATTTATCATAAATTTTTTCACCAATAACTTGGCCAGTTTTTTCTCCAACTTTCTCTGCTCCTTTTTCAATTAATTTTTCTGCTGCCTTTGAAGCTAATTTTGAAGCTGTTTTTCCTGTTAATTTAGCTGCGAGTTTCGAGAAAACGTCAGAAAAACCACCTCCATATCTTATTTCACCTGTATCAGGATCTCTTTCTCTTCTTTCATCCATTTTTAATTACCACAGTCAAAGAAATATCAATATCATTCAAATCAACTTCTCGGTCTTCATCATCAGTAATGTAGAAGGTGACCTCAGAAATATGCGGGGAGTTTATTTTATTCCACAAGTAATTTATTGGTTGAATTTCGAATGGCAATGATCTGGTTTTAGTGTTGGTTGAGAACGTGTAAAGCGCATTTGACCTTTTCCCGGAGACAATTGAATCGCTCAAAAGACTGCATCTGAGATAGAGATTGTCAACACTGTTTGATATATTTGGAAAATTCGTTCCATAAGCACTAGCTGTCAGTTTAGCCGCATCAAATCCCACCAAGATGTGAAAGTTTCCACTGTTTGCAAAATCAATTTGAAAGTTCTCTTGAAGTTGAATGAAAACTTTGAAAGTGGTCAAATCAAACAACACATTGATTCCATAACTATCACCTGCTTTCCCAATGCTTTTGTGAATGAATTCGTTAATATCCTCATAGTCATAAATTCCCGCAGGAAAGGTGATTGTTTCCCATGTCTTGCCCTTGTCTTTTGAAATCACCAACTTGTTGTTGTGGTATTTAGGCCTGATATTATGCCAGCTTGCCGTCATGGAAAGATGATCCAAAGCCAGCCAGTGCGGTTTATTCTCTTCCAGCTGCAACTCTGGAGAAAACCTCGTTGTGAAATTCCCTGGTTTATTTTGTGGGTTTTGTTTTCTTGCATCAATTGATTTAAAGACAAGTACTCGATTTACCTCCATTATTTTAAATACTTCTGATAAAGTTTTTCATGCATTGTTCTATCGATTGCTCCAATTCTCAAGAGTTCATCATTTATTTGGGAAAGATCATTCCTCAAGACATGCGAATTGTTGCCAGCAGCCATTGAGCCAATCAAAATTTTCATCCGATCTGCCAGCTCTTCTGGCTTTTGATAGAAGACAATGCTGGATCCCACCATCCTTGATTTACCTGAGGATTTGTGAGGTGGCATATTTGACAGTGTGTTCAAATCGTTGAAAATCCTCACGGCATTCAACGAATATTTTCTTTTGGGATTGAATCTTTTTGTTAGCAGGTCGATGAGTGATTTGTCTGCATCAGCCTGATAGATCAATTTACCACCTCGGAAGGCATTCAGTTTCATTTCATTGAAAAGTTTGGGGACATCAACGAGGAGCCCGCCATAGTGGTCATTTTGAATCTTGAAGGCATTTCTGCGAGGTTGTTTGTACCTCCTGAGCCCCTCTCCTTTCAGTCGAGGTCGCTGCGCTCCCTTTCCTTTTTGTGGTGTTACCAGTACTTCTTTTTTCCCTTTGAGTATAGCATCAAGTTTCTGTTTATATTTATCGAAACTGGCGGCTTCAGCTTTTAATGTCTCCAATCTATCCGTCTCTTGGTCATTTAAACCTGTTTTCTTTTCTTTCTTTTTCAACGTATATATTTTGTTAGTCAACTTGTTTTTTCTAATCTCACTATAAGCTTCTTTAGCCTTTTCAACCTGGTTACGTGGTAACCATAAAAGGGAGTCTAACCTCGTTAACTTATATTGTCGATAGATATCTTTATCACCCTCCGAAATATCTTTATAGACATCCACGCGTAATGGTGATTTTTCTGGCAAGGCTGCTGCCCCTTCATCTTCAGCGCCTTCAAGCGGCAATTCTCTATTCAGCGTGACGATGTCTTGGATGCCTTCAGTCAAAGCAAGTTGATTTTGCCTGAGTTGCTCAATCACCGCGTCTTGCTTTGCATCTGTCTTCTTTTGTTGCTCAAGCAAGGGTTCTCTGAGGGTTTTGAAATAATCACTCATGACCACATCTCTTCCCTGTTCTTGATCTTTCACCTCATTCTTCACCTCTGTGACTGCTTTCGCAATCTGATACCCCTGCTGTTCACGTTCGGCAAACTTCTTTATTCTTTCAAGATCCATTTTAAAGTGACAAAACAACATTTATCTCCAAAGATAAATGTTATCTCAACACTTAAAATGAAGATTCCAAATTATGATCGAAACGCGAGCGGAGCGAAGCCAGACCGAAAATATTGTGATTTCCTTGATGAAGATTTCCGAATGCTCATTGCGGGTCAAACCCGCTGTGGAAAGACAAACACTTTGATGCACATGTTGCGAAAACCCCTCGTCTTCTATGATAAAATTTATTTCTACTCTCCCAATCAACATCAAGACAAAATCGTTGATCTACAAAAGTTGATGGAAGGTGTCAGCCAAAAAGTCGGATATCCAGTTCTCGAAATTCTGGGGCCAGATGACATCATGAATACCTCAGATTATCCAAGCAACAATCGGAAAGTCGTCGTGTTTGATGACCTCATGAACTCATCCGATCGAATTCAAAAACAAATCGCAAATCATTGGACAGATGGAAGGCATCATGGAATCAGTCCAATTTATCTTTCCCAGTCCTATTATGATGTTCCACAAAAGATTCGTTTGAATTGTTCACACATGCTGCTTTATCCACCAGCAACAAAAACTCACCTCGATCTCATTGCAAAAGAGAATTTGATTGACCCCCATCTTTTCAACAAACTTGGACCCTTCGAATTCCTTTTCCTTGACAAAGAAAAGAAAAGTGTTGCCAAAAACTTTGATGAAACCTTTTAAAATGGGCATATTCAACAATGTAGGACGATACACCGGTGTTGACATGAGGGAATACATGAAAAATTTCAACAAACAAGTTCAACAAGGTGGTTTGAAATTAGACACCAACAATAATTATGATATCCAACAAAAACGACTGGCTAATGTTGCCGAAGGGGTTGACAATGATGACGCGATCACAAAGCATCAAGTTGACACGCTTGCAGCGCAATTGCGGGCAGATTCTCTCCAGGTGGATGGTTCCTCGCATATGACTGGGGATCTTGATCTCAGGGGACAAAAACTCATCAACCCCGGGGAAATAGAAATGAATCGCAAATTGATCGTTAATTTGGACACTGATGAAGACAACGATTTGTCAGCGGTGAATATGGTCACTCTGAAAAAATTCCACCCCAATGCTCCTGAACCAACTCATGAAGTCACGAAGGACCTGGATTTGAAAGAACTTTTCAACGTGAAAAACTCAAAACAGCAGACATGGCATGATTTGGGAGCGAATTATAACAACCTGGTTTCTTATAATGACGTCAAAAATATCTTTCTCAGCCGCAAAGAGACGTTTCCAATGGAGACGGCTTTGGATATGGGAAATCACACCATTTTCAATGTGAAAGATCCCGAAGCTGCTGACCAAGGCGCAAATATGCGATATGTGGATTCTCAAGCATTTGATGGGGACATGAAAAACAGGAAGATCGTGAATTTGTCAGAACCAACTTCAGGGAGTGATGCAGCGACAAAGAAATTCGTGGAAGCGTCAGCCTCTTCGCAACTTTCCCTGACTGGCGGGACAATGACTGGGGATATTGATATGGATGGGATGAAAATCAAAAATCTCGGAAAACCAACTGCAGACCACGATGCAGCGAGAAAGGTTGATCTGGATTCAGCGAAGGAAGAAATTCACCAAAGCCAGATCACCACTCCCTCCATGCGTAACGTTTTCCATTATTTGATGGACGATGTGGATCAATCAAGTTCGGAGTCAAATGTTGAAGTGGATGGTATTTTGGATTTCTCCGGATCTCCTCACAACTTCAACAAGAAAGCTTACACAATGAAAATCACCAAAACTGGGGGGAACAAGTTCGTGGGCAGACTCGGATTCAACTTTTATCGAATGCCGGAGGGAGAATATACGATGTGTTTTGAGTTTTTTCCAGGCAGCATGTCAGGGGCAAATGTCACTTTCGCTTCCTCATCTTTGAATGTGACTCGTCAATCTTCAAAAACTTTTTTGGAAGATTCAATGATTCGATCAATCGTTCACGTTCACAAATATCAGATTTCTCCTCCAGAATATGTGATGGTTGACATGCATTGGACAGGAACTTCATCCGATCCAGTGAAAAAGGCAGCGCATTTGATTGTGTATGGAGTTGCTGGAAATGTTTCTGATGTGCAAGCATCCGTTTTCGATTCTCCTTTCTCGTTTGAGCAGCACAAAATGGTCATGCAAGCTGATTTGGATTTGAATGGGCATTCTCTGCTGGGAAAAACTCGAACAGTGATTCTCGGTCGATATGAACGGGTGAAAAGTGATTTCATTTTTTTCCCTGGAGATAAATATGATTTTCAGCAAGTCTTTAGCATTCCCATGAAAATCCTCAGCGTTAATCTTTATGTTGATACACGAATCGGGAGTGGTGGATGGGCTTTGCTGAAAAACTGGTTGATTCTCTATGTGAATAGGAAACAAAAAAGCAGAATTCAAGCCACTCAATCACCGAATTTGCAATCACTGCAATTCACTGTCAATGAAACCATTCCCAACAGTGTGGGATTCAGTTTTTCACTGCAGCAACCTGGATCGATTGTGACGGCGAAAGCTGTGATTGTTGTGGAAATCTGATTTCTTCCTGAAAAATGAAACGAGCGATGAGTCAGCGAAAGAAAAGCATCTTTGCTTTCAACCACATCAATCCCTCAATTCAGGAAGAAGAACTGGAAGAGATAAAAAAACTCTTCCGATTTTATCACAAAAGATTCTGGTGCCTCAAACGAGCTCATAAACGATTCAAGAAAATGAATCTTCTCCTGAATCTGGCTTCTTCCGGTTTGGTTGCAGTTGGGACAATTGTTGGGGCAGCAACTCTCAATCCAATTGTGCTGGGAGTTGTTTCAGGAGCAGGACTGGTTTTGAAAACAGCGAATGAAATGAAGAATCTGAAAAGCAAAATCGAAATGGCAAAGTTCGCGTTCACCACCTATGAAAAAACATTGAGTGATTTGAGGTTTACCTTGCGGGGAGGAAAATTCGACAGGGATGAATTTCTCCCTGCAATGGAGGCGATTGATGGAATCGTGATTGATTTGGGGTTGGATTTGGAGAAGTTTGAGAGAAAATATGATGTGTTGTTTGAATGATTCAACACCTGAGGTGTGGAATCACTCCCTCTTATTCCAAAATCTGAAAGTTGCAATGTTTTCCTCGACTGAGTGGTCTCTTGGACTCCAGTTTTCTTGTTCCATCATGTGGATGTGCCATGGTCCATCAAACTCTTCCCCCATCTCCAACAAGATTTCATACGCATCCAGGGGATGAACGCCAGCTTCATTGATCCAGAACCAGTCATCATCATCTGGTGAGGTGTCTTTTTCTTCCACATTTGCCAGTGAACTGAAGAACGGTTCATTGATCATTTCAACAAGTTCCCAAGGTGTGACATCTTGTCCTTTCAACCCCCAACGTTTTAAACTCAAACAAAAGTCCCAGATCGCTTCCTCATCCCAGTTAAGTGCCACCAAAAGTTCTCTCGAAAAATCAGAATCGAAACCGCACTTTTGCAGATTTTCCAAGGAGTCATGAAACTCAAGCATTGAGTCAATCCAAACTTCTTCGTTTCTCTCAGCTTCCACTTCCATTTTTTAGATTTTCAAAAAAACTTTTTTTTTTCTCACCACCACCAAAATGGATGTGGAAGTGAAAGAAATCAAAACTGAAGAACCGAAAATGAAAACTGGAAACCATCCACCATTTGTGGAAATTCCCATCCGGTTCAAAGAAAGACCTATCACACTTGAACTGAAGAAATGTTGTTTCAAAATCTTCAAGAATGAAAACGGATTTTCCCTGGGAATCAATCTGGATGAATCTCCTCCAGAAATCAAGGAAAAGTTTCAGGAGATTGAAGAGCAAATAAGAAAGTTGGCGATGGAAAACCAACCCGCAGTCAAAAAACTGAATTGGCGAGTTGCCAAATTCTCAGCCACTGATTTCAATCTCATCAAAACGGATCGAAGTGAGATGGAAAAAGTTTGGGGAAAGTTGTGGACTGACAGCAAAGGAAACATCAGCGTGCCATTCTCAAAATTTGGTGAAGGAGAAGTTGGAAAAAGAAATTCCATCCGATTTGACCCTCACGACCACATTGGTGAAAAACTGACAGGGCATGTGATCTTTCGCATTTCTCGCATCTTTTGCGGAAACTGTCAATCCATTTCATGTTCAATCAATTCAGTTTTTGTAGCAAAATTCCATGGAAACGCTTCAGCGTTTGACAACTTTGAAGATACTGAGGAAGATTGGTGAAGCGACCGGAGGGAGCTGAGCGACCGGAGGGAGCGAAGTGTTTTCATTTCCTTGAAATGAAAATTCAAACATTTACAACAAACCTTCTATTCCCTTTCCTGAGTTTGTTAAGCATTTGGATTCTCCGCATTTTGTCAATGAAGATTTGAAAATCTTCTCTCATCCATGTGACAGTGTGTGAAATTTCTTGCTCGTCAAGGAAATGCTTTTCCTTCTTGAAGAGTTGATTGAAGAAAACCGTTTGGGAGATTCTGAATTCCGCACACAGATCCTCCACATTGAAATACGCCACATCATCGATTTTAACCAATGGTTCGGTATCAAACTCTTCCTGAATGAAGAAAACTTTTTTGTCAGCTCTTCTTGTGAATTTTGGATTTTTCCTCTTGAGAACATTCAAGATGGTTGGAGATGAAATTCCAGTTGCCTCCGTTGCTTCTTTAAATGTGAAGAAAATCTGCTTTTCTTTTCCTTCTTCCTGAATCGAAAACTTCATATTTTATATAGAAATTTTTTTTTTTTATATATATAAAAAATGAATCGCGTGACCTTGAGAAGAATGCAAGGTTTTGCCCGAAAGATGGGAATGGAGGGATGGGAGGGAATTCGTGGCAAACAAGAAATGTGGAATTGGTTGGATTCGGAAGTCAGGAGGGAAATTCAACCTCCACCACCTGTGGAAATGACAATCCATCCCCTGACGAAACGTTGGCGGGAAAGAAATTTGGAGAAGTTGATTGCAAACACCAAAAGTGAAGACAAAAAACGAAAATTCAGGCAAGAATTGGCGAATTTGAGAGGATTGGAATTGACTCCGATGTTTGAGAGGAAAGCCAGTGCATTGAAAGAATTCGCAACTGATTTGACGATTTCTGCGGAATTTGAAGGAACCCCTCAAGATTTCTTCCAGATTGTGGAGCCAGATGTGTTGCGAGTTTTCCGGGAAAATCCAAGAAACAAAGTCAAGATAATTTTGAAATGTCAGATGATGAAAGAAAACATGGCAACTGGTGAAACAGAATTTGCTTCTCCATCTTTTCACTCCGAAGTTGCAACACTTCTGGAAGGAAGCAATCTGAAAGAATTGTTTGATGCTATGTCAGGGAAAGTTCTGGAAAATTTCGCAAACTTCCTGCGAACAGGAAGCAACTGGCAGTTTCTGAATGTGGAAGAATTTGTGATTTCCATGACGCGTTTTCGCCCGTTGAGAGGATCCAGTTTCATTCCAACACCCCCAGCTTTGAGAAGAATTGGAGCAGTTGTGAATTTGAAGAATTCTGATGAAATGTGTTTCAAATATGCTGTGACTCGTGCCAGAAATCCAGTTGAAAAGAATGCAGAAAGAATCACAGAAATTTTGCAAAAGCAAACTGAGAAATTTGACTGGGAAGGAATTTCATTCCCAACTGCGGTGTCTGACATTGACAAGTTTGAAAGAAGAAATGGATTTGGTGTCAATGTGTTTTGCTGGGAACACAACATGACAGTGCCGTTGCGAATTTCCAAGTTGCCTGGGATTGATTTGATGTTGTTGAGGAAGATTGTGAATGGTGAGGTGAAATCCCACTTTTGCTGGATCAGAAATCTGAATCGTTTGCTGCGTGCACAAGTTTCCAAACACAAAGGGGAAATGCATTTCTGCCGAAGATGCCTCAATCATTTCGGAAGTTTGGAGAAATTGAAAAATCATCTGACAAGTTGTTCCCAGTTTGAAACTGTTCGGATTGACATGCCAAAGGAAGGAGAAGTTGTGAAATTCAGAAATTTTCAGAGAAAGCAAAAACTGCCTGTGGTGTTGGTGGGAGATTTTGAATCTCGGTTGGTGCCGATTGACTCAGTTCGTCCATCTGGTGAAAAAAGTTTCTCGGAGAAATTCCAGAAACATGAAGCAGTTTCATTTGCGTTTCATTGCAAATCAGAGGTTGTTCAGAGAGATCTATGTCTTTTCCGCGCTGACTCAGATGAAGTGGATGTGGGAAAGAAGTTTGTGGAAGAATTGGTGAGTTGTGTGAAAGACATTCAGAAAGAAATTGAAAAGCCAAAGAAGATGAAATTTGACAAAGAAGATCGGGAAAAGTTTGAATCCGCAGAAGTGTGTTGGTTTTGTGAAAAGAAATTTGGTGAAAAAGACAGAAAAGTCAGAGATCACTGCCATTTCACAGGGAAATTCAGGGGTGCAGCGCATGTTAACTGCAATTTGATGTCTCGAAAACCCACATTCACCCCAGTGTTTTTTCACAACTTGAAGGGATATGATGCGCATTTGATTGTGAAAGCTTTGGGAGACATTCCCGGGGATTTGAAATGTTTGCCAAACAATGAAGAGAAATTCATTTCTTTCTCGAAGATGATAGAAATTGGCAGATGGAGAGATGAAAAGGGAAAACTCCACCGGAAATGGCATGAAATCCGATTTGTCGATTCAATGGCATTCATGAATTCTTCCCTGGGAAATTTGGCGAAAAACCTGTGTGATGATGACCTGATTGAAACAAAATCCGTTTTCGGAGGAGATTGGGAATTGGCAAGGCAAAAAGGAATCTTCCCCTATGAATGGTTGACAAGTGTGGAGAAATTTGGAGAAAGTTTGCCTGAAAAAGCTGCCTTCTTTTCCCAACTGACTGGAGAAGGGGTGAGTGATGAGGACTTGCAACATGCAAGGGAAGTTTGGGAAAAGAGAAAGATGCAAAATATGGGTGATTTTCACGATTTCTATTTGATGTCTGATGTGACTTTGCTGGCTGATGTGATTGAAGAATTCAGGAAAGTTTGTTTGAAACACTATGACATTGACCCTGCCTGGTATTTCACAACACCCGGACTTGCTTTGGATGCTGCCTTGAAAACCAGTGGAGTTGAATTGGAATTGTTGACTGACCCAGAAATGCTGTTGATGTTTGAAAAAGCAATTCGTGGTGGAGTTTCTGTGATTTCCCACAGGAGAGCAAGAGGAAACAATCAATATATGAAAGATTTTGATTGCGAGAAACCTGTGAAATTCGTGCCTTATTGGGATGCAAATGGTCTTTATGCATGGGCCATGTCGCATCCTTTGCCAGTTGGTGGATTTGAATGGATGAGTGAGGAAGAATTGGGAAAGTGGGGGGAATTTCCCTGCTTGCTGGAAGTGGATGTGGACATTCCTGAAGAACTGCATGACAAATTCAATGATTTTCCACCTTTGCCAGAGAGAGTGGAAGTTGGAGGTGTTGTGAAACTGATTCCGAATTTGTGGGACAAAAAGAAGATCTCTGTGCATTGGAAAGCTTTGAAACAAGCCTTGGAAATGGGATGTGTGTTGAAGAAAGTCTGGAGGGGTGTGAAATTTGATGAAAAACCCTGGCTGAAGACATTCATCGACAAAAATGTGAAGCTTCGCCAAGAATCACGAAATGCCTTCGAGAAAGACTTTTTCAAGCTGATGAACAATGCTGTGTTTGGGAAGACAATGGAAAATATCAGAAAACGTGTGGACATTCAGCTGGTGAATTCTGAAGCAAAACTTGTGAAATTGTCTGCCAAACCCAACTTTTCCCACCGGACTATTCTGGGAGAAAATTTGGTGGCAGTTCACATGAAACGAGTGAAGATGAAGTTTGACAAACCAATCTATGTTGGCCAAGCGATTCTGGATATTTCCAAGACTTGCATGTTTGAGTTTCACTATGAGTTTGTGAAGAAAAAGTGGCCAAAAGCGAAGTTATGTTTCACTGACACAGATTCCCTCCTGTATGAGATTGAAACAGATGACTTGTTTGATGACATTGCAGGAGATGTTGTGAAAAGATTTGACACCAGTGAATTTGCAGCGGATCATCCCAGAGTGATGGATGGAACGATTGCGAGGATGAACAAGAAAGTTCTGGGATTGATGAAAGATGAAACATGCGGGAAACAGATCAAGGAATTTGTGGGATTGAGATCAAAATGTTATTCCCTGAAAGTAGAAGGTGGGAAAGAAAACAAGAAATGCAAAGGAGTGAAGAAAGGAGTTGTGAAGAAAAACATCAATCATGAGGATTATGTGAATGTGTTGGAAAGTGGGGAAAGTCAGATGCGTGAAATGTGTGTCATCAGGAGTGAAAAGCATGAAATGTCAACAGTGAGGATTAATAAGAAAGCTTTGAGTGCAGATGATGACAAACGAATTGTGTTGGAAGATGGGGTGAGCACTTTGGCGTGGGGGCATTGGAGGGCAGGTGGGTTGATGCCTGAGGTGAAAAAGAAAGTTGTGAAAGATGTGATGAATGTGATGGAAGTTGAGGATAGGATGTGTGAAAAGGATGTGGGGAAAGAAAATATGAAATCAGTGGAAGATGTGAAAGCTGAAAAGTTTGAGAAGAAGAAAGCACAGGTTGAAAGGTATTTGAAGAAGATGCAGAAAGCTGGGGAGAATGTGTCAATGCTTCAACTAACCAGAAAGTTTAATGTGAAAGAAGAAGTTTTATTTAAACAGATGAATTGTAAATCATTGCCTGGACATCGAGTGGGTTTGAAAGATTGATTTCCTGTGGAAATGAACTTTGAAGATTTTGAACTCATTTGAACTTATGAGGATTGGAGAGGTTTGTGCTTGTTAGCAGAAGTTGTGGTGGGTCAGTAGAAGACTCAAAAAATTGAGTTTGCGCTGAAAAGTTGAGTTTGTGCTGATTGTGCTTGTTAGCAGAAGTTGTGCTTTGCCAGCAGTTTTTTTGGGAAAAAGTTTGTGCTGAAAATTGAAAATACGCTACCTTATTGAGATTTTGAGCGTATTTGTGTGGTGGGAATTGAGGGGGGTGAGTTGGAATCCCCAAATATTAACTACTTCTTTTAATGGGATATATTTATTTTTTGGAAAGTTTGAGATAACAGAAAATTTCTTTTTTATTAACCACATTTTACTGTTAGGTAAATATTATATTTATTCAAGGAAATGCCACGAAAGTCTACCCTCGTTAAAGGGCTTCATTGCCAGGATAAGACGTGTAATTAAAACATCGAGCTCCATATTGCGAGGGAGAGCAACAAACTTACTACTCACTTTAAAAAATGGGAGTGTACAATAAGGTAATTAACTTCATTTACGAACCATCACACAGTGGGCAAGCTTTTTGTTACTTTTTTGAGTTCTCTTTTTAGCTAGACTCTGCAATGTAAAACTACCAGACATTTCTTTTGTGTTGTTGTTTTTGTTCATTGTCGTCTGTTTACTTAGACAATAATGAATAATTAATTGATTCAAATTATTTATTAATTAATAATTAATTATTATAATTAATAATTTATTAGTTTTATTATATTATGTATGTATCTATATGTCAATCTGCGTATAGATGTGTAACCATTGCTCCCCTTATAAACGGGAGTAGATATATCAATTAAAAAAATAAAATAAAAAATAATGAAGAGACAGATTTGGTTATCTTATCAAGATTACATCCTTAGACTATCAAGGCAATTATACGTTTCATGGCACAGAGGCAACTATGCACGCCTTAAATATTGTTAAAAAACAACTTTTCAAAGGTTATTCCATGGAAAGATTTCCCAGAATGTCTTTAAACGTAGCTACTTTGCTAATAGTAACACCAGGTATAAAACGAAATAGCATTAACGTTCGACCGAGGACTGGACGCAAACCTAATCTCGGCTTCTGTGTACGATATGCGGTACAAACAGAAATTTTGCACGTGCAAAAAATAAGATTTGTTTTTTCCTTTTCGCATAATTACTCACTGTTAAGTACGAGTACGAGGTTGAGGTGAGAATCCACCGTAGGAAAAAAGATGGCGGCTGTTCATTTTACCACAATACCTTGCGGACCTAACACAGCACATAAGGCACAAAGAAAGCCAAATTTTTACAATATTTGTTCCAGTACTAAGGACAATGTGTAGACTAGGTTTGAAGATTTTATAACTTTTCTTTACATTTTTATGAACGTTGTTAAGGTTTTTGTGCGCTAAGAATTATGGGTAAATGTACCAGTCGCCATCTTTTTTCCTACCGTGGATTGTGCACTTAACTTTTGGACCTAATTCTACACCAACATCGTCCCCAGGGTCTCTCTACATCTATACTCCCTACTCCCCGTTCTACACCTACACAAATTTCCGTCTCACTCTATATACCAGATATGCAATGTTGTTGAGTGGTATAGCTAGCGTGACCTGCGCGATCATAACGCTTGACAAGAGAGCAATTTTTTAAAGGCCCCGAAACACGATGCAACTTTTTTTGCAACGTTGCGCGCAACAAATTGCATAAGTAGAATCGAGTTCTACTTTTGCGACGTTGCGCGCAACAAAATGCATCGTGTGAACCCCAATAAATGTTGTTGCGCGCAACAAATTGCAGAAGTTGAATCGAGTTCTAGCTACTTTTACGACTTTGCGCGCAACAAATTGCATCGTATGAACCCCAATAAATATTATTGCGCGCAACAGTTGCAGACGTAGAATCGAGTTCTACTTTTACGACTTTGCGCGCAACAAATTGCATTGTGTGAACCCCAATAACTTGGTGCGCGCAATAGTTGTAGAAGTAGAATCGAGTTCTACTTTTACGACTTTGCGCGCAACAAATTGCATCGTGTGAACCGCAATAAATTTTGTTGCGCGCAACAAATTTCAGAAGTTGAATCGAGTTTACTTTTACGACTTTGCGCGCAACAAAATGAATCGTGTAAACCCCAATAAATCTTGTTGCGCGCAACAGTTGCAGAAGAAGAATCGAGTTCTACTTTTACGACTTTGCGCGCAACAAATTGCATCGTGTGACACCCCAATAAGTGTTGTTGCGCGCAACGTGGCAAGAAAAGTTGCACCGTGTGCCCGGGCCTTAACTGCTGTTGACTCACGAAACGCTAAATGAACTTTATATATTTAATGTTTCTCACTAAATGAGGTATTCCTCTGCTTCTGCTTTTGCCGTCTGTATTAAAACAAGCAGCCATTTATGGATATTCCATCCAGTTTCTTGTTTCGGAGCAAACCATCTCGGTTTTCTTCAGAGTACGAAGTAATCTGGGTCTCATCAATGCTCTGAACTCTTGTCTAACGATCCATCTCTTCTTTTAATTGATTTTTCTTTAGTCCATAATCAAATTTTCTGTTTTCAAACTCGCTCGCACTCAGCTGACTAGAAAATATGGAGCGCTTTGCCTGTTTAGCTTCTGGCGGGGAGTCTTGAAAGCCGTGATGAAGACTTGGAGAAGACTAGTTTACCGAATGGCTGTACTTTTCATGGCATACATTGTTAGTAGCGTTACTGTCATTATGCTTACATGTATATCCCGTGCTACAGCTTGCTGTGTTTGTAGCTTTTGAATAAGAAGCAAAGGACCGCGAACGAAAATGCTACTGATGTACGTAGGATCTGGAAAAGATCTAGTCTGTCAAAAATAGGCATACAAATAAAGTAAGGCTGATACTACGAAGAACATTTAAAGGCCCATGTTCACCCAATCTGCTTTGCGCGCCCGGGCTGATTTTCGAAAAATGGACGTGTCAGCCAATCACAACGCTACATTGAACAATTGAACCGTTTCAAAACAAAAACACAAGTGCGCAAAGCAGATTGGGTGAACATGGGCCTTTAACGCGACAACGACATGATAGAGCCTAAACTGAAAGCCAAAAGTAACCATGGACAGCTGTTCGACCTGGTTGGGTATCGTCAGATAGAAAAACCAGCGCGAACGGCAATTCTCTTTCTTTTGAGTATCACTGCAATATCCATTCGAGAAACGATTCACAGTTTGGTGTTCCCAGTCTCTAGGGATACAGCTTGACTCGTAGCAGCAATGTCCTCCACATTTGTGTACAGCCTCGGCTCATATTTGGACATGTCCAGATCAACATAATGCTGAAAAAATAAATTATGTCTGTGTTTTAATAAGTGCAACTTTTAAATTTAAAATCGACCTGAAATTGCCTTTCCTTTCAGCAGTTAGTTCATCAACAACTGCGTAAGGGAGAGATGTTTGAGAAATTTGATGCCCTTTCCTTCAAATTTTTTTATCACGTATTAAAATTCAAGGGAAGATGGAACAAGAAAAAGAAGGAATTGTTGTATGTCTTGATTAGTTATGTGTGCATGGCCAGTTAACTTTGTATCTTCGTATTTTTTATGAAGCCAAGCTTTTTGGGATGTGCTTAGAAAATTGTGAAGCACTGTGAACGACACTCAAAGAATGAGATCGGATCGCTGTACCTCATCCTGCAGAAATTCCGTTGTTACTTCCTGCAGACCATCAAATGTGGGACGATTTTGGGGGTCCTCATTCCAGCAGTCCGACATTATTTGGTATCTGTTCATTAAGAAAATTCCATGATATTATCGTTATGCTCATGCATGTATATCAAAACTTTGAATAAAACAAAGCATAGTTCGTGTTAAATACGTGCATTTAAGTGTCTTATTTATTCATTACTCGTGGCGTAGTGCATGCAAATTTATGCACGCATATTTTAGTTTTACTGGTCTGATTGGTTGATACACGACCTCGTGATCTCGCTCTTGATTTCAAGATAGTGGCAAAAGATCTCCGAGTGTTGACTTGAGAAGGAGGAATTACAGTTTACAAGTTTTCAGGACAATACAAGGCGTTCCTGGATGGATAGGACCGTTTTGATATTGTGTTTGCCTCTTATTGCTGTGGGATATTTGTTCCGGCAAGTTCTGTGTTTTATACTGATAACATGCTATTACTTAGCAATCGAGGTTTCAAGTGTCAGTTACTTAATATAGTAAATGCAGTGTATTCTTACTTTTTAGACCTAATTTTATGTTACCCGTAAAAGCACTCAAAACACTCGGGAATCAGTACTGTAATGGGTCAAAGACGCCACGAGTTCAAGCTGTGTACAGCCTCTTGCATGCTTAGAATTTTCATGCTATTAACAAGGGAAATTGGTATTCGTGACAGACTGCTGTTAACACTTACAGCTCATCACTGACGTGTTCTGGTTGACTCATTCGATATTTGTTCACCTTAAGTTCATACACCACTTTCCATTCGTTCCATCCGGGGTATGGCACACCACCTGCAGAAGTGTACGTAGAAAAGGTCAACACTTGTTTGCATCTCTCAAACTGACACCTTATGAGGTTTACACAATGTACTATTCTTTATCATCGTATTGCTGACGTACACAAGCCCAATTCATTAGGCAGGAAACTGAGAAAATAGAGCTCCGATTAAGCAAAGAATATCGCTTTGGGATTAAGCGATGATTTGAAAACAGTTAGCTTTCATGCATTGTTATTGGTTATTGGTAACTCTATATTAAATATATGTTAAAACCAAATTACAGTTCCTGTCAGTTAACCTTCGTTGGGGTAGTAGATATGGATATTAGTTTATAAAACGAACGGCTCGTGTTCGAGGCATGCACGATTATGACCTTAATACGTCTCTTACTCTAAAATGTAAAATAAGTTTACTTCATATAATTTTAAAAGAAAGAGAAAAGTAAGTTTGAGATATAGAAACCGAAAAATTAAAATGAGACTGCATTTCTGTCTAATATGACAAGACATATCGAACGATGGAAACAAGTTCGACCCCAAATGTACATTTGGAATTGCTTCTTGACGTGAACTTACCCAATGTAAATATCTCATATAGTACAACTCCATAAGACCACCTGTTGATATAATGTATGTCAGCAAAGTATATTAATTGAACAATTATATTATACTTTTTTAAACTTAAAAATGATATACGAACTTAAACACAATGTAAAAAAATAGTGAAATTTTCACTAAACGGTGAGTTAAATCGAAGAAAGGACAGAAATAGGTGTTTATACGTACACATCGCTTTTTTCCGACACTCTGACGTCCCTATCGTGTGCATCATTGAACAAATGTTCAGGAGCAGTCCATTTGATTGGAAGGCGGCCCTATAACATTAAACAACCAAAAAATGATATTCGCGTTCTCGTTACAACTTATTTTGTAATATCAAGTTTATGTCCTTAAATTGAAAATTCCGAATACTTATCAGTCTTATTAACATCTTATTAGCATTTAATTATTTTTATTATTATCGTTATTATTTATTTTTGTCTTTTTTGCTCTTATTTGTTTATTTGTTTATTTATTTATTTATTTATAGATTTATGTTATTCATTTAACTAATAAGAATTGTTTAAATGTAATAGTTATTGGTTATATGCGCAAATAAACGTATTACATTTGATTCAAAGTGCATGACTTATAGAATTAAATGTAAAAATTCAATCTATAATACTCTAAAAGTTCTTTTTCTTTAAACCTGTTAATTACTCATGCGCATAGCGGCATGAGTCAAGGTTTCGGTAAGGTTTCTTTTCGTCCCGCTTTTTGTAGTCACAAATTGCTTCGTTTTTTTAAAGTTTCCCGTATACCGCGGGACGACTTTCACTGGTCTGATTGGTTGACACGCGACCTCTTGATTTCGGCGTGCCCGTAATCACGTTCTTGTTTTCTCGGTCTTGCCGAGTGAAGCCACAAGCATTTGGACTTCACCGGAAAAGAAATTACATTTTTCGATGGGAATTTATGTTGATATCAATTTGTGATGGAATTTTTCTTTGTGTTGTCGCTAGTTTTGAAGAAATGCTAATAAAACGTGTTTAAATTCAGTTGTAAATTCAGTCGTAATAAATGATATCTGATATTATGTAAACAAAACAAGACTTACATGTCACGCAAAATTCGTTGAGAGTGAAGGGGTGCGTGACCCAGTTAAAATAAGCCATGAAACATTCTTATGCAAGCGCATGAGTACAGGCTACCAGCTAGCCTCTTGTTAAATTAGAAAAACACATAGATGAGAATCAACCAGCAGTATGCTGTTTATTATTAACATTAGTTTCCATATGATCCCAAGTAATATGACCTAAAGTGATTTGTTTCCGGATTTATTCGATTACTCCAGATGAGCAAAAATGAGTCAATGACCCGGCCGACACTTGGCCTTGCCTGTTTTCTGTTCTATTTTCACAGGTCAGTGCTTCAAGGAGGAATGTATTAGCCTTTAATTTCGTCCATATATTATTATACTTGCCTTTCGTATAGCAGTGCAGTAAAGATACTGATATTTATCTCTTATGAGTGCCAGCCCAAAATCTGTTATTTTGCAGATCATTCCTTTACCCACAAGCACATTTCGGGCGGCCAAATCACGGTGAAGAATCTAATCATGATAAAAAAAAAATAAAACCATATTCACTGGCATAAAACAATTGCCAACTGGCAATTGACAAATTATTAGTTTTTTCAGCCGTGTTTCCGGTCAGGAGTAATTCGCAGCATGTATTGCAGTTGTACCACATTGTTTCTGAGCCTCTGAACTATTTTGGATAGTTTAGTAATCGTTTGTTCGAGATCCTTTATGAACATATACAATGACGCCCAGTCTTTAAGACGACACCACTTTTCATGTACCCTGCGAGAAGATTAGTGTAAAACACACGTGCACGGCAGGTGAAACAAAAATATTTATTTATTTATTTATCTATTTATTATAAATTCATGTAGTTTTTTTAACTTCTTTTTTGGAGCGATTTACAAGTAGAAAGTCGGGTAACGTTTGCTGGGAAACACACAGTGGTCTCTAAAGGGGTTTCCCCTTTGCTCAAGAGAAAGAGGACCATCAGGACAATGCTACGTAAAATGTATTGACGATGGCAACGTTATCAACATGCAAAAAATGATATGGAGGTGACTTTTTCATAAAAAATTGTGACGATTATAATTATACGTTATTTCATCGTTGATCGTCTTTGAAGCAATGGTACTCGTGTTGTCAATAATAAGCAACACACAGTTGTGTTTCTGAAGTAAAAAGAAAGCACACATTAGCTAAGAAAGTCGTTAAACATGAATCGAGTACGTACATTCTTAGCTGCCAAGAAACTCATGCCGGAAGCAATCTGCTTGGCGAAAGAGAGCAGATCATATGACGTCACATCCTGTTGACAGAATTCTGGGGAACTGTATTCCATTCCCCGGCTTTTCCTTAAGTAGCCAAGCAAATCCCCGTATTGAACGTACTCCAAAATTAACATCATTGGGCCTTAAAAGAAGTTATAAAATAAAGAATTTATTGAAAAGTATTGTCATTTTCTAAAAGTAATATCTATTACTGTAACTTCCCCCTTTTACCAACATCTTTAACTGCAAACCGTTTGAGTAATAATATACCATATGCGACATATTCCAATCTTTTGGCTTTCTTCTGACTGCGTACCTGTCAGTTACATGTGCACGTAAACGACTTTACGTTCTATTTCGAGGGCTGGCCATCATCATGCAATATCGGTATATGGATGCTTAAAAACTACATAGGGTAGAAAGCCAGTAAGTTAAAACGCCCTCCGAAACTAAGCTTCCTTATTATGGCATCCAAGTCAGTAATAAGTGTAGCAAGCAAGGTTGGTAATGTTGTATGATTAGTGTAGCGTGATATTTAATATTTGATATTTTATGTTTTACAAGGTATTCTTGGTTTTCACTTAAGTCAGATCAAAATTCAGAAGCAACAACAGATAAACAACAGATTTCGATTCTAAAATGTTTATGAAATTGTCGAGAGTTTAAAACCACACATCTGAGCCAAATTTTGAAGTGCAAAAGCATTTCGTTTAAGAGTTTTAAGCGAACAAGTATTAGTCAAAGACAGTTTTAGTAAGAAATGTATGGAGCGGCTATCTTTGTGCCCCACTCAGGGGCAGAATTACCAAGATGATTTTACAGCCGATAGATGGAAGGAAGGAAGGAGGTAAGGAAGGAAGGAAGGAAGGAAGGAAGGAAGGAAGGAGGTAAGGAAGGAAGGAAGGAAGGAAGGAAGGAAGGAAGGAAGGAAGGAAGGAAGGAAGGAAGGAAGGAAGGAAGGAAGGAAGGAAGAAAGGAAGGAAGGAAGGAAGGAAGAAAGGAAGGAAGGAAGGAAGGAAGGAAGGAAGGAAGGAAGGAAGGAAGGAAGGAAGGAAGGAAGGAAGGAAGGAAGGAAGGAAGGAAGGAAGGAAGGAAGGAAGGAAGAAAGGAAAATTTGCATATTTGTCTCCGTCTGTTATAACTCGTTCAAACGTTTCGCGTATTCCTGAAGAGTTAAGAAGTATTCAAAGTAGTGTAAGTTACATATTGTTTTGTAAAATAATGTATTTGTAATGTTCTGTAATATAGGTAACGTAATTGTAAGCTACCTTTGGTAAATAAGTGATTCTACTGTGGCAATAAAAAAAGTTTTCAAAAAAAAGTCAATTCAAAAGACGTCGCAACTTCACAATTGGTAAAAATCCCAAAAATTTATTAAGCAATCAATGGAAACACAGACAGCAACATTTCAAAGCAGCACTTGACAGTTTTCGGAAGAGGAGTCTGACTATTTATTTTCTTCATAAATATCTTACCAGATGTTGACACGCATCCCAAAAAGTTGACAATATTCGGATGTCTGTCTCCATGCAAAGATTTGCCGAGCTCGATTTCTTGTGCTAATGATTCTTTCTCCGTGTCAGAACCGTTATCTGTAGATTATGTCATAAAACAAGGAATTTTGTGATCATTATGTTACTTTCTTTCAGTCAACTTACAGCGTTTTCAATCAATACTACTTTTTTTGCGCTCAATCAATGTATAAAGAGGTCTAGTTTAATTTTGATTTTCATGTCTTAGGCCTTGCAACAATCGGAATTCGAAAGTACCAAGTTTAATAAAACTAACCGAGAACATTTGATATAAGTCGAATCTCCTTAATACGGACACCAAAGGGACAGACCAAAGTGTCCGCATGAAAGAGGTGTTTGTATTGTAAAGGTGTCTGTATTATAGAGGTGTCTGTATTATAGATGTGTCTGTATTATAGATGTGTCTGTATTATAGAGGTGTCCATATTATAGAGGTGTCCGCATTATAGAGGTGTCCGTAGTATAGAGGTGTCCGCATTATAGAGGTGTCCATATTAAAGATGTGTCCGTATTATAGAGGTACCGGTGTCAGATTCTGACAGCCATTCAACCTGTATTGTGATAATAAGACAATTAAACTGAGTACAGTAACGTTTGGGACAACATAGGTAAAGAGCAAATGAGAAGTGAATATAACTTGCAGGGGCGGATCAATGGGGGGTGAAATGGGTGGATTTTCACCCCCCTTTTCTGAGACCCTTTCTTTCTGATGCACTGACCTCAAACACCTCAACCAGGCTTTGGTTCTATTGCATTTAAAATTTCACCCCCCAATTCAAAATCCTGGATCCGCCCTGATGAGCAACTGATTGAATGCTAATATTTATCAAAACAATGTATTTTCTGTCTGGGTTGATCCATTAATTTCTAATGAGTAATTTTCATTATATGAATTTACTTTTATATAAAAAGGAACGTTATACTGTTAATCCTGATTAATGAGGCCTTACGTTTGAGCTTTTTAACAGCCACTGTTGTTTCTCCAGGAATCCCCTTTAATCCACTAACCACAGCTTTCCACACTTCACCAAATGAACCGCTTCCAAGAACACTTTGCAGGTCGATTTGTTTAGAGGCAATTTCCCAACATGAAGGAGTAAGGGAGATGAATCTCTTGTCCGAGTCATTTCCCATGCTAAGGAAACAATATACAACAACAATGACCACACAAACAAACACAATTTGTAAGTAGTATTTCTCTTCTGTACGTAGACTTAGGTCACCCGAAAATTCCTCTGATTTCTTTACCCTATTCCAGACTAATTAATATAAGCTGTTTTGAAACTGACTCGTCCCCAGTCGTCTTTCTAGGTAAGACGCGGGAGACGCGCGTGGGGGATAGACGCGGAACGAGAGAAGCGCGACCGAAGGGTATCACACCACGCGCTCTCCTCGGCCGCGCTCCACTTGTGAATTGAGAGACGACTGGGGACGAGTCAGGTTTTGAAACCATATTCTTCACAGCGGCACATACCCATTAACCCACATGTATATATGAGTGCATTGGGGAAACCAAACGCCAACTGAATGAACGCTTTGGGGAACATCGCTACTCCATCCTCAATCACCACCAACTTATCAATCCTACCCCTGTTTACTACATTTTAACCAACCTGGCCACTCTATCAACGACATCCTCCTCATTTCGACCTTGGAACTCATCCACAACAACCGCGACTCAGTCAGAAAGGCACGCGAGGCCCATCTTAGTGATAAAGCGATGACACTTGATCCTCATGGTATAAATAGACGTGATGAACTTAATTAGTGACATTTAGCTTCTTTCTAACCAATCATTTTCTGTTATTCTGTTGTATGTCATATTTCAAAAGTTTTATATGTAACGGTCCTTTTATATCTGTATTCATTTTTGTTTTTAGCCCCCGCAGAAGGTTTGTTTTGCAAACCGAAATATTGGGCAAATATATTCAACTGTTTTTTTTTTCACTTCTGTCTCAAGCTCTTCACCTTTCCGTAAGGATCAGTTTGCCGTTTTTATTCCATATGAGAGTACCCCCTAGGGATTTAATGTAGTAAGAAGGTTTTTTCCTTGCTTTTTTTTTGTTTGCCATCTCGATCTTGACTTTTATGATCTCTGCACGATCTAAGTTATATATAACTTAGAATGATTCACAAATAATCAAATTTAATAAAAGATGTACGCGACACTAAACGCTAATGCAAGGAACGTCAAAGAGTTTCGTGTAGAATTCCATCTCATTCCTCTGGCTCTAGCTAGGATACTGTCAGCTTACGTTTCAAGTGCAAGGTTCTCGTGCAGTCCACTTGGGCCGCCGTTTCTTTGTGCTGGGAAGGAAAGATAAAACTAAAGTTAAGCCCAGTGGATCCCCGTCGTACGATCACCTCATTATTATGAACATATTATTTCGGCCCGTTGGTAGACCTATTGTTATAACAATAAATATAGATAAAATAAAGATAAAAATAAAGTATATAAAATATAGATAAAATAAAGTCAAAATTTACAGTGCGAATTGCCTTTTTACCGTTAACACCCAATTAGCCAATCAGAGAGTGCGAATTCAATTGACGGACATGCCTTCCCGGCATGCAATCGCCGGAGTGCAAAGTAAGTTACAAAATACGAAGATTTTATTCATTTATTGCTTCACACCTATCCGCAGTAACGAAAATGATTATAAGATTTTTATTAGCTGGTGATATCGTGCAAACTTATAAAACAGTTTGTTGGGTGCTCACAGTAAGACGCGCACACTTTTATAACAAGTGAAAGAGAAATTTTGGTGTACAAAAAAAATTGAACATGAATATTTTTTTTCGGTTTTACTTCCCGCGCGAGGCCATTTTGTATTTTTGTGACGTCACACACTGTGACACTCTCTGATGAAACAAAACATCAGATTAGGTTCAAAGATAAGGAGATAAAGCTAATGTACAGGTTTTGAGAGTTATAAAAAGTAAAGCCTTCGTAAGCCAAGTAAGCCATAGCTACTGGAACTGGAGCATTAAATGGCAGAAAGTATTACCACCTCCCCTGGATGGGATGCTAGTCCAATGCACGGTTAGCTGGACCGGTTTACCATTATATTGACCAGGTCGAGCATTTATATAACCAGGTTGATAGAGACATGTTGTAGAGCAAAATTGCTTGTCTAATGAAACAACACAATAAAAGAAACCACAAACCGAAAAAAACCGCTCAATCACAATCACAACTTCACGTTTTGAAAACATACCTGCAACCCGCCTTTTGTGGCAAACATGAGAAATCCCAATACCAAGGCATAACAGGGCAGATATAACACCCAAAGACACCATTATTGCTTTGCTTGTGTCAGTTCCTTTACTAATATCACGTTCGTCCTCCCCTCTATTGCCAGAGAAATCTGCAAACAAGAACATTTGCTACGATATTAAAGGGACTCTGTCCTGGCTTATACATCGTGTCATTCATGATAAGATCGCTAAAAGTGATGAACGCAAAAAACAATATGAACTAAAGCGACAAAATAACGACTTAAAAAATCAAAATTCTACCCGAATGGCAGTTCTGATTTACTGACCGCCTGCTCGAAATCAAATTTGATGAATTGTTATCCACTTGCATCCTTGTAATCCTGCTCTTTTTCTTCAAACTTTAAGGGCTTCTGTTTTACTCTATACAATCTTTTTACCCAATTAAGTTGCATTTGGCGATGTAACATGGAAATCGAGTAAGCAAAATTTCGTTATTTTGGCGGTACATTGTGCCTATAAGGGGTAAAAAGTTAAGATGCACCAGCGAGCATAATTAGCGCAACTGGTACTATTCCTACAGTATTGTGAAAAAATTATGCAAACGAACTTCGCCGAAGTTCGCCTGTTGTTCTGGCGAATTATCGCCGAACTTTCGCCGAAATTTCGGAACGATATTTCGCTGAAATGTCGGCGACACTTCGCTAAGTCAAACGAAATATCGCCCAAATGAAATTTCGCCAAAACGGCTGCGACATTCCGCTAGGTCAAACGAAATAACGCACAGGCGAAAGTTCAGGCAGACGAAATTTCACGGCCACGAAGCAAGGCCTGACGAAATATCGCATGCGCTTCCGCAGCTACCAAGGTAATCGTAAGCAAAAGGTAGGTCATTTTCGGAACAGTCTGAATGCGTGCTTGCAGACAACAAAAACGAAACTTGAACAACAGATGTCCGAAATGTCGCGGATATTTCGTCTGAAGCGAAATTTCGCAATTTTTTCGCCGAAATTCGGCGAATTTCGTTTGCATGATATTTTCATAATATATACTGTATATGAGATACTTATCCCTCGCAGGGTAACCACCAGTATTTTGTATTCGGAATCCATTTAGCACAGCACATGCTAGTTAATCATTAAAATGATCAGTAAATCAATAAAACTGACAACACTACTTACCTCTAACTTTCAAAATATATGATGCAGTCCTATGCATTTGGGAGCTTGAACTCCACAATATTGCATTACATGAGTAGGATCCTCTGTCAGCCAGGGAAACGTTATTGATGGTATGGTATAATTTGTGGTAATTTTTTTCCAAACCATCTTCGGCCGTGAAATTCTTCTTCTCGAGGATCTCTTCAGTTCCTTGTCTTATCCATGTTGCGGTAGTGAAGGAGTTTGATTTTTCAATCTTACATATTAATTCTACATTATGGCCTACCGGAAACTCAATGTCGACTGTTGTAATGAACAACTCTGGTATTTTTTGGGGGGGAATAATTGTTCCGCTTGTTGTTGTTTGTACTGTGGAGAGAAGAAATGTCAAACTCTTGAATACGCGAAGCATTGAACGAATGTGGGTAGAAATTTTACTCGACCGCTCGATCAGGCTCGCTCGTTCGGCCGTAAACGTTGTGTCCGCGAGAGCTTTCTAATTTTGAATAGCCTGTTCCAGGCTCCGAGATAGTGGGGAACGCGCGAAGTAAAATTAAGAAAAAAATCGCGGGGGAACTGGGGAGAGGGCGGTCCGCGGAGCCTGTAAACATTTCTTTAAAAACTCTTTCCGGTATACCCAGCTCCTGGTATACCCTCTGATTGGTCCGTTTTGACAGGTAGTGTCAACACCTCGCTATGGACATTATTCTTGTCAATCGTAACGATGGCGTACGTGATCCTCGCGCATGATGAAGAGGAATCAAAGTTATGTAATATTTTGGACGAATGCCTGCGCGATTTTCCTAATATAGAAGCGCTCAGGAAAGGGAAACACGAATGTCTTGTAAACGTGGCGCGTGGTAAAGATGTCTTCGCGATTCTGCCGACCGGTTTCGGGAAAAGCTTGATATTTCAGCTGTTAATTCTACGCCTGGCGAAAGCAGCTCTGGCAGAGAAATCGACGATGATTGTCGTTTCTCCATTGGTTTCAGTGATGCGAGATGAGGTCGAACAACTGAAAAACCTAACGCAAATCCCGCTCGTCGCTAAAAGCATTTTAGCCCAGCTTTAGAATACGTCTATCCCAAGTACGTGCCTGAGATATTTTTCCTTTTGGATCAAAATAAAGATATGCTTAGGATCAGTTCATTTTTCAGACCGTGATTTAATGTGAGCGCAAGTCTGCGGTTAGCATAACTTGCGAGATGGTGTTTCTTCATTACGGCTAAAAGAATCTAAGATCCAAGTCTTATGCGATAGTCACGGTCTGTATTGGGATAGTGGTATCTTGCAATTGTTTTTAGTTCCTCAGAGTTTATTCTGCGTTTAAGTTGACGTGTTTCTCGGAGCTAGGCAATACCTCCATTGTCAGACGTATGATGTCATTGCATCCGGTTTGAAATATTTGAATGCATCTCGGTTCGATCCAGAAAACGCCAGCAATTCCTATTTCTCACTACACTGAAAAAACAACTCTTGGCACCTTAGTTCCTCTACATGCTACGTTTTTCCTACAAAATCTGCAGCACTTTGAAGGGCGGACTTCGAGATTCGAGGACAGTATCTTCGTCGGGCGTACGCGTCTTGCAATACATGCGAATTTTCTCGCGTTCTTGAACGTGCTTTTGCGCGAAATACTCGCGCGAGAAATCCGAGAACTATTTCTGTTAATTGACATTTTGACATTTTTACGACAGAAAATTGGATTATCGCAAAACTTATCAAAAGAGGGCGGAAGAGCGTCGGTAAAGAAATGTTTACAGACTCCGCCGACCTCCATCTCCCAGTTCCCCCCGATTTTTCCCTCTTTTTTTTAATTCGCGCGTTCCTCACCATCTCGGAGCTTGGAACAGGCTAAAGTTTGAACGCTGAACATGTCAGATAGTCTAGCTAACCGCATTGCTGGATTGTTGCAACCGCTCCCTTGGGTTTTAGCGGTGTTGCAATACTTCGGAAATATTTTACGTCAAATAGACAGCCTGTGATGACCCAAGATGGCCGCCAAGACGGCCGCCATCTTGGATTTGACTAAAAATACAGATTTATCGAAAAAATGTGGAAATTGCAAATAGTTTTAACTAGAGTTGAAAAATAAGATGCAATTAAACATTTTGATGCTTTTGGTAGCATTTTACCGAAAAAAGGTGAAAACGCTCATTTTTATTCATAAATGGCTTGACGTCATGCTACTTTTGACGTCATATCTCGCTACCATAACGACCGGTTGTCGCTTAACTTTGCCAAAATGTGTCTGCAGGATATAGGAACAGCTACTGAAGACAGCATATGATAACCATAAATGGTCTTTAAACAATCGGAGAAAAACCTTAAGGGGTGTAGCATCCACTACGTACGTCCGAGGGTTAAACAACGTCTGGATGTTCGGAGCACGTACACCACCTATGGAATAGGTGTTGTTGTTTTTTATTCCAAATAAAATTGAAGATAGCAATGTCGATCGTGGGAATATAGGTATTTTTGCATTATTATAAAAAGCAAAAACACAAATTTGCTTAAATAGAAACAATACTAGAAATTTATAATCGGGTTTTGTTAATAATTACTATACTACCTAAAAGCTGGAAATCGAAATCCGGAATCCGGAGTCCGCAATCCGGAAACCGGAATCCGGAATCCTTTTTGGTAATAGGTCCATGATAACCGTCACGAGTATAGCGCCTCCTTCACACTATCATGACCATATTGTAGTATATTTAACGTACTCGTAGCACCTATAGTACTTGTAGTACCTGTAGTACTTGTAGTACCTGTGGGTACTTCAGGTACTACAGGTACTACTGGTACTACAGGTACTACAAGTACTAAGAGTACTACAAGTACTACAGGTACTACAGGTACTACAGGTACTACAGGTACTACAGGTACTAGAGGTACTAGAGGTGTTACAAGTACTACAAGTACTACAGGTACTTCAGGTACTACAAGTACTACAAGTACTACAGGTACTACGAGTACTATAGGTACTACAGGTACTACAGGTACTACACGTACTACAGGTACTACAGGTACTACAGGTACTACAGGTACTACAGGTACTACAGGCACTACAGGTAATACAGGTACTACAGGTACTATAGGTACTACAGGTACTACAGGTACTACAGGTACTACAGGTACTGCGAGTACTACAGGTACTACAGGTACTACAGGTACTACAAGTACTACAGGTACTACAGGTACTACAAGTACTACAGGTACTACGAGTACTACAGGTACTACAGGTACTACAGGTACTACAAGTACTATAGGTACTACAAGTACTACAGGTACTTCAGGTACTACAAGTACTACAAGTACTACAAGAACTACAGGTATATACTACAGGTACTACAGGTACTACACGTACTACAAGTACTACAGGTACTACAAGTACTACAGGTACTACAGGTACGACAGGTACTACAGGTACTACAGGTACTTCGAGTACTACAGGTACTACGAGTACTACAGGTACTACGAGTACTACAGTTACTACAGGTACTACGAGTACTAGAGGTACTAGAGGTACTAGAGGTACTACAAATACTACAAGTACTACAAGTACTACAGGTACTTCAGGTACTACAAGTACTACAAGTACTACAGGTACTACAGCTACTAAAGGTACTTCAAGTACTACAGGTACTACAGGTACTACAGGTACTACAAGTACTACAGGTACTACGAGTACTACAGGTACTACAGGTACTACAGGTACTACAAGTACTTCAGGTACTACAGGTACTACAGGTACTACAGGTACTACAAGTACTACGAGCACTACAGGTACTACAGGTACTTCGAGTACTACAGCTACTACAGGTACTACAGGTACTACCCGTATTTCAGGTACTACAGGTACTACAGGTACTACAAGTACTACAGGTACTACGAGTACTACAGGTACTACAGGTACTCCAGGTACTACGAGTACTACAGGTACTACAGGTACTCCAGGTACTACAGGTACCACGAGTACTCCAGGTACTACAGGTACTACGAGTACTACAGGTGCTACAGGTACTACAGGTACTACAAGTACTCCAGGTACTACAGGTACTACAAGTACTACAGGTACTACAGGTACTACAGGTACTACAGGTACTCAGGTACTACGGGTACAACAGGACTACTACAGGTTCTACAGGTACTACGAGTACTACAGGTACTGCAGGTACTACAAGTACTACAGGTACTACAGATACTACGAGTACTACAGGTACTACAGGTACTACAGGTACTGCAGGTACTACAAGAACTACGGCTACCACGAGTACTACAGGTACTACAGGTACTACAGGTACTACAGGTACTACAGGTACTACAGGTACTACAGGTACTACAAGTATTACACGTATTACAGGTACTAGAAGTACTTGTCCGATTAGAATTTTTTGTAAGTTCGATTTTGTTCGATGGCCTAACTGCATCGAAATCTTTCGTTCGATGGAGTTCGATTGATTTCGATTGAGTTCGATGGAAAATTTGTTTGATTTCGTTAGGTGTAATACGCTGGGAAATCACAGGCGAATCATAGATACCTTTGTACAAGTCCAATCTTTGACACCGTCTGTCAAAGATTTGGCAAAAGCAGCCTTTGCCACCTTTGGCATATGTCAAAGGCGTTTGGAATAGGCGATTTTTCGTGCAGTGATGAAGTATTGGCGGGAGGAGTAAATTTGCATGGAAGACCGCTTGACAGATGTACTATTTTCGGACCTTTCCTCCCCCAAAACACGCTGGGTTCATGGATTTCAAAATTTGGATTTAGATCCACTCGGAGTGTGGATTCTTTAGATTCATGATTTGTTTTTGGATTTTAGAAGCCGTTCTGGAAATGTCCACGGTATATTAAAGCGAGAATTGACATGCAATCCTTTGCAGCAAGTGCTTTCATAAACATATGTCTTGTACTTCTTGCTCTAAAATTTGGCTCCTTATTTGGACGACGTTCAAGCCAACTTACTCAGTGCCTTCCGTTATTAGTTTTCTTTTGGTGACTTTAGACGCAAAATCTCCTGAATAAGATGGTCTTGAAGGGCGTAAGTCCGCTTTTTCTGGATCGTTTTTAATGATCGCATTTCATACGATGCTTCCTGGCGATCGAATTTAATTAAGAAATAAAGAGTCATATTCTTTTTATTACAAAAGAGGCTTGAAAAAGGATTCCGGATTCCGGTTTCCGGATTCCGGATTCAGGATTTTGGACTCAGGATTCCGGATTCCGGATTCAGGATCCGGTTTCCGGATTCCTGATTTTAATTGTCTTTGGCTGTGGATGACCAGGATGGAAATGGATTTCAACTCGAAAGCTCTTCCGATGTTAAAAGCTGACTGACAGTTTATTTCCCACTCTTCAGTGAATCACCTTATATTTTTTTATCAACAAAGGCACTTGGTGAGAATCATTCAGTACAACTTTAAACAAAAACTGTAAAATTACAGTAACATTGCCTCCAGTTAATTATAATTAACACTTACCTGGACTTTTTTCGCAAAATGAGCCGGTATATCCGTTGAGGCAGATGCAGAAGAAGTTACCGGCGCCGATACTTTGACATACTCCAAGGTGTTGGCACGGGCTAGATAAACAGGGGGTGGATTCTAAATCTAGGACATCAAAAGCAAAATCAATACACCGTATTCGATGGTTATTTAATGGGTTGTCGACGAACGAGAAAAAAAGCGAGCAATGATTAAATGCCTGTCCAGTCTCATTATCTGTTTATGGACTTGTTAAATTTTTATTTGTTGGATTCTTGACGATTGATAAGCTATTTGAGGGTTGACGGTGAACCCAGATAAAAACCTCTAAAGCCCGGTCAAAGCGAGAAAGAAAGAAAATTGACAAGAGTTCAAAACTCTCGCTCCCATTTGTCCCAAGAGGGTCTGTCGATTTCATGAGTTCGAGTTTCGAGTTCGAGTTTCGAGTCAAAATATCGAGCTCGAGTTAAAAGATCGAGTAACTACTTTTGGTCATTTGGCGGTAATACAAAGTAACAACACGTACTTTGGTTTTCAATCCAACATGGCGGAAAGCCGCGAAGAAAATTTTTCTTCAATTGTAAGAACATTTACATAACAATACCTTGTCATTTGTTATTTACTTTCTGTTATTTAGTCTCGAGAATGGTCTTGCTTCTAACACAACAAGTCTTGCACACCTCAGACTTTAGACATTAAATCAGGGCCTGAGAAATTTAACGATCCTAGGCAGCACTTTCAAAGCGATAACAAACTTTAGTCGCTAAGTATTTATCTTGCAACAAAAGTGAGCCAAAGAAACCACAATGTATACCAATAGAGCAAGCACCGAACTACGGCATAAAAAAATAAAAATAATTCTAACGGCTCTGGACAGCATGAAATCCTCCTTTCAATTTGAGAGATAATCCGCCAAGATCAAACGGTCAATATCATCGAAGAAGACAAATTCATAACTATGATCTAATGGAGCAATTCTCTCTTAAATCTTACTGGTAAGGCTTTATGCCTTTTAGATACTTTTTGCGATGAGTGGGAGTCGTGTTTAGCCCGTTTATTATTATACTACTTTTAAAATTATACTTTATCATAATATGTACTGAACTTATCCGCGACACTTGTAACTTTTCTCTCTACCCCTTCCTTCGGAACATCCAATCTGAACTCTGCTCTTCGAACTCAGCTCGCTCGTTTTTTCGCGACATTAACCTTGCTCAAATTTGAGCAAAGCGTGACCGAAATAAAATCTGACTAGATGGCTACACTGTACATCGTCATACGTCCTCAGGATATTTTAATCGAAAATAAAATTTAAAGACCACCGAAATCTACAAGTATTCATAATAATAATGATAATAATAAGTTACAAATTACAAAATATATCGAAAGTTTGACTCGAACTCGAAATTCTAACTCGTACTCATAAGTTTAATACACTCGTCCTAAGACTGGAAGGTGGCTTGGACACTTTGTCAAGATTTTTTTTAACCGCCCAGATGACGTCATATTTGGCAGCATTGCATTGTGGGATCGAAATGCGGACAAATATTTGAAAATGACTGCCTCGGAAACACCAGTTTTTGCGATTCCTGTACATGTTGTGGATAATTGTCGAGTTGTACCCAAGAACAGTGCTTCGTAGCACCTGTTTTTTCGTAGCTACCTGCATAGTTCTTAATAATAATGTTTGTACGCATTTCAATCCCATGATGCTGCGCGCCAATTCTATTTTTAGAATCTGGGCGGAACGCTATTCAATAATTCAATTCGTGAATACGAAACAACGTAAGGTTACGTCTACAAATCGGTTTTAATTTTCCACTACTTGAAGTCACAGAATTGAAGAGTAAAACAGATCTTAAAACGACTAAAACATCTTAGCGTGGCAAAAAACAGCATTGCATGAGACTGTCTAGACAAATGGATGACGTAATTACACTGGGAAATTTAAAAAAGTTTACAGATGATGGAACGAGTGAAGTTTGCATATCTGTCCCCGGATACAACATAAATATCTTGTCCAACGCTTCGCGTACAGTATAGCCCACGCATAAGAATCTGGGTTTTAAGAACCTGTTAGGCTATCTAAAATTTTCATTAGGGCCACATAAGAACCTATTAAGGCTAAAATTTTAAGTTAGGTTCGTATCAGCGGGGTTGCTTTAAAAGTGTACAGGTAGAAACTGCTAAAAAATTAAGATCATCATCTATTTAAAAGTAACTTGACATACTGTACCTGCACTGAACTGCCTATAGGCATTGCTGTATGGTACAAACAAATGATTTATATTGTATTATGAGATGATATTTATAATATACTATAATATATTTAAATGAAATTCATATGAAAATATAAGAACCTATTTTAAGAACCTTGTTAGCCTAAATTTGCTTTAAGTACAATTTATATAAGAACCTATTTAGGCTAAATTGAAAAACTCAGGTTCTTATACGTGGGCTATTACTGTATTCACGAGATAAAAATAGGCCATTTCCGAGTTGCCTTTAGCCTCTCTATCAAAGCGAGGCTAGGTGCGAAACCTTTCATATGAAAATGCGTTTTCATTCACGTGCAAATAAGGCAACTCGGAAATGGCCCATTGGGGTCTCTCGTTTTTTAGCTATAAGTACTTAAAACTAGAATTAAGGGTCTCATAAAAAGGTAATACTGTTACTATAGTAACCTGTTACGTCATGAAGCCGAAACATAACGTTGCGAGTTCTACTTCCTCCCGTCTCGCACACTACAATCTCACCGAAGTTGTCCTTTGCCTTTTCAGTTTCCATTTGAATTTCTTCCTTGGGCTCCTGCTCTAGTTTGTACGACATTGAAAGCGCTATCGCTTTCCTTGCGAAAAGTGTTGCGAACGAACTGACATCCCGAGCAACTTGTCTCGCAATGCTCTCGTTTGCGTTGCGTTGCACGTTACAGGAAAAGATTGCCTGGTGTACAACAACAACAACAACAACAACAACAACTTTATTTGGTCATGCAGGTTAAGAAAGGGCAGCCAAAGGCTGATGTCGACCTGCCAAGATAAATACATTACAATCTAATAAATCTAACAACACCTTTAGGAGATTTCGCATAAGGGGTTACGTACCGCTCGAGACAGATACTTTGAACGTGAATTTCAACGCCATAGCAGTATTTTCATACACTTGTAAAGTTTCGCAACTGTATCTCCCCCCATATTCTTGTGTGACGTCTGCGATTAAAAGATTGTTATTTCCAGTTGTGTGGAATTTGTCATTAGCTAATTTCTTGCCATCCTTCCTCCAAGTTGGCAAAACTACCGGCTGTGGAACTCCATAAGTACTGCAGGTTATTGTTGTGTTTTTTTGTCCTTTCCATATCCTTTGCCAAGTAACAGCGGGAGTTGCTGCAAAATGGTTCAATTAATGGTAATTTATATTAGAAACATGGTTTAATTGGTATCGATTGCTGTTTTATTTTACGATAAGCTGAAAATCTTAACTGAACTAATCAAACAGAAATCCGTTTTTAGGCCACCTCGTTGATAAACTGACACTTTGTTATTGCAGTCACTTTCCATGGCGAGCACAAAAGGTCTAAAACGTACAAAAGCGAAACGGTCGAGCGAGAGCTTGCAGACCTGCCTCATGAATTTGAATGTCTCCGTTGAAAAAGTCTGCGGAAAAAGCTGATTGGTGGAGATTTAATTTGGTAATGACGTGATCATTATTCTTCGCGCGTGTCGTGATCAAGACAAGACAACACAACAATCTTTATTTAAACTGATTAAACTTGAATTTATGTTCTATTCGTAAAGCTTGTTAGAATTTCTAGAAATATCTGAAGTTTCCTCGCTGTTTTACCTACGGGATATGGCAAAAGCTTGATATTTTAACTTTTTGCTTGTATTGTAATATCAAGGCCAGGCGCTCCGCTTAATATCTGCGAGTTGTTTGAGTCGTATCTGAAGCGCATGCTAGATAGGCGTTCGAAGAACGCAATCCTAATTTTCGTGTTGGTTGTCCTGTGGTTTATGTGCAGTAAAATTTGAGATTGGTACCCGGTCTTACAAATGGCCGCCTCTATTGTTTTTTTCAGGGGCTCATTTTCTTTCGAACGCGTCTCCATAATCTCCGATTACTGCTAGTTTAAAAATATTACCTACATTGGTTTACCAGTCTAGCGACTGTTTTGTTTGTGTTTTATGCCACTATTTGATTTCGCCGAGTCAATGGGCTAAACAAACTTGGAATTTACCACATTTAATGTGCTTACAATAAATTAAAGTTAAATCCTTCGCTATTTTTTTTATTGTTGTGGCACACGATGAGCAAACTCGATCAAAAGTGTAGAGCTTTTCTCAGCAAGCATTTCGAATCCGTCTTTTGAAGCGCTTGTTACATATTTGTTTACATTGAAACTCGTTTCATGTTTTGTAGTGTCATATATAGTAATCATGTGACATCACGTCTGCTTTACACGTTCGACGTACTATATTAATGAAAGAAAAAATTCGTGTCCCGAGCAGGATTCGAACCTACGTCTCCCCGTACACTAGTCGGGCGTGGTATCCACTACACCATCGGGTCACTACGGAACATTTTTTTTCATAGTACGTTTCATAGCCTCTGAAAACCTCTCCAGGTTTAGTACATTTCTGAATTGTCCTATGTGTCGAATCCAAGAACGTGTTAGAACATCATATGGAATAATCATGTGACATCACGTCTGCTGTACACGTTCGACGTACTATATTATTTTTTTCTTTCATTAATATAGTACGTCGAACGTGTACAGCAGACGTGATGTCACATGATTATTCTATATGATGTTCTAACACGTTCTTGGCTTCGACACATAGGATAATTCAGAAATGTTTTGTAGTGGTCATGGAAAAATTCTGACAGCTCGGTTAGCGGGGAGCCGCGGGGAGTATTGAGGGCGGTATTCAAATTCGTGAGAGGTGGCTGCAAGCTCTCACTCACCTCCCTCAACTCCTGAGCTCGAGAGCTTGCTCGTAGGCTAATTTTGGTAAGA
The DNA here is from genome assembly GCA_022457155.1 of Cladopsammia gracilis. Lineage (NCBI taxonomy): Eukaryota > Metazoa > Cnidaria > Anthozoa > Scleractinia > Dendrophylliidae > Cladopsammia > Cladopsammia gracilis. The sequence goes on along the minus strand of JAJGOT010000095.1, from coordinate 397,160 downwards.
TGAAGACGTACCTTGCAAGTAAACAACCAGTACACCGTACATGTTTGTGTTGATTAATCCTTGGCAGAAGTAGACACCAGCATTGTCAGCAGTTAAATATGAAATAGATAGTATACGTTGGTCGGTGCTTATTGATATTTTGCTTTGCGCGCTGTTTCTGATGAGGGTATTGTTAAGGTAATACCAACGGCAATTATCGAAGGAGCAGTTGGAAACGATCTGTTTGCCAAGTTCTTTTTTTCTCAGTTGACGAAACTGGCGAACGCCATTTTCTGAAGAAGAAGAAGAAGAAGAAGAAGAAGAAGAAATACGTTTGGTGATGCGCGCCCCCACACTTTTCGGGCCCGAAAAGCTCTCAGTATTATGTGCAGAAAGTTTACCTACAAAGATTCCATATCCTCTACTTTAAAAGTTTTAAAAGCAAAAAATGCAAAGTCCAAACGCTGCGCTGGTGTGCGGGAGAAAAACTTCATCGCCACTCGAAAGAAATTGAATTTTAAAAATAGCTTTCGGGCCCGAAAAGCCTTCGAGACTATCGAGAAATGTCTACCGGCGACCTGGTATTTAAACCAAACAAAATGTTTGGGTAACAGTTCGATGAACCACTATCCCTTTCAGAGGCGGGGAGGGGGGGGGAGGGGGGAGGGGGGGAGGGGGGAGGGGGGGGGCAGTCACTGTAACAATACCTATATTTGCTTCATGCTACAGAAACCGGGTTACTCTCCAACTATACGCGAAGCTGTGCCCGCATTCCACGTTTAGCAGCGTTTCCCCCTTTCCGCTTGGAATGGTTCACTGACCACGCAACATTAAAGGGGCCTCCACTGTTAAAACAAATTGACATGAAAGTGTTGGAAATAACGTCTAAATTTTAAACGTTAAGCAATCTCATTTTCGCACTTACTGTTATGTTAATTTTAACGCCAGCACTGCTTCAAATACTTGTTGTCATTTTCATTTTAGTCACAAGTTACCTTGACAATGGCGTCATGATGACACCGAAACGTCGGTTTTTATCGTTCGTTTTTGCTTGCTTATGCTTGAACAAATCGTTGATAGGATTTTAATAACAAGTGGAAATATAACTTTAGTGTCACAGAAATTGGATATATATCGCCTACATGTATTTCGCTTTTAAATTCCCCCATTTAACGTCAATTTGTATAATAATCGAGGTTTCCATTTATGAATATAGAGTCCGATCGTAGGTTGATACTTACTTGGGTCGCAAGTGACACTTGCAGTACTTTGGACATAGTTGTTGTTGCAGGGTACTGAGATGTTAATTGAACAATAGCCCAGGGAAAATTCTTTTCCAGAACAAGTAACTTGAAGTACACATGATTTTTTCACAGGACGTCGGCTGCTGTTGGTGGAGAAAGGAGCTACGGCGTCCTTAAAACCCAAATCACGACAAACGACGTGGCTTCCTCTCATGTCCCATCCTTGAGCAGATATGGTTTTCCAGGTCCCATTGTGTAAAATATAAATTATTCCTGAGTAGGAACCAGCAAGTGACACAGGAACTAGTCGAAGGGAAACATGAAGCAAGAACTGAGAAACGTGTAATATGTAACGTCGAAAACACTGCTATAGACGAAATCAAAGCCATTTATTTTTTTCAATTGCAGAATATCAATACCTGATAGTTAACGCTTAACCACCTTAGTTTACAATAATAGTAGTAGTAGTAGTAGTAGTAGTAGTAGTAGTAGTAGTAGTAGTAGTAGTAGTAGTAGTAGTAGTAGTAGTAGTAGTAGTAGTAGTAGAAGTAGTAGTAGTAGTAGTAGTAGTAGTAGTAGTAGTAGTAGTAGTAGTAGTAGTGGTAGTAGTAGTAGTAGTAGTAGTAGTAGTAGTAGTAGTAGTAGTAGTAGTAGTATAAGTGTAACAGTATCTCCATGAGTTGTTTCAAGTTTATTTCAACCTTTAGTTGCTGAAACTCGGAGTCTAACATTAACTTTAAAAAAGGAGTTACGTCATACGTTTTTATCAGAAATTCCATTCGATGGAATATAAAGTAAGATGGCAATTTTTTACCTTTGCATACAGCGATAGCTTTCTTTGTGCCATTGCAGGTTAATATCTTCAAAATGCTATCGGAGGACCCACTGCAATGCGTCGTGTTAGATTCTTTATGCGCGGGACAGGTATCGTTGTTAATAGGGCTAGTTCCTTCCAAAGCAGCATGGGCTGCCGGAAATCCATAGAAACGGCACACTTCACGAGCAAGGTTAATATCCCATGATGGGTGACAAAATGGCGTCCATCCGCTAGACATGTTCACTTTAAGATAGACTTTGGCATAGTAACGAGGAACAGGCAAAGTTCTTATCTTGTAGGCTTTCATAGAATAAGGACATCAGGAGAAAAACAAAATCAAATAAGGTATTACGAGTTTGTAAATACCTGCATCTGGATAATAGGTAATAAAGAAGGCTTATCCATTAATGTAATTGTTAAATATATAATACAATGACATTTGAGAAAAACAGAAAAATGTAGTATTGGACACTGAACGTTTCAGGTCCCACTCTAATCTAGTATGGCGAAAGTCACCCGCAGATCTAGACCCCTTCTGTAATAACTGCAGCAGTCAGAGAATTTCCAAAGACAACCTTGCTTCTCAACCCAGCCTCAACGCCTCATACCAAAGTTTACAGATGGTCACAATTAAAAGTGTTAAAGATTAGAATTGATCACTTACTAGGGCAGTTATGTGTAGCTGAACACTGTCTTATCTCAAGTTTGCTGTCATTGCACCCTTCTAGACATTCTCGCATTTGAAACTTAACACTGCATCTGCCAAAACACTGACTCCAGTTTGTCCACCGTAGAGCTGCAAAAATATGTAGACAACGAAGATAGATACATGGACACTTAGTCATCCACAAGGGTATTTATACAACCTTCTTCCATGCATTTAACGTAACTAACCCAGAGGAACAGGAGCCATGTCTATATCCTGTTATGTAAAACTAACACATACAGAAACACTTTTGTAATATCGAGTGCAAATGCACAGTAAAACAACTACTCAATCCTCGCCATAAAGGACACCACCTTCGAGACTGACGATATGGTGTCCAAAACAAAGAGTCTAAAATAGCTGAAGTTATTGTCAGAAATTATTATTCCCCGAGACTTCAACTCATATAAAAATGCCACTTATTAAGATACCCATTTTTAGGCCTACCAGGTTATAGATCCATCAGTTTGGTAAGAAAACATTATTCCGGTTGCACCATCTCTTATATAAATACATGCACTACAGCGCATTAACGGCAATTCTTTACAAAAATTTCAACCAGATCAACTAAAACAACGCTTCTTCAGTCACAATCGTTTTTACTTGCCAGCTAAAGAACCGTTACGAGGTTGTACAAGCCAAGGGATAATAAGCAGCATTTTACGGTAGCCCCCTCTTAGTATGTTTCAAGACACTCGGTGACTGACTGGCTTACACAATTTCTACGATTGGAAATCATTCGTTGTTAGAAAATAAAACCTCTTGATCAATTTTATGTTAATTAAATTTCGTCCTTGTTTTCTTAGTGTTAAGATCAATTTTTGCTCTCGTGTATAGCGGGGATAATACGGTTAACTTCGCATAAACGCGGGCTTTTGATCTCGCGACGCCTCTTTTTAATGACTTTCTCCTTTTCAGCTCTTTTCAAGAAGGGTGGCTTTGTGGATCTCTATACCGTTACCAACAAAAATATGTTTCTTGTGAGAGCGTACTATAAGAGGTCGTTTCTGTAGTGAAGTCTGAGGTTTGAATATCGATCGTGGATTGAAAATCATTTAAACGAAGGTCTAACATATAATTATGCAATTAGAAAAAAAGACGGGAAAAAACTGTCACTTTACCTTCAGAGGGCAGCAATCCCCAAGCGCTTGGTTCATTCGTCAGTCTCCAAAGAATGAAACAAAAACCAAAGATAAGCATCCAACGACGAAAGCAAAGTTGCCAGTTCATTTTGCGTTTATAAAACCTCATTTAAATTGCTCTCGATAATTCAACTTCAAGGCTTATTTTCCTGATTTACATGCAAATAAACTTCAAAACACTCATTTGTCAGATTTCGGCGAACTCATAAAGGTCCATTGATATTGTTTGCAAAGCAAAAGCAAAAGAAATTTCAAAAACAAGCCTTATAAAAAAAGGAGTTTAATAGGTCAACAAAAATATGACATGCTTTGTAGTTGTGATCAATTATTTCAGTACTGTTGGGTGATGCTTTCTAGATTTTCTTTGCGCGAGGCAGTTGTAATTATTGGTTCTCTTTGTTTATCTTTGTTTGATCAAACTGCGTTGTCAGTACGTCCTGAGAGGTATAAATTTATTATTCTATGTATTCCATTTTTTTTTATTTTGTTTATCCGGTCTTTTGGTTTGGAAAGAGCGAAAAACGCACCTGTGTAAAAATAAATCAATTGACAAAACTATGTTAATAAATGAATGATGAGGCCGCCCCAAGGAAATGAGAACTGCCTATGCCTACAAAATAATAAAACCAAAAAATAGGTCAGTTTATTATTAATAAACTTACTGACAGTCTACCCTTTCTTTAATTTTTTTGGAAATTTCTTGAACTTATCTGTTTAGTACATTTCGGCACAAAAGGCTAAGAATAAATTAAGTCTGCTGAGAAAGATCGATCGCGCCAACAGAGTGCTTTAACTCCCAAAATCGACTGAAATTCAGAAAAAAATTCCAAATTTATTTTTGTAAAATATTCATGAAAAACAAATGGTATCATGCAAACTTAACGTTCTGCCGAAGAGGTTTTTTTGAAAGGTCAGATCACACCGTAGGACTTCGTCCACAGACTCAAAGTTAGCCCGACTACATTGCATGTCTCCATAATTCACTCCGGAAAGTGAAAGGGTTCTCATAACAGAGAAAAGTGTCCTTAGGTACTCGCAAAGAAACAATCGACGAATGTCTGCTTTCGCGGTTCCCTGATCTTAAGGTCTCTGAAGATATCCGACATCTTGGAATCGAAATCGGATTAGTTACCTACATGTATAACTGTACTGTTCAGACTCACACTTCGCCGTTTTGTCAAGCACAATTAAAACCATTAAACTGAACCTATTTTGGTAGAAATTTTCTTAATATCGTTTACTGTCCACTTACAGGAGGTTATTTTAGACTCCTTGGACCCCGAAAAGGTGTCCGTGTCCGCTTACGGGAGGTTAAAAATGTAGTGTTGGTGATAGCCTGCGAGCAGGCTCTACTATTTGAGTTTCGCGCGCGAGTGCTATGCGAGCGATGATCATGAAGCTGCGAATTTAATACGAGCGAGAAACATTCTCGCCGGCTTCGCCGGCTCACAGCTCCGCCGCCAAGATACTCGCGCGATACCCCAAACAAGTGAGTCTGCTCGCAGGCTATGTTGGTGAGGATAAATCGCCGAGACTGCGGTTTGGTGTCCGCTTAAGGGAGGTGTCTGCTTGCGGGAGGTGTCCGTTACTGGAGATTCGACTGTAATCACCAATTAAAGAAGGTATTATCAGTTTCATTACTGTTTGCGGCTCTCGCTTGAGATTAATAGTCACAAAGTTTTTTTGTCACATCTATTAAAATAGCGCAAGTTTTGTTGACTGATGAAAAACTGAGCGTGATACACCGAGCGTACTTTATTTTTAATCCGAACAATGACGTATTTCATTTTTGTCCTCAGTCCTTTCCTTTTTTTCTTAATTCAAATAAAATCCGGAGCACGTACAACGTCGTGCTTCACGGATATATCCGACTAAAATCATAAGTGAATAATTTATTCTCACCGGCGCCTGTACTCTCAGTCCTCCCGGGTATGAATAACCTGAATAACCAATTAACCATAAACCGGAAAAATAATCCATCATTTGCCCGTCATGCATGTGCAATAAATTACTTTGTTGCGTGACTATATTGAACCCCTTGCACGTAACTCAACGGGACTATGTCATCATTATTGACATCAATTTCTCAAAATATCGATCTGCTGATGCTGCACATTAAGGAGTTTATGTAAGTCATTTGATCAGTTCATAACCCAGTCATTATTGAACGACATCGACGGAAACTGGTATGGATTTTACAACGGAATTGGTTCGAATTTGCACGGAGCATTGGTCAACGTTCGCCATCGCTTCAGTCCTCGCAATTGTCCTATTTCACTTTGGAACAAAGCATTCCCGCCAAATTAAGCCTTACAGTCATCTACCAGGGCCAAAGCCTTGGCCGTTTTTAAACCGATTACCAGACACGTTCAAAGATCGAGGTCAGTTTCATATCACATTTGACAGGTACTACAAGAGGTATGGAAAGTTGTTTGTGATGAGCAGCGTGAACGTTACATTCGGTGTGTCGGAGCCGGAGATGATTAAACAGATCCTGGTGAAAGATTTCGATTCGTTTTGCGATAGAACGGTACGTGAGTTTTATTTCTTTTTATAGATTATGTTTCTTTAATTGAAGAAAGCGCCGAATTCAATATAAAGGGTCTACAACATTGGAGCTGTCCAAGTGCTCATTACACTCGGAAAAGCGGGAATTTTGGAATTTTGGAATTTTGGAATTTGGAAGTCTCGAGTTGCGGATTTTTTGACAAATGTCTCAACTAAAAAGATAAAATACAAAATTGGCTGCTGCACAATGGGAAATACCAAAATCAAATCAAAGTGTTCACGGGTTTTGGATTCGCACAGTAAACTCGCCCACTTCACTAATTTTGAGATTCTTTTTCCAACATTGTCGATGGATTTTTGCTATCGGGCCAATATAAAAATTTAGAAAAAACCGTGATAGTTTTCACCAAGTTTGTTCTGTGCTTCATTTTTTTTTTTTTTAATTTCGAATGATAGTATTAAAACTAGATGGGAACACCACAGCTTTGTTAAGCCGTCCAAGTGCGGTACCCTACAAACGAAAAAATGCAGTTACGAAATTGGTAATATTTATAACTCCCGAAATCATAAAATTTCTCGCGATAAATTCAAAAACCTGTCTGGTGTCCAATTTAGATTTTGTGATGAATGCCTTATTGATCCTTACTGTCCTACTGTAGAAGACCACAATTTTATGATTTAATATAAAGCCGAAAACTTGCCTTGGAGGCGTCCAAGTGCAGCAAATTATACTGTTTTCTTAGCGTGGTGTTCGAAAAATTTGGAATCCTGGTATTTTGGAGTTGGAATTTTAGAATCTGAAACTGGAACATCGTCGGTAGTGACTGTCATCTCTGGATGTGTTCAACACTGATTTGGTTTTCTACAATTCTTTAGTCCAAAGGTCTCGTTGCTAGTGTTTTTTTTTTTTTTTGGGGGGGGGGGGGGGAATTCAGATCCCCGGAATTTTAGACTCTACGCGTTGTGAGGAATGTCGCAAGCCGAATCGCACAACTTTGGACCTGTCCAAGTGGTCCATTTTGCATGCTAATATCGTACAGGCTTGTCCCACGAGATCAATTTCGAACCATTTGGATTTGGAATTTTACACACGGTGGGCACAGAAGCATCAAAAAGGGGCAGATATTTCCATCGTAACAAAATGGCGGAAATTCTAACTTCGAAATGTCATATCTTTGCATCGCATCAACATATTTACGAACTTTTTTCAGTTTTGAAATTATTATGGCGTGTACTTTCAGAAACTGTCCTCAGCTCAGATATCCCATAATACTAATTAAAAATTTTGGCGCCATTTTTATGACGTTATTTTCCCGCCAAAATACTTAAACTTGGAAAACAAAAATCATAAGATTTTTGCCAATGATAACTTCTATATTGTTGTAAAATTTCAGCTTCCCAGGTTTAAAACTGTTAAAGTTGTTTGAAGCGCAAGTTTTCAGTTGATTTGATACTAAATGACCTTTGACCCCAGCAGATTATGGGCGGGAAATCCAAATTAAGAAATGTCATATCTTTTGATCGGATCAACATATTTGCTAGATTTTTTCAGTTTTGAGATGCTTGTGGCGAGTACTTTCAGAAATTGTCATCAGATATCCCATAATACTAATTTATTTTTTGGCGCCAACTTTATGACGTCATTTTCTCACCAAAAATTGCAAAAAATTAAATATTCAATTTGTGAACATGCGTTCTGTGCTGTTGTGAAATTTCACGTTAACAACATCAAAACGGAAAAAGTTATTATTACCCTTGCCTCTTTTTGATGCTTCTGTGTCCACCGTGCACCCTTTATCTCTCCGACCTTGTGACAATTTGTGGTTCTGTCCTCGTGTACCGGTTCACAAGGGATTTTACATTGTATTCCCTTTGTTTTTAGGGTATTATGTCCGTGTAATGTATTGTTTAGTCTTTGTTTTTGTCCTTGTGTACCTGTACGCCAGGAAAGGACCCAATTTATCTCACCTTCAGATATGTCCCACGTTTTATTAGACGTAACTTTTCAAATTCTTGGATTCTCAGATGAAAATCAATCACCTATATATAATAATTTTTGTAGCGTTTGGGTCTAAGCTTGGATATTAAAGGTACGCTGCAATCTACGAATGTAATGTTTTGTGAGACACATGATGGAATTTCAGTTTATCTTGCACTTCACTGCAGAAAACATCCGTTGAATGTGCTGCTGGTGATGTTATCGTCAACTGTCCGATCTTTAATTGCGCATGCTTCAGCGCCGCTTCTTTTTAACTCATTAACAGTAGAATAGAGGCTTACTTTCTCAAGCTTTCCTTCCATAATGGCAGACATTCAGCATCTCATCAAACTTGAAATTTGCGTCATCAACAACCACAACAACAACAACAAAAAGTCTTTATTTTTAAAAAAACAGCATTTTAGCTGCCCGTGTTTAGCAAAGGCTATTCTAGGCGGGCAGATTAAAGAAAAAGTACACGGAGAAAGTTATATTTTTTTACAATTAGAAAGTTTAAAATTAAGAGAAAATAAATGAATAGTTGAATAAATAAAATAATTGTTGTTGAATTTAATTAGAAATCATTTTTTTTATTATCAAAGGCGTTTCAATATAGTCATTTTCGTTTTGTAAAATGTTAAGTAGCAAATTGTGTATTGTTTTTAAAAATGTTTTCCTAGGGAGATCTCCAATATAGTGAGGTATCAAATTCCAAAGTTTAACGCCAAATCGAGAGAGTCATGTGAGTAGTCAGAATGTAACGTATCGTCAAAATCAAAACAAAAAATGTAAACAAAGTCCAAGCATGCGAACTAAGGACTGCAGGTTCCCTTGAATGTCCGAGGGTAAATGAACGTTTTTTTTTTCTCTTGTTAGATTCTATTTGAGTTTCCTCCACCACTGGATAATATCGTGAGTACCGTGAAAGGAGAAAAATGGCATCGTATTCGCACTGTCATGTCCCCTTCTTTCAGCGCTTTAAAGTTAAAAAGGATGGTTCCGCTAATGAACCAGGCGTGTGACACACTGATGAAGAAGCTAGAAGGAGTGGCGGATGTGGATAAAAGCTGCGACATTCATAAGTAAATTGAGTAAATTTTTATTGTTTGATAGTACAATAGAACGAATAAAACTCCATGAGATATAAATCCAGTCACTAATATCTAGAGGTTTTGCACGGCAGCCAGGTTGCATGGCAGGAACGATGAAAATGTTTTCCATTAGAAAGAACATTCCTCGCGAAGTTCGAGGAAGAGTGTATCGCCAGTCGAAACTTTGGTGGCGTCTCGATTTGCGTTTGAGGCTTTTCTCCGTTCCACTTTGTTTTCTTTGAAACCAAAAACGTTGGTAGTGGAAGGTCCTTTCGATGGTTCGCGTACCGTTTACCGTCCGCCATCTTTGTTTACCATGCTCCTATAGGCATACATGAGGTAGTTTGTCTGACGTCATTCAAGCAAATTACTACTAATAACTACTATTATAACTTATAATAATTACTAACAATTATATATTACTTTATGGACGTAGATTAAAGGAAATGAAAGCTCTATTTAATTTTCTTATTTTTTCTATTATTTGGGGTGTTTCTTGGTGTTGCGGAAGCCATTGTTGGTTAGCTTTTGTGTTTTGGTGTGGGTATTGTTCAGTGTCTTTTGAATCTTTTGTTTTACGTTATTTGGTGTTCACACCATCCGCAACACCAAGAAACTACCATTATTTGTTCCCAGATATATACAGTCGCTCACCTTTGACATCATCTTGTCCACTACATTTGGTGTCCAGTCTGAATGCCAAACAAATCCTGATGATCCGATCATGGTCCAAGTCCGCGATGCTTTAAGGTTCAGCCCGTTAGCCGCGGCGGTAATTGGGTTGGGGCTGCTTCTACCTTACGGCCAGCATATGCTGAGTTTTTTATCTTCTATGCTGTTCAAAAACTTTCAAGGCCTCATAAATGTCGCAGATCAAGTAATAAATGCAACAAAGGAACAAGAAGAACTCGCGGAGAAGGTAGACATGTCTTTTAATAAAGTTCTTTCTAAGTAGAGGGTCGTGAAGGGGTAAAATGGGAACTGGGATTAGCCTTATGTTGGACTGAGAAAATGGGATTTACTCACTGGGACTGGGATTTAGCCACTGGGAATGGGATGAACAATTATAAAATGGGAATGGGATTTCTTTTCTTCAGCGGTCTTTGCTCCAATATTTTGAAATAGAAAAATAAAATTTCGTGGCAATAGACCTTGCACTCCTCAGTAGAGACAGTAGAGACCGTGAAATCAGTATTTTTCGCCTTCGAGCCCGCGGTCTAGCTACCAGGCTTACACGGTTGCATAGTTAGAGGGTCGTGAAGGGGTAAAATGGGAACTGGGATTTGTGCCAAATTTAAGCTGGGAACTGGGATTTGGTACCCCCTTCACGACCCTCTAAGTAGAGCGGTTTTCAATCGAGTGTCGTAAAACCAGAACTAAAGTAATCACTCTGGCGAAGACGCAGACGCAGTCAATCCGATGAACCAATCAGAACTTGAAGCAAATACATGTAGCCGGCGTAAAGCGCGGGAAAACGGTTGCGAGTAAGTCACGATCGGTTTTGGTTTTACTTCTTATTGGTTGAGAAAATGGCGCGAAATTTTTTATCCAATCACAATATTTGTCAGTTAAGGTCAGCCCAATTCATACAAAGGCTACCCACTTAAGCCCCTTTGTGTTCGTTTATATTTCTTTTAGTATATGCGGATTAGTACCTAATTACATGAAATTTTCGCGACACGTTAATTTCGCGATTTTGAGGTTCGCATATTTCGCGACACCTTAATTTCGCGATTTTGCGAAAATTTTGCATTTTGACTCACTTTAATTTCGCGTTTTTGAGTGAGACACACTTTATTTCTTTGTCAATGTTATTTAACGTGTCCCTGAATTTGATCAAACAACTTAATCCACAATGTCCAAATAAACAGAAACGCAACTGATTATGTGTACAAGGAAGATGTTCTCAAAGTGTATACAAGGCACGGTTTGTAGTTATGCTTGAAGGACCAGAACATTACCACAGAATAGTTCAAAATGATTGTTATAAACGTGTGTAATGGTAATAAAGTAATTATTAATTATTGACATAATGTGCGTCACTTAATTTTCGCGTCATGTTATTTTCGCGACATTTAATTTTCGCGTCACTTAAATTTCGCGATTTTTTTTAAATCGCGAAATTCGTGAAATTAACGTGTCGCGAAAATTTCATGTAATAAGGTATATTATTTTATCAATAGTATATTTTTAGATGTCGTTACCATTGTCATATGCAGGCACAGTTGAGTACCAGATAAATTAGATGCGAGCTGAGTTATTGCCGTATTGGCTTGTGCTAAGAAAATCGGAGTAAAACGCTGCATAACAGTTATCCTGACTTTGAGCCAATACCTCTATAATTTAACTCTTTAACTCCAAGAGTGCCAAAAATCTAAATTCAAGAAAAATCTCAAATATCATTTTGTAAACTTTTGAGAAACGAATGGTACCATGCAAAAGTACTGCCGAAGTGGTTTCATTTGAATGGTCACACTATAGGATTTCATCAACAGACTCAAAAGTTAGAACAAATGGTACCATGCAAAAGTACTGCCGAAGTGGTTTCATTTGAATGGTCACACTATAGGATTTCATCAACAGACTCAAAAGTTAGAACAAATGGTACCATGCAAAAGTACTGCCGAAGTGGTTTCATTTGAATGGTCACACTATAGGATTTCATCAACAGACTCAAAAGTTAGAACAAATGGTACCATGCAAAAGTACTGCCGAAGTGGTTTCATTTGAATGGTCACACTATAGGATTTCATCAACAGACTCAAAAGTTAGAACAAATGGTGCCATGCAAAAGTACTGCCGAAGTGGTTTCATTTGAATGGTCACACCATAGGATTTCGTCGACAGGCTCATTTTGCAGAAGTTAGAAAATTAACACACTTCTTGTCTCCATAATGGACTCTTGGAGTGAAAAGGTTAATAAATCAGTTGCAATTTATATTTTGACTCTGTGTAATTTTAGCCTATATATTAGATATGGTTTGGATAGTTTTATTATATTAGATTTATTATTTTTACTATTATTTTAATGTAATTTGTAAGGCGCATTTGAATATATTCATATAGATATTTGCGCCGAATAAGTAATAAATTATTATTATTATTATTATTATTATTATTATTAATTTAATGTAATTAATAACCTGTCCAAACCGTTTTTTTTTTAATCCAATCAAGATCCGTACGTACTTTTCAGGAGCCTCTCAGCTCTCAGAAGCCTTTATTTCATTGGTCTTGCAAAACACAGCTGCTGTTGGTTTTAGGGCTAGGAGTCATTGTTAATGTTTTTGTTTTATTGTTCTCTCTTCCAATAGTCTGAGACCTTACGAGAGCTGCGATATCGCCCGTACTTTTCACATTTGCCGGGCTGCTATTACATTTGCATGTTCCTAAAGTTCCAGTCTCTTTCGCTGGCTATCTTTTTGGAACTTCAGGAACATGCAAATTTAATGGCGGCCGTGCAAAAGCGAAAAGTACGGCCGAAAAAAAAAAACGTTTTTCCGCGATCGGATAACGAAACGGTTTGCACAGGTTACCAAATACAGTATTTCCTTTCTGTTTCGCTTTTAGAACTTATTGGAGCTGATGCTAAAAGCTAACACACCAGGCGGTAGACTCAGTGATGATGAAGTTGCTGCTCAGTCAGTCGGCTTTTTAATCGCTGGTTCCGACACAACAAGCGTCACTCTTAGCTTGACTTGCTTCTTTCTGGCCACAAACCCTGAAGTACAGGTAAAACTGCAGCACGAGATCGACAGTGTGTGGACTAATAGCGAGGAGATGCCGTCCTATGATACAGTCCGTGAACTGCCTTATCTGGATATGGTGATAGCTGAAACACTTCGTCTCCACCCAACAGGTGAGGCAGCGGTTTTGTCGCTCCAAACCATTTTGAAGTCCGCGACCCCTTTTCGCACTCTTGCAATGTTGCGACAAAGTTCCAAACATAGGACGGGCTTAATAAATTCCATTGAACGTTATCTTTTTGTATAATTTGACGGCCGGAAAAGGTTTATAGCGTTTGGACCCCGGAAACAGGACATATATGAAAGACAATTGGTAGTTGCTAATTCGTCGAATTTGGACTATGAAGGCAGTATCCGATCGAACTATCGAAATGTGTACAGATATATCTATATATTTTTGCTATGTGCTTTGTGCTATGTTAACAGTTTGTCATACTAGGTAAATAGGTGAACAACAATAGATGAAAAACAAGGATCTCTTCCCGTACAAGAACCGCCATCCCACGTCACTTCTCGTGTCACTACAATTAATTGTGAACAAGTTCTCTTCTTTCCTTCTAGTCCCTTTTATCTTGCGTGATTGCACAAGGGAATGCAAGGTAAAAGACTTGACAATCCCAAAAGGAGGAAGCGTCATCATTCCCATTTACAGCATCCATCGAGATCCAACCATCTGGTCCCATCCAGAGAAATATGACCCAGAGCGATTCTCCCCGGAAGCGAAGAAGTCTCGTGACCCATACCAATATCTGCCATTCGGAAGCGGTCCTCGAAACTGCGTCGGAATGAGGTTTGCACAAATGGAGTTGAAGCTCGTGTTGGCGCGAATTTTGAAGAAATACAAGCTTGAAGTGGCGGAAGACACGGTTATTCCGCCCCGCGTAAAAGCCAACATCACTCTTGTGATTGATGGTGGGGTCAATCTTAAATTGAAATCCCGCTGTTAAAGGGACACTGTCCCGCCAGAATAGCAAACTTTCGCTTAGCTTTTTTCCACGTTATATCACGAAATTCCACCAAATATACAACCTAGTTGGATAAAATGATTCTATAGAGCAAAACAAATACAGTAGTTTGGAGATAAAGTGCAGGATTGCAAGGATTGAAGTGGATTACAGTTCATGAAATTTGATTTATTGACAGGGGGTCAAGAAATCAAACTTGGCCATTCTTGAGAAATTTTGACTTTTCTAGCCATTATTTTGTCTGTTTAGTTCATATTTCTTGTTTGCTTCTCTCACTTTTGGCGATGGTTTTCTCCAATTTCAAGATAATGAAGTAAGCTTAAAGTAAGCTCATGGTCATAATCATGAAAACATGATATTTCAGCCGGGACAGTGTCCGGCTTTCATTATTAACTAAAGAAGCAAAGACCGATAAAACGTAGATTTTTCATTTATTTTAGAATTATATTTCGGCTGTCCAAAGCACCCTTCTTCAGGTAATGAGGAAAATTTAAATTGGTATACAGTGGAACCCCGCCTTACGGTCACCTGTTAATACGGTCACCTCGTTATTACGGTGACTTTAATTTTTTTTTTCCCGGCGAAACGCCCATACATTTTCTTATAATAAAACCCCGTTAATGCGGCCACCCCGTTAATACGGCCAACTGCCATATTCTGAAATCCCAACCTGTATAATCCTTTGTAAGTTTACCCCGTTAATACGCTCACTCGAACCAAACACGCATTAATTATTGACCAAACAAAACAAATATTGTACAGTACTTGTACAGTACTTGAGAAACAATACTGTATTTATTCTGCCTGTAACTTGTCATGTCATTGACCTCTGTCGTTAACGTAATCAAACAGCAATTTACTTTCCTGTCATGAAAAAGAAACATAGACCAGTCATGAAATTTGACCCTATCCCGTTAATACGGCCAAATTTTCATGACCCGTCGGTGACCGTATTAACGGGGTTTCACTGTACGTGTTACATATAGAGTTTAAAGCTTTTGCGTTGTAACGGGAATTAACAACTGATGACAGTACACCAGTAGGATTGTCGTCCACGCTTGCCTGCTTGAAGATTTTATTTACTCGTTAAGCTGTCGGTCTCTAGTACCATGCACGTGGGCATATTTATGAGCCTGATCAGGTTTCCACCCTTTTTCATCACACATATTTAAAGAACAAAATCTTGACTTTTATACAGTTGAAGCTCTTGTTTCGACCACTCTCATAAGTGACCAGTTCCCCTCAGCGACAACCTTTTAGTCTACGAAACCCCGTTTACATTCTCAGTAAAATTCTGTAATTATTAAATAATAATAATAATAATAATAATAATAATAATAATAATTTATTTAACGTTGTCGTTTTCACAGGGAGTGGTCCGTAAGCGATTGTAGCACCTTGGGGATTTACAAAACTGGACTTTTCCTTCAATTCATTTTCGAGCTCTTGTAATTGACCACACCAGAGAGACTTCCAACCATAAGATTAAAATTCGTTTTTCAGTGGGTTAAAAGAAGTCGGTTTGAAAAAAAAGAAAAAATGACGTTCATTTTCTTGATCGACGCGTGCACGGTAGATTCGTGGCATTTACGTTGTTCTTATCAGAAACACCGCATATGTTATTTCTTTCCGATGTTCCAAACACCCAAAGGCGACTAACTCCTGTTTTTTGTTGTGAGTGGTCGTTTCCGACAATTCGTTGTCGCAGGCAACAAGCTCTAGTTACAACATCCTTTAAGAAATCTTGTGGTGGTCGCATGCGAGAGCTTCAACTGTATATCTGACATTTTTTGAGGCAATATATTAAACACGAAGAATGTTTCATCATGATGTCGAAACAACGAGAAGTGGGTTGAAAAACAAGGCGCAGCCGGGTTTTTTTTAACCATACACTTCGAGGTGTTTGGATACCTGATGAAATACTCTTTCGAGTGTTTCATATTAAATAACGAACACTTCAGGTCATGCGCAGTAGGACAAGATTGTTGCCTTGAATCAATGGCATATATAGTCTGTAATTTTCTCAATTCAAGTTCAGCCTGCAAAACATGTACTGCAGGCACTTTAGTAATTCGTCAGCTAAGCCCCTGTCACAGGCTATTTAACAACTATTCACAGAAGTGGAGGTGGGTAGTAGTGGATATTTTAAAGTTATGTTTATTAGGAGAGTAAAAACTGATAGAAAGATTCAAATCTTCCTGTGCTGCCTTTACTAGCAATGCAAGCTTCGTGCACACAGAATATTTAAGGGCGCTTACCATTTGTCAGGACTGGAAAGCTAGACCGGTCCGTTTGTAACTAGAATGCGGCTTTTTAGACTTGTTCCCACAAGTCCATCAAAAAGGTGCATACTGTAAGCTTACTGTGTTTCCAAATTTACTAGTCTGACCGATCAGTTCTGACAAATAATGGAATAATATTTACGAATTGAGCGGTGCGGCCGGCCAGTTCTGACAAATGGTAAGCGCCCTAAGTCTCATCTCCAAGTTTTAGGCCAAAACATTTTCTCCATTACGCTCATCAGATAGGTGGTATCTTGCGTAACCCCCCTACCCCTACACAAGGTGGGTCCTCGTCGATTATACTTGTTAAGACCACTTCCCTAAGGCTTTTTTTATATGAACGATAAGATTCAGCAAGGTTCCTTATAATGACACAGTTTTTATGCATTATAACATTTTAGTCACGTTTCTAATCAATTATTTCATTAAAAATCTTAAAATTTCCGTATTCAGAGCGTTATAAAATATGTAAATATCGAGAAATATTTCGTTCGGTTCTCCCGAACTTCATCAGTCTCAAATGAATAATGTAAATCCACATCAGGGGGGTTATATCGTGTTTGTGGGGTTCTCGAGGGGGTTAAAATAGTGTCATATATTTTGGCTAATTCATAGCCATTGTCTCTGTTCAAAGAAGACTTTTTTAACGTTATCTCGCTTGAAGGTGTTATTCTCCGAACCGGGAGAACCGAACGAAATATTTCTCGATTTCTACATATTTTATTACGCTCTGAGTACAGAAATTTTTACATTTTTAACATGTTTCCAGGGCAGGAAAATAATATTTTTGATTGTAATTATTTAGTTGACTTAGTTGTAGTATGCCTAACGTTTCCTTACTTTTCAGTGAAAAAAAAAAACAGTAAGTTATAAATAGCATGGGCACCCTTCAATGACAAGAAACTATATTTTAGAGATAGAAATGCAAAATGGGAATGCAGTAAAATTCAACTGGAAAGGCCAAAACGCAAGAAACGTTTAATATACATTTGATGAAACAAAGTAGAGATATTATTAGAGTGGTTTTACTTCATCTGTGAAATAGATAGTAGGATTTTACGCCGTAGTACTTCGTATCAGTTTCTATTATCCTCGAATATTAGAGCGATTACAGTTAACCCGTGAAATAGTTAGTAGAATAGTACGCACTATTGGACAATAATTCCATTGTTTTCTTTTGTTTAATTTGGACTATCACACACTAATTGTTAGATTGTGAATCACCCTATCAAGATCTAGCGCTAGTGTAATAGATAGTGATAGACAGTGTTACACACTAACTAATAGTTTCTGTTTCACAGTTGAAGTAAAATCACTCTAACGCAATGTCTTTATGAACAACAATGCAATATGATGCACAGGAACTGGCTCTACTGATGCAATCATGCGAAACTTACATGTAAACCGTGTTATTAAAATAGATAGCGAGATTTGTGTTTAGATAATCAGTGGAAAACCAAAGGAGAAATAGACCTCTTTAACTTGTATGTTTTTTTCCCAATGTAGATCATGTGTTGTTCTCAAGGGAATTTGTCCTTTGTCTTTTCATAAATTATGCATACACTGATGCACGTGAAGAAAACAAAATTTAAAAGAAACAGTTCCGCTCTAGGGTAACATCACATGATCTACATTGGGAAAACAAAACATACAAGCTAAAGAGGTCTACTAAAGCCTGAACGTAAGTGAAAATTCCCTTCAAAGTCTTTTTGTAATAGTCAGACTCAAGAACCAGCACGAGGATTATGGGAGAAATAAACTTGAAGGATAAAACCAAAATGCAACAAACTTCGTGAGGTATTCAGTATATTCTATAATTATAACTTTCTTGCAAATTTGGATAAAACCGTCTTTCTTTCGTGCCAATAAAACAATATTTATTGAAACGTTTACTTAGATTAAACTTCTGTCAAAACTGGCACACGAAAAATAAATAACAGTCAATGGCACCTGTTGGTGGTGCTAATTGAAAAGGAGGAGGCTGGATGCAGCTCGCAACGCATCATGGGGCGAAGTGTCGGCTTGAGATCGATGTAGATCAGTTGCGAGAAACCTTCGAGTTGTGCGGATCTCGAGTAGCCACACTTGTTAGGCACAATTTGCAACCCAGAATCGTTGTGGATTGAATCTTATCTGAATCTTCCTGTCCTGAGTTGCCGTTTCTTAACTACCGTGTTATTGAAATATGTTTTTTTTTTTACAATCGATCGAACGAACGAACGAACGGAGCTGTAGTAAACAAAGCCAGACAGCTGTACGCGAACAGAATCTGTCAATCGACAAACTTCGGGAGACTTGCACACCAGATTTCGGCAAAAATCGCTTACTTCAATGAAAACATTTTATGGTACATTCTCTTTTGCAACCATATATTCAAGAAAGCACATGTCTAAGGTTTATTTTACAAATTTGTGGTACCTTAAATTAATTATCATAACTTTTTCAGCAACAATGTGTCTGAGTAAACATTATCTCCATTAATGACTGTCGTATAATCAGGTAACAACCATTCACGACGCTTAACTTGTCACACCACTCACTAAAATAATTTCCTGACGCAAGCCTTCTTGGTTCATGGTTACAACATCGTGTCGGTCGGAATTAACTATGATCTGTTTCAAATGATACCGTTTAGCCTGGCACACTGTTAACTGAGACAAATTCATGTTGCATTTTGCTCTTCGCTTATTGTTGCATCTGAATTCACGGGTGCCACAGCTACTCTGCCTTTAATACGGCTGCTAAAAGAGTATTCAGAAACTTGTGAGCACACGGCCTCGGATGTGTTTTGTTCAGGTTGGCGTAGAATCACATAAATCTTTGGGCCAAACATACAGGCTAGCAATCCATAGGAGCTTAGAAGGGTCATGGCACATGTTAAACTTGTTACAGTGGATCCCTTCAGACCAATATGAACTGGGAAATAACCCACACTAGAAAGCAGCAAAATATACATCGAGAATACAATATAACGAGCTTCGTTAAAGTTTTCTGGTAAAGTTCTTGCTTTGAAGGCATAAAATGTACAAACGATGGCAAGAAACGATAGGTAAACAATAATGGCGATCTGAAATGTTCGTCCAACGGGCGACTGGTAAAGGGAGCACGATACAGCGATTGTCTTTTGTACTGGCTGTATAGTTCTTTCTTGACATGGAGGGTCCAAGGTTATCCATAGCAAGACGAATAGAACTTGTGGGGAGATTAGAGTGAAGACAAGCCATGTCTGCCTTTTGGCCGCTAAAATAAACTTCTTTAACCTTTCCGCGATCACATCTATGCGGAATGCACTGAGTAGCTTCATGGTTTTAAGTATCAGGACAGCGACAAACGTTACTAGCACTGTAGAACGCCAAGCCACATCCAAACTGCACGTAAAGTTTGTCGGCTTGGCAAGTGTTAAAATGGACACAGAAAAAGACAACGAGATTGTGATCATAAGAATACAACTTAATTCCCGATTTGCTGCTTTTACCAAAGGCGTATTTCGATACTTGTAAAGAATGGCACTGCAGATGATGACGACTATAAATCCCACGGTCGCGAGCAGAATGACGAGGACAGGAGTGAGGCTTGACCACATCATCTCAACTTCTGGAAGATCCAAGCAATTTGACCTCCTTTCATTAGGCGTTTGCCCTTTAGGACATTCGGTACAGTTAACACTATTAAGCCCAGTACTAACAGTTCCAGCGGGACATTTTATACATTCCCAGCAGCAAGGAGTTGTTAGTGACCGAAACGTTCCTTGGAGACAATCATCGTGGCAAAATGACTTCGGAGTGGATGTTTGACTTGTTGGTGTATTCCATTTGATGCTCGTGTAATTTAACATCAACCTTGGCTTTCTGTCTTTCTCCCACGAACCAATAACTATCTTAACTGGTTGACGATGTTCTGATAACGTATTGCTCTGCTGAAAGTGGACGATGTCATAGGAGGACGATACTGGATCACCAAAAGAATCAAATCTCACCCTCCCAGTCAATCCTGAAAAGTCAACTTTATGTAGGAAACTTTCGATTTCCTGTGGATCCACAAAAGGTAGAAGATCAGGACATTCCTCTTCAGGAGTGGTACGCTCTGATGCAGAACAATTTATCATGTCATGCAATGCGTGGGCAACAGATGAAACGGCATCCACTACATAGGGAATGTAATTATCGTAAGTTGTACGAAATATCATTTTCTGACAGCCAGTCCTATTTCTACTACTTGGTGTCGAAGAACAGTTAACTGTATTTTGACTCTGCCAAAATTCTTCCCACCAAGGAACCCTAGTTTTTTGGGAAGAGTAAGTTGCTTCTTCAATCAAGAAGTTCGCAAAATACCGGTTTTCTAGATGTCGAGGATGAACACCAAGAGAGCCATGAATAAATTTTTGATCCGTGCCTTTTAATCTCACGAACAAATCATGTTCTGCTGCCAAACCGTCGCTCAGAATCCATGTGCGGTCATCCAGCTTCTGTTTAAGTGCTTCCTTCAGAAAAAGCTTTCCGTAACCACCAAAAAGCCACAGTACAATCACTTTAACGTTCGGGTAGCTTTTTATTTTTCTCACAGTTCTAATTAGCTTTGAACTATATTCTTGACGTGGAACATATTCGGCAAAAGCAATGCAAAAGGTTTTCCTTTCTTCAGCTTCGGTTTCTAACCCCCACACTCCATTGCGACCATATGAATCATCCATTGCAACAGTTGCGACATAGCTCCAGTTGAAATGCTCTATAATATCACCCATTGCACTTGCCTGCTGGCCATCGGGAGGTGCAGTGCGGAAGAAATGACGATATTGGGGCGAGCTTAATTCGTTGCTCGTTGCCGAGTGGCTAACGACTGGAATTCCCGCTACTTCCAAAAGACTGCCAACAACAATCGCACTTCCTGAATCTGTTGGACCAATCACTGCCGCTATTGGTGTGCGTTCGTTATAACTTAGTTCTGTTTCATTGTCACACGAACAGTTATCGCTTTTTGATTTCAACGCGACATCGTTTCTTCGGACAAAATCGTAGGTGTGCCTCATCGCCTTTGCAGCGCTTTCACAATAATCCCGGATGTCGTATCCTAGCGTTATGTTTGGTAACAGGTTGGGATTCTTGTTGATTTCATTAACGGCGAATATCATTGCTTCCACATGACCAAGCCCTATTGGGAAAAACTCGCCACATTTGCCATCGTCCGTTGTATAGTGTAGGAGGAAGAGGCCTCCTAGTGTGACTTCACCATGTTGATAAGATCGTTTTGTACCAGTTCCACCAAGGAAAGTCATTGCACAGTAAGAAGAGGTAACAAACAACAACATAGATGCGACGACTGCTTGCATTCTCTCTACACAATTGAAAAGAAAGGATCAGTAGTTATAACTGCATATTTCGAAAGGTTTAAATAGGATGAACCTAGTATTGAACTAAGTGTCTATGTGCGTCGCTAGCTATAGGGGAGGGGGCATTGAGGTTTTCGGTTTTTGGTCTTTGTCATTTTTTTAGATTGGTTTTTCGTTTTTCTTTGCACTGAAAATTTTCGGTTTTTCGGTTTTGATAACCGTTGCGGTTTTGTTTTCCTTTCCTTTCTTTTGTCTTTTTTTTTAATCCGGTTTTCCGTTTTTATTAAAAGCGGTTTTTCGGTTTTGAGCAATTTTTATCCCAAGTGTGTTTTTTTATGGTTTTCACGAAAATGTTGAGCGATTACCCGGTTTCTAAGGGGGGGTACGTGATATGCGCGCGTCTAGTCAGCGTAGTCCCCGCATTTAAAAACATTGCACTCCATGGAAGCTTCTAATGCAGCGTACATGCTCGCTCCCGTCCTGGGGTAACTGGCGCGCATGTTATGTTCCGTGCCCCCTTTACAAAGGTGCAAATTCTTAGAATAAATTCCACACGTGCTCATTTCGTATTCAAAATCAAAATTCAGAATAAGGGGCCGATTACATGGCGAATTTCAGCCCGATCAATAAATTTCAGCGCGGGTCTCAGCCCGGGCGCCAAGTTTGAAATTGCGCGGGAAGATTGATAACGAGAATCAAAATGGCGTCAAAAATTCCACTGCGCATTCCCAAACTCACTTTCCAGCCCGAGCTGAAATTCTGATGCGATTTCCTGGCGAATTTCAGCCCGTTTGGTCCTGCTGAAAATTCCAGCCCGGTTTCTGAAACCGGACTGGAATTTTCAGGCCGGGTTGAAACTTTGTTCATGTAATCGCTAACTTCATTTTAAGAGGATTTTTTGGAAGCCGGGATGAAATTCACCATGTAATCGGCCCCATAAGGCTGGTTTTCACTCGCGCATAAGCACAAGCATAAGCCAACATAAGCAGACTCAGTAACGTGTTATTCATTAGTTCCAATTGTTCGAACAAAACAGAACAATAGGCACTATGATCAACGTGTTACTGAGTCTGCGTATGTTGGCTTGTGCTTACGCTTATGCGCTAGTGAAAACCAGCCCTTACAAAGGTGCGAATTTTTAGAATAAATTCCAGACGTGCTCATTTCGTATTCAAAAACAAAACTCAGAAAACTGCTTGTCAGCTTCGCCTGTTCTCAGATGGGGAGTAGCTTATAATCCCAACACTATTTCTCCATTTGAAAGCCCATCTAAGCAGAAAAAAAATCGATGCACAAGTATTGGAGTACCTTGAAATTCATGTGGAAGGAGTTTGGCACCAAACTGCTGGAAACAGCGGGTCATGATTTTATCGCGTAAAATATCACGTGATACTCAAGTGTTGTAGAAATAACGCCGACTAAAGGGATGTAACATGGGGCAATTTTTATTGCAACAATTTCTTGCGGCAGCGGCAACAAAATACATGTATTGCGTTATAAATCATTGTCCGCGCGCTGTTACACGGTGTCAGAACAGCGTTGCGTTAAGAGTCATCCCGTGAAACATCACATTAAAACCAAAATTTCCGGTTATGCGGTTTTGGTAACCATTGCGGTTTTCGTTTTTCTTTTTTTAATATCCGGTTTTCGGTTTTGAATAATTTTTATTGCGATTTTTCGTTTTTCACGAAAATTTGGAGCGGTTTTGCGGTTTCTAATAGGCCCCAAGCTCCCCTCTATAGGTAACACGACTAGGTGGTTCATTCAGGTAAGTCTAACAACATACGGTATGGTGGCTTTTAATTAAACGTTTCCGTGTCAAATCATGATGTGCACTCTTCCCTTAACAAAGATGATAGCTCAATCTGTAGCAAAATATCGATTTTATTCATACTTCCAATCGATCCTATTTATTTTTAAGCAGTAGCTATAGTTCATATTTGGTTATTATTCCATGGTTGTTTTATAAGGACGCGGGAAGAATGGACCTTGGAGTTGTGAATTGCGGGACTCCAGGCCCTTATCATTGCGATACTGGAAGCCTACCAAGTACCAAACTCGTTTTTCTGTATACTTTGGAAACGCACTATATATAATATTCGCTATGGGTGTAAGGGGGGAGAGTGCGAGTCCTGGAGCTGCGAGATGCGAGTTTAAGTTCTGAGATGCGATTGCCGGAGTTTGAGTGGCGAGTTCCGAGTTCCGAGTTAAGGTGCGAGTTTGAGTTGTAATTTTAAGTTGCGAGGTCGATTTTAGAATATGGATCACGGGGTGCTAATTATCTGGCGAATCGACTGCCATCAGTTGTTCAGTTCAAGGAAGGATCACCCGAAGTCGCCCGTAGAGAGAAAATAACGTACGGTTGTACAAATGTTGTTCGAACACAAGCTGCTCGAGTAACATTACACTTGTTCATATCAGTTCGATTCTTGTGGCATTATAAAGCTTACTTCATGTCAGCGCAACCATTTGTTTATCATCGGACACCATGTCAATCAATTTACGAGCGCTTTCAGTAAGAAGCCATTATTTCCCAAATTTTCGGTTCTAATTTCAAACATTTTTAATGGAACACAATTTTGCTGTTGACTACGCTCAGAAACGAAACTAAAAACACCTGCATGTTCCATTTTAAAAATTTCTGTACGAAAACAAAACAAAATGGTATGGCAATTTCCAAGAATACTTTTTTTTTTCAAGTTAAAATCGTGGAACGGTTATTTGTTTACCAAGGAAAATGTTTCACGGTGCTTAGTTTTTCTGAGTTGTATGGTTCTAGCTATAATAAAAGTGGTATGCATATCACCTTCACCTATTTGGGTAATTTATCAAAAATAATTTATCTTTACAAGCGTTTCAGTTTCCCGTCTCACAACCTACATTCTTGTCAGTATACGAAAACTATATTTAAAATGCTCTTCTGTTAGTGACGTTAGTGGAATAAGTGCGTTTCAGTAATGCAAATATGCGATCTAAAAACATTAATGCCATCGGTTTGTAACGGGAAAAGGAAAAATTAAATTAAAGTTCTCTTACGTATGTCTTGAAACTTTTCTTCTCTGAGACAGGATGAATTTTCCCCGCGTAGTTGAGCACAGGATGTTTTCGTCAACAAGAACTCATACAGACAATTTGACACTTTTTTATCATCTTCCAGCACCGTCGCGTTGACGTACGTTATATGTTAATTATACGCTAATCATCCGTAACGTATATCTAAATGGCAAAGTTAATTACTGGTGGGCTTAAAGGGACACTGTCACGTACCTATTTTTAGTATCACTTTGAAAAGCCATGCCAAAAACACATATTTGTTTCAAAGGAAACCTTAAAATAATGGTCCAGTTTTGTTAACATACTCTACCAGTGCACAGAAACTAGTATTCGTTATCTTTGGCTGCGGATGGCCAGGATGGAAGTGAATTGCAACTTGAAAAAATTGGCCAATTTTTTCAAGTTCCTCTCAAGAGTCGTGGAAAAATCGCAGAAAAACTTATTATGGTTCGTTCTTCCTTGAAGAAATCACTTCATATTATCTTCAGTTCTTGTTGGTGTTGTAAAAGCAATTGTATGTTTGAGCAAAGGTACTTTGTCAACTATTTCGTGTATTTTGACCAAAACACAGCAAAATCTGCGTGACAATGCCCCTTTAAGTAGTAATATTGGTTTTGAAACCGAAGATTTCCATAAGCCATAGAGCCTTTTGGTTTGTTATATTTTGCAAAATCATTCAAAGGACATAAAATCCGACATGATTTCTTAATTTAATTCTAATTTTAATTCACAACCTTCTGTTGGCGAAATGTCAAGCAACACTGGCAGTTTCGGCGTTAATTATATTTCAAAACTTTATTTTCTTTGCTGATGTGGAGACAAGACGTTTTTAACTCTTAATTTTCTCTTACTCTTTATCTTATTCAAAACCAGGAAGTAACGCTCGTTTTTTGTTATGAAACGTTAAGATTCAGTAAGGTTCCTTATAATAATAGTTTTCATACTTTAACATGCATTTCAGTCACGTTCCTAATTAATTATTTAGACTTAGTGGTATGCTTAACTGTTCCTTGTCTTTGAAGAAAACAGTTCGGCAAATAACATGGGAGTCCTTCCAACATCTTTTAGTGAAACTATATCATAGATATAGAAACATGAGAAATACGAAATGGAAATGCAGCAGAATTCAACTACCAAGAATTAATGGGAAATCAATGCCACAAAACAAGAAACTTAAAATTTTAGTGAAATTATAGGGTTTTCCTCCCGTTATATTATATATAAAAGCATATAAATGCGATGAAACGAAATAGTGATATTAATAGCGCAACCCCAAGAACCTTTCGGATACAATAATGCGAATCGTGAACCTAAACCAGCAGAATAATCGGCTCCTGGCCTAAATGTAGGTGAAAATTCCCTTTAGAGTCTTTTAGTAAAGCAATTAATATCAAACTGGTAAATAACAAAGCGAAACTTCCAATATCGAAACTGACGAGATAATGAAATGCAAGACTAAAATCTAGTAAAGCAGTCTTTCTTTCGTGCTAGTAAAACAATACTTATAAAAACGTTTACTTAATAAATTGAAGTTCTGTCAAAACTGGCATATGAAAAATAAATAACCTTTAATGGCATCCGTTGGTGGTGCTTATTGAAAAGGAGGAGGCTGGACGCAGCTCGCAACGCATCATGGGGCGAACTGTGGGCTTGAGATCTACTAAGATCAGTTGCGAGATACCTTCGAGCTGTGCGGATCTCGAGCAGCCACGCGTTTTAGCCACAAACATGCAAAAATCGGTGTAGATCGAAGCTTGCCGTTTCTAAACTACTGAGTGACGTTTCTTCACAATCGATCGAATTCAGTTAATGGACGAAAGGACTAACGGACATGTAGTAAGCAAAGCCTGACATCCAGTTACGCGAACACAATAGACCTCTTTAGCTTGTACATTTTGTTTTCCCATTGTAGGACATGTGATGTTCTCAGGGGAATTCGTTCTTTGTCTTTTCATAAATTATGGATACATATGCACGTGAAGAAAACAAAATTTAAAAGAAACAGTTCTCTAGGGTAACATCACATGACCTACATTGGGAAAACAAAATGTACAAGCTAAAGAGGTCTATTTGCCACTCGAGAAGCCTCGGGAGACTGCATACCAGCTTTCGGCACTTGGCTTTCTGGGATCGTTTGGATAACTGGTGTTAAGCCAGCGACACACGTGGAGATTTTATACGTTCTTCGCGGCGAAATTGACCGCCAGCGAAAATCGCCAATATTTAACATGTCACTGAGATATCCGCGATTTCGATCGCTGGCAAAAACCGCTTGGTACTTGAATGTAAACATTTCATGGTGCAACCATATATTTAGCTCTCAGAAGAAAAAGGAGTAGATTATTTATGTCCAAGATTTGGTATATTGATATCACTATTTATTACACATTCACTTGCATTATTAACTTTTTAATGTGACCCTGACCATCTCGAGAGAATCATCTCGTGAGATGGAGTCCAGTTTTGGAAGATAGATAGATAGATAGATAGATAGATAGATTTGCATTTGAGAACATGTCAAAGGTGTCTTCTACACATTTAATTTGTCTATTTCATTAATAAATTTGTGTTACCTTGAATTAATTATCACGAATAAACATTTTCAGCAACAATATGTCTGAGTAAACATTATCTCCTTTAAATGATTGTCGTGAAGCATAACAAACATAGCACACAACGCTTAGTTTATCACATTACTATCTCTAACCAAAACAACTTCCTTCTTGGCTCATGGCTACAGAACTTATTTGCCGAGCATAACTTCTTGTATGATCTGTGTCAAATGATAGTAATGTTGTGATGAAGAAGCAACACATACACCACCCTTTAGCCTGGCACACTGCTAATTGAGATACATTCACGTTGCAATTGTTCTTCGCTTATGGTAGCATCTGAATTCACGGGTGCCACAGCTACTCTGTCTTTAACACGGCTGCTAAATGAGTATTCAGAAACTTGTGAGCACACGGCCTCGGGTGTGTTTTGTTCAGGTTGGCGGAGAATGACGTAAATCTTTGGGCCAAACATACAGGCTAGCAATCCATAAGAGCTTAGAAGGGTCATGGCACATGTTAAATTCGTTGCAGTGGATCCCTTCAGACCAATATGAACTGGGAAATAACCTACACAAGAAAGCAACAAAATGTACATTGAGAATACAATATAACGAGCTTCGTTAAAGTTTTCTGGTAAAGTTCTTGCTTTGAAGGCATAACATGTGCAAACGATGGCAAGAAACGATAGGTAAACAGTGATGGCGATCTGAAATGTCTGTCCAACGGATGAATGGTAGAGCGAACACGATACAGTGATTATCCCTTCTACTGGCTGTATGGTTCTTTCTTGGCGTGGAGGGTCCAAGGTTATCCATAACAATAGGAACACAAATTGTGGGGATATTAGAGTCAAGACAAGCCATGTCTGCCTTTTGGTCACTAAAATAAACTTCTTTAATCTTTCTGCGATCACATTTATGCGGAATGCACTGAGTATCTTCATGGTTTTAAGTATCAGGATAGCTATTAACGTCACAAGAACTGTAGAACGCAAACATACTCCCAATCTGCACTTTAAGTTTGTGGGCTTGGCAAGTGTTAAAATGGACACAGAAAAAGACAGCGCGATGGTGATCATAAAAATAAAACTCAATTCCCGATTTGCTGCTTTTACCAGGGGTGTATTCTGATACTTGTAAAGAATTACACTGAAGAATATAACAATTGTAAGACCCACAGTTGCAAACAGAATGACGAGGACAGAACCGAGACTTGACCACATCATCTCAACTTCTGGCAGATCCAAGCAAATTGATCTCTTTTCATTAGGCTTCTGTCCTTTTGGACATTCTGTACAGTTGGCACTATTAACCTCAGTACTAACAGTTCCAGCCGGACATTTTATGCATTCCCAGCAGCAAGGAGTTGTGAGTGACCGAAACGTTCCTTGGAGACAACTATCGTGGCAAAATGACTTCGGAGGTGATGTTTGACTTGTTTGTGTATTCCATTTGATTCTCGTGCCATTTAGTTGTAACGATGGGTTTCTGCCTTTTTCCCACGAACCAATAACTATCTTAACTGGATTGTATTGATCTGATAACGTGCGCTGAAAGTGGACGATGTCATAGGAGGACGAAACTGGATCTCCAAAAGAATCAAAGCACACTCTTCCGGTCAATCCTTGAAAGTCAACTGTACGTAGGAAATGTTCGACTTCCTGTGGATCTACTAATGGTAGAAATTCAGGACATCCTTTTTCAGGAGTTGTATGCTTGGATGCAGAGCAATTCATCATGTGATGCAGTGCATGTGCAACAGCAGAAACAGCATCCACTACATAGGGAATGTAAGTATCGTAAATTGTGCGAAGTAACATTTCCCGGCAACTGCTTCGTTTTTCACCTCTAGCTCCCCGTATCGAAGAACAGTTAACTCTATTTTGACTCCGCCAAAATTCTTCCCACCAAGGAACTCTTTTTCCCATGGATGAGTCCAAGAAGTTCTCAAAATACCGATGGTTAAGATGTCGAGGTTGAACGCCAAGTGAGCCATGAAGAATTTTTTGATCCGTGTCTTTCAGTCCCACGAATACGTCATCTTCTGTTGCCAAGGCATCACTTAGGATCCACGTACGGTCATCCAGCTTCTGTTCAACTGCTTCCTTAAGAAAACGCCTGCCGTAACTGCCAAAAAGCCACAACATAACCACTTTAACATTTGCGTAGCTTTTTAGTTTACTCACAGCTCTAATTAGCTTTGAACTATATTCTTGACGTGGAATATATTCGGCAAAGGCAATGCAAAAGGTTTTCCTTCCTTCAGCTTCGGTTTCTAACTTCCACACTCCATTGCGACCATATGAATCATCCATTGCAACAACGGCGACATAACTCCAGTTGAAATGCTCTATAATATCAGCCATTGCACTTGCCTGCTGGCCATCGGGAGGTGCAGTACGGAAGAAATGACGGTATTGGGGTGAGCTTAAATCATTGCTAGTTGCCGAGTGGCTTATGACTGGAATTCCAGCTACTTCCAAAAGACTGCCAGCAACAATCGCACTTCCTGAATCTGTTGGACCAATCACTGCTGCTATTGGCGTGCGTTCGTCACGTGTTTGGTTTATCTTACTGGCACACGAACAACTGTCATTTTTTGACTGCAAAGCAATGTCGTTTCTTCGAACAAAATCGTAAGTGTGCTTCATCGCCCTTGCCGCGCTTTCACAATAATCGCGGATGTCATATCCAAGAGTTATGTTCGGAAGCAGTTTGGGGTTTTCGTTGATTCTGGTAACGGCGAATATCATTGCTTCTACATGACCAAGGCCTATGGGGAAAAACTCGCCGCATTGACCATCTTCTGTCGTGTAGTGTAAGAGAAAGAGGCCTCCCAGCGTGACGTCACCAGGTTGATAAGAACGATTCTTTACGGATGCATAAGGGATCGTCTTTACACAATAACTAGCAACCGTAAGGAAGAACAACGCAGAAGTAAACATTGCTTGAATTTTCTTAACACCTGAAAATAAAAAATAATAATAATAATAATAATAATAATAATAATAATATATAAAATGTACTTGTTTCTATATAAATGCTTTTCCTGACGTCACTCCTTAGTCTAGCGTGATGCGTGAAGTGTTGTGGGACGGATCCATGACGTCCCACAATGCATCGCACTCTCAGAGCTGTCAGTTTCCCTGTTTCTCACCGATTCTTTCTACCAATCATCTGTCCGGCCCATTTCTTTTACAAACGGTCATATTTTACATTTTGCTTTCGATGATATCTGAATGGGAAGGAAAGTAATTAAACTTATAAGCCAGTTATAATTTCTCTGAAGGGTTTTCGCCATTTTTACGTGATGTCTTGAATTATATTCAGATGTCATGTTTATCATTTTTTTAAATAATTTCGATCAGTTGACATAATTTAATTATTCCGATGTTGTTTGGTGTCTGGTCTGTGATGTCTCCATTGTCGATGTCAAAATTATATAAAGAGAAATCTTAGTTCGTCAGCCGAAATACACATCGACCAATTTCGATTACCCTTTTCACTGCCCAATCACTTGAGATTGAGAAAAACGATCCTCAGCGACATCTACCGTTTTGTGTTTCTCGCTCTCAATTCCAATTTGTTCCAGTTCAAAATGTAACATTCACTTCTTAAAACAGAGAGACAGTTGCTGGTTAATGCTGGTTAGAGTTTGTCTATAGTTACCTTTTTGCTTAGTTACACTGACATCTGGGTGACACTATTACTCCGCATGCGGGGTGCGTCATACGGTGCGGAAAACGACGCAAGATAACAGATCAAATATCGGCCAACAATGATGACTGTCTTCTATTATTTCTCCTTTTATTACATAGGGTAGTCTTGAGAGTCTGGAGAAAGCATGTGTAAATATTAAGTTAAACTGCATGTTGAACTATGCTTTGAACGTCACGTTCTACAGAAGCAATCAATAGAGCGGATATGGATCCCAAGGTGTTCTCTGTCTTCGTCAGAAAAAAATTAAATTCATTTAGTAAAAACGTTAACGTAGAGCTTGTAATTGTGTCAGGAAATTAGTTCTTTATAACCCTGTATATCGAGGATGTGTACCATGGATTAGTATTTAACTTTTTCGCTTGTTAAATAGGAATTTTCCATCGTTTTTATCAAGAAAAGCTGGTGATCTCCGGGATGGTTTACCGAGTCATAACCAGCATATTGAACTCGTTTGAAAAATTTAGGAAATCGCGGAAAAACATTTTTAAAATAGATATCGACCATAAATGAATCACCTAAAAAAAGGTCGGGAAAGTGTTCTTATTATAACATTTCAGGTTTTAATAACGGAGTTGACAACGTAAAATGATTTAAAAACTGAGGTACGTATCGAGCGCTAGTCCTTCGTCAGAGCAAATGCTGACTTGGAAGCCACAATTAATTCCTTGATTATGAGCCGGGAAGAACTAATTTCTTTAGAAACTAACCCCTTTGTTCTTATTATAGCCTGTGAAGACACCAAAATCGGCATCGGCCAGGGTTACAAAACTCCCTCCATTATGGTTAATCCCCGGTAGAATATGACTTTTGTCCTAAAAGATTGATTGATTTTCTTATCAGTAATATGCATCTCGGGCTTTCCTCTTCGAATTTTAATGGTTACAGCTTGTTTCAGTTCATCGCCGTTCTGTGTTTTCGCTTTAATTTAAAACGTGATAATTTTACGGCGAAATGGTTCAGCTGTTTTAGGCAGTAGTAATATACATCTAGTAAAAATCACTCGAGTCCAGCATTCATTCTTGTCAACCGCGCGCGACTCGTTTATAGAAAAATGTATTTCACGTGTACGTGCCATTTATGACAATAATAAGGAAATGGCTGCAGCTGTCAAGAACACCCAACCAGATCAGTAGAAATGTTTCGGAAAACGTTTGGAATGGCGTTACACTGTTAAAGAAAAATATGTGAAAGCTTAATACACCCATCGAATTATTTACTAACTGCTTTCTCCCTTCCGAAAATCCTAGTTGACCTTATTTCCTACCCAAAACGATGTTTTCTATCGCTCTGAAAACAAGGCGTTACATTCAATGTTGCCGGTGTGACGAAAGTGTGAGGCGTTATTTTACTCAAGAAAACTCTAATTTTAGCCAGTACAACCTCAAATTTAGTGGGTAAAAACTGCCCGCATCGAACTGCAGTAATACCAATATCATATTGCATCAACGATTTCGGAATATGATGGATAACTTTAAAAAGAGTGAAAATATATAATTAAAATGCAATAAAATCTATAGCCAAGGTGAGATGCTCTTTTTGAAACACTGGTTAAAAGAAATATAATTATGACGTGGATTCTTGTAGGAGCGCAGATAGGCAAACTATCGAGGGTAATCAAAGTCACAATTCAAGAAATTGCAGCACATTCTCCAATTGAAGAAGCAAAAACTATATCGCTTTTATTCGTTTTATAAGCAACGATGTTTTCTGATTTATGCCTAACTCTGTAATGATATTATTCTTTAAAATCATATTGGCCACTAACTGGACTTATAGCTGAAACATTCTTACCTTTTTAATTTAAGCAATAATTTCCTTTTTCCTGCTCGCAGTCTTAACTTGGTACATTAGAGTTGATAGGTGATTTTTCACTCTAGAGAATTATTGTTATTACACAATCGTTTGCTTTATGCGAGATGAACTGACACAACTCAGAAAATGAGCATTTGAAGTTGTCACCATGAACGGTAAATAAACAATGAACAAAAAACCTCATAAAAGTTCCTTTAATTATTTACATAATGTTCACGCCCATTTGTCGAATTCAATATACGCTGAAACAAAAATGAAAGGCACGTTCGAAGTTGTTTTGGTTTATCTGTTTCCGCTGAATCACAACAAACTTCATCTCAGTTTCTTTCATAAATAATCATAATGAAATAAAACTTCTGGCTTTGTGAAATATCGATTGGGATAATGAAATTAATTGTCGTGATTGCAAAAAGTGAAAAACTTCAGGTTCATTCATCATTCATCTTGATATTGGTTTTAGAACGCTCCAGTTAAAGTTCATTTATTCCCACGTTCAAACTGCCACGAAATGTATGGCGCATATTCTGTCCCAGGTTCACTTAAAATAATTGCAAGGCCGCTAACCTTGAACTTAGTGCATAATATCTCCTGATTTTAATATTAACATTTTTTTATATCGTAAAAGGTTGCGCTATTGTATGTTTTGCCAAACTTCAGTGTCCATACGTAAACTGAATGAATGCCAGCTGATCTGGGTTTTGCTTTGCGATACGCGATAGAAGTAGCATCATTTCAATTGCCCCAAAACGGAAAAGCTTCAGTTAAAATAAATAAAGGTCGAGATATGTAATCGAATTATTTCCACATTACAACTGTCACCAAAGTGTTGAATCTATATTCCACCTTACTTTCACTTTAATAGGCCATTTCCGGGTTGCCTTTAGCCTCTATATCACAGCGAGGCTAGGTGCGAAACCTTCCATATGAAAATGAGTTTTCATTCACATGCAAATAAACCTATTTGCATGTGAATGAAAACTCATTTTCATATGAAAGGTTTCGCACCTAGCCTCGCTTTGATAGACAGGCTAAAGGAAACTCGGAAATGGCCTATTAATTTACAGCAGGCTTTAATTAAACTTTGTCCAATCACCCGCTTAATTAATGCATGACATTTTATCTCGTGTCAGTAAGAGTTGCGTCCACCTATATTAATGTCATCTTTTACACAGGTTTCCTAGACATTTTGTACCATGTAAATTACTACAGGTAGAATTTAAAAGGCAGACTGATCTTAAAGGTGAAGAGAAGAAAAATGAAAACAAAATTTAAAAAAAAAAACTAAAAAAAGAATAACAAGAGGCTACACATAGTCTATACTCATGCGCTTGAGACTCTAAGACGCGTTGATTGAAGCTACCAATTTTTCTGTACTCGCTTTGAATATTCAATTTATTGATTCCCGATCAAACCCACACTAGTGTAATACTTCCCAAACGTTAACCGTGAATTATTTCTATTACACTGGGTTATTCCACTGAGAAAGAATCCACTCCTCCCCCCCACCCCCCCACCGACGGATGGCAAGATTGTTTTTTTACCCCTCCCCTGCCCGGATTTCCTGGCCCGCTAGACTCTCCCTCCCGCCTGGATTTCCAAGCCCAGAGACCCCTTCTCCTGCCCGGTTTCCAATACATTTTTGGAAGCCCTAAATTTACAGGTAATGAAAAAAAAAATACATGTAATAGGATTCAGGAGATTCTGATTTTATAATGTCAAAACTGTGGTGATGAGTGCTATAAATTGGTGAAATATTTTAAAAATAAATATTGCGTGACGCATCATGAAAAAAAAAACCCTGTGATTTCAAGACCGAATCGAAATGAAATTTTTCGATAAAGCTAGTTCCTTAAATAACTGCCTTGATTTTGCCATGTATTAGTTTTTTCCGGGCTTCACAGTTTCTTCAAAGTGTTACACTTCGTTTCATATATACAAATTTCGTGTGAATTGTAATTCGACCGCGCGGTGTTTTTTCATGATCATGAATCCAAAATATTTGTTCTAAAGGTCAAAACTTTAATGAAACTCATATTTAACTTTAATGAAACTCATATTTAATTCCTTGAATGAAAATGTCTTTCCCTTGAATAAAAGAGTTAAACGCTTATCAGAATTAAGTGATTTTCTGCTTCCGAAAGGCTTGGCGATTTATTTATCCTAATTGCAGCGCGAAGCGCTAACGTCTGCGAATTATATCATAATTAACATCACAAAATAATATTTAAATTCAGCAACCTGCTTTTAATATTATATCTAGTGTTTTCTAAAATTTCAGACTTTTCTTGTGTATATCAGTAGAATGCCATTCTTATCCGTAAAGACTGAATTCGCATAATGTTTTCGCGAATCAAAAAATCTTGAAAGCAAACTTATTTCAGAAAGCGCCATTTATATTTTATTTATATTTACTAGCGTGCCTTTACCGTGATTATTGGCTTCACGAAGAAAACATTCGAACAAGTTTGATCGCAATTTGCCTTTTAGTATTAAATTGGAAGCTTCTTCTAATTATTTGATATTTCCTTCAAGGTTTAACGCATCAACTATTACTAACAATACACTAGAAAGAGCGACAAGTCCTCACTTTGTGATAAATGGTGCCGATCCTCAAAGGAAGATTCCACCGCTTTCAGCTCTCTAACCTCCAATTTAAAAGCATACAAATCTTCGTAAGGATTTTCCTTTTCATTTCGAAGTCTTAAAAGCCGTGTTTACATTTTGGTAACAGAAAATGAACGTCTGAAAAATAAAGTGTGGAGTACAGAAGCGGGCATATTTGTTTGAAATCTGATAGTCTTCTCCGAGTGACAAACCGGTTCTCTCTACTCCCCCCTAAAACCCAAACATGTGCGCAGTAGACGGATTCTTATTGGTTTAAACTTCCTGAAGCCTTTTATTCTTGGTTTTCACATGACGTCATAAAAATTAAAAAATCTAAAGTATACGTCCTACAAAGCTGTTTCTAATATGGTATGTAGATACGAGTGTTATAATCTTTCACAAAAAGTTTCAGGTTTTAACGATGTTTTGCTTCCGATTTACAAAGGTTTTAAATGTGTCACGCAATGTGTCACGCTATTTCAGATAAGCCGCGAAAATAAACAAAATTGAATCAGCTGAAAGTTATTGTTTGCATTATAAGTGCTCATAAGCCGAGTTTATGGAGCTTATAGCAAATACAATGTTTTTGGATGTGATTTTTGGTATAATTAAGACTTTGAATTTTTGGCCGCCATCTTTGTGCCCCTGAGTGGGGCACAAAGATGGCCGCTCCATACATTTCTTACTAAAAATATCTAATACTCGTTCGCCTATAACTCTTGAACGAAATGCTTTTGCGTTTCAAAATTTGGCCAAGATGTGTAGTTTTAAACTCTCTACAATTCCATAAACATTTTGGATTCGAAATCTATTTTTTAATGCTTCTGAATTTTGATATGACGTAAGTGAAAGCCAAGAATAAATATGGGACAAAAATAACTTTCTAGGGGAGGTAGGAGTGAGTTCGCATACACTAAAATATGCGAAAATCGTGACACAAAAAAAAACAAGAAAAAACGATGACTATTTTATAACTCTTGTGCTTTGCGCATGAGTAATAAGCCTGGCTAATCGCGATGGACTGGTGCCGTCGACGGACTTGAGCCGCCTAAAGCCGACCATACTCAGCGGTTATCCACAGAATTCAAGATGGCGTCCAAAGTTGAAGCATTTGAGTGCGATCCTGATTTTTGTCCTCGCTGTGGCTCTATCCTCCCACTACCAGGCTTGGAGGAAGTGGTATCTTGCAGTCTTTGTCACTTTCAGAAAGATACATCCGGTAAGAGTTTTAGAGAATGTTTTAAGGCAAATTAACAACTTACATGTGCATGTTTACATTATAAGCTTAGTTTTCACGCGATGAAGCACCGGCCGGCCGTCATAAACCAGCACTGAAAAATGCGTTATGCGATGTTACGTACACTAAGCTAATTCTTCACTGTGGAACACCACCTTACAATAATCCTTTTGATGCGACCACCTCGTGGAAGACTAAAAGGCTAAAAGACTTAAAGCTCAGTCTAAAAGACTAAAAGCTTAGATGTAAGCCTGGTTTTAGCCTGTTCCAGACTCTCAGTTAGTGGGGGCGAGCAAAAAATGTCGGAGCGAGCGAAGGAAAAACGGGGGGGGGGGGGGGAGGGGCGGAAGGGGCGGAAGGAGAGCCTGTAAGACTTTCTTTAACGGACCGCTTCTGGTATACCAGCTCCTGGTATACCCTCTGATTGGTCAATTTTGACAGATAGCGTCAACACCCACAAAACGCGTAATATGAATCACTCATGTCAATCAGCATTTTGGTGAACACGGTTCACGCGCGCGATTTCGCGGAATCCGAGTTATGTGCTATTTTGAAAGAATGTCTCCTAGATTTCCCAGACGTAAGGTCGCTGAGGAAGGAGCAAAAAACGTGTCTTGTAAACCTGGCTCGTGGAAAAGACAAATATGAAAAGATGTGCGGTTCTGCCGACCCATTTTGGGAAGAGTTTAATATTTCAGCTCTTTCCGCAACTGACTGGAGATTCAAATATTTCAAACCGGATGTAATGACGCCATACGTCTGACAATGGAGATACTGCCTAGCTCCGAGAAACACATCAACTTAAACACAGAATAAACTCTGAGGAGCTAAAAAAAATTGCAAGATGTCACTATTCCAATATTGACCGTGACTATCGCATAAGACTTGGATCTTAGACTCTTTTAGCCGTGATCAGAAGAAACACTATCTCGCAATTTATGCTAACCGCAAAGGTGCCAACCGCAGACTTGCGCTCACATTAAATCACAGAATGAGAAATGAACTGATCCTAAGCAACGAATAATTCCTACTTAATTGGCTACAACTGATCTTGCAACTCTTTCAAAGTGAGCCAAAAAAACTCCACTGTTATGCCAACAGCTAGCAAAGAAACGACGCATAACTTAATAATTCTAAATGGCTCTGGAAAGTGTAAATTCCTCCTGTCAGTATCACAGCTAGAGATTTTTTCCTAAGAGCAAAAAGAAATGACAACATGTAGCGATCTACTCGCGCGAGAAATCTGAGAATGATTTCGATGGACATCTTTACAGCAGAAATCCAATTATCCAACTAAGTGACAAAAGTGGGCGGAAGAGGCTCGGTAAAGAAAGTCTCACAGGCTCTCCTTCCTTCTCCCTCTCCCCAGTTCCCACTCGTTTTTTTCTTCGCTATCAACATTTTTCGCTCGCCTCCACTATCTGAGAGCCTGGGACAGGCTAGCCTGGTTTCTGCAGACTATCTCACAAAATTAATTAATGCGATCAGTGCTTTCACCTCTTGCAGTCCCCAGCTATAACATTCCACATGTAGGCTTTTTTTCAACTTAAGAACATGTTAAGAACATGTACATGTATTAACAGGTTTGTACTGTATAAATTGTCTCAATTATTTTTATTTTTCCTTTATACTCTGCAGACTTTGAAGGAATAGAAGTACACTCGAGGAAGGTTTTCAATGTTGCAAAAGAAAAGACAACAACGACAGCAAAAACAGATGAGTCAATAGGACCAATGGTATAATGAAATACTTGTACAGTCATTTTACATTCCTTGTCAGTTTCTTACGTGACCAAATGCACTTAGCCTGCGAATACAGCTGCCTCTCATCGCTCCCTGCTGCAAGGGGCATTTGTGCGAGAGTGTCTGTGAGTTACCCTGAGAAATTCCATACTGATGACGCAAATCTGTCCCGAATCCAGACAGGAGCGCTGATTGGTCAACTTGATAATTTGCATAATTATGCTTTAACTTATGCAGTGTTGTGACTCTCAAAATCACAACAAATTAATATGGCCGCCAGTTGTGAGGATTTATCTTGTCTTTCATTACAAATATTTTTCAACTCTGTGTTCAATCTATTTCTCTTATGTTTGTTTTGACGTTACAAGTAAGTCAGTTTCAGGTTCTTTATAGTTTTATCTGCGGTGATGAGGTTTTTCGGATGGAAAATGGAAACATAATAAATCATTGCACTAAGAAACAAAAGCACACAAGGAAATCTTACCCTTTGTAATGCAATACAACCCAATGAAACATATGAATCACAACCTTTGCTTAGACAGATCTATAAAGAACCTCCCCTTGTTTCATATCAAAAGGGATAGATCAGGACGAAACACTGTAAAAATCAAACCAACTAAAAACCAGAGTGAAAAAAGGTCATAACCAGTGGGTCATTTCAATTATACCAGGTGCTAGTAGGATTTGTGACAGGCCTGATAACACCTTTCATTTAATTTGGTTTCACATTATTATAATTATGCAAGATTAGCAATGGGTGATTTAAGTCATCAGTTAGGAGTATGGCATTTCTCATGGTAAATTGCAGATGCTCTCTTGCGCACAAATGATCCTGGCGGCCGGGTGCAATGAGAAAAGGCTGTATTTGCAGGCTAAAAAATGCACTTTGCAATGACCTAAAAACTCATGAAGTTCAAAACCTGTTTAATGATTGTGTTTTATACTGCTAACAATCCTTATTAAAATGACAACCAAATTACTCTTTTTTATTTGTCTTTCTTTTCTTTATTATTTGCTACACGTATATACTAAAAATCATTTTATATATATTTTATCTCAAGCCATTTCCATATGCAAATCAAGACCATACTAACTAGCAAGACTGAGAGCTCTTCGTGGTGGTGCACTCATTTTGCTGAAGAGTCTATGGTCAAAGACTTAGAGGCAAATTGATAGTAATAAATTTGGCCACCGAAGTAATGAGTTTTTATTTTAAAACAACAAATGTAAAATAAACAACTATATCTTCAGCAAAGGTGGGGGGAAGAAACCGTCACCAGAAATACATGTATTGTAAAGATGAGGACTCGTAAGGGCTCCCAAATGATTACATTACTTTGCTGTTTGCAATTGTCTTGGCATTCAAGAGCTCTGTTCGGGGAAAATGTTATTTTCGCATTGGCTTGTCGTACAATTGCCCCGAGCAGGGAATTTATTACTACTATTGTTTAGGGGCCCTGCTCGGGGACCTTGTTACGACGTTGACCCTGCGATCATTCGGGAGCCCTGAATAGGGAGCTTGTTATAATGCTTTTACAATTGCACAACACCAAAATGATTACATTCTTATGTTTTTTACTTTTTAGCTTCATTTTTAGTCTATTATGTAACTTGTCAGTTTTACTCTATTACGTAATTTTTCTATAGCTTTATTTGCGACTTTTGTTTAATGTCAGAATTATGATATAAGGAACTTATTTCTGTAAGAATTTTTATTCCAAGTATTTTTGATCCTGTAGCACTGAAGAAGCCCGAAGGGCAAAACGTTTGCCATTAAACTTCAGGACATGTGAAAAGTTAACTTCTCGCTATTGTTCACACAATTTGTGTATTACAGGTTGACAGGAAGTGTTCAAACTGTGGCCATGAAGGCATGACATACACCACAAGACAAACCAGATCAGCTGATGAAGGACAGACAGTGTTCTATGGCTGTCCACAGTGCAAGTAAGAAAAACATTTAGGGCCGCAATCCTGGGTAGGGGGGGCTGGGTGGTTTTATGAGGCTGGAAATCTCTAATGGTGATCGGGAATATTTCCTAGTGGTACAGAATCCCTCCAACCCCCCAATGACTACATGTGCATGTACTTTATAAAGGTAAAGTCACACTCAGGCCACGATGGCCCACACGGCCGGAGCTTAACCCGGTTTCCGTAGCATGAAGCAACTAGGAATATTGCTACTCCCCCCTGGATGGGATGCTAGTCCATCGCAGGGTTACCCCCAGCATTTTTTGTCGCCGGTACCCATTTATACACCTGGGTGGAGAGAGACAGTGTGGAGTAAAGTTTCTTGTCTAAGGAAACAACACGACAGCAGTGACCAGGCTCGAACCACCGACCTTCAGGTTGAAAGTCCGACGTGCTAACCACTAGACCACCGTGCCGCCCACACATGTACTTTATAGACAAGATGATTTTGATTTTGTTACAGCATAATAGAAACTAACTGCACCACCTGTCTTTCACTCTTCAAAATTCACCAGATGGCCTCAGAGCACGTCTAGATTTTCACAAAATTGATTCCCTGGTTGGGGGGGGGGGGGCGGGGGGGGGGGGGGGGGGGGTGAAGATACAGTAAACACCCAGGTATAAGAACCAAGTGGATTAAGAACCTGCTGTACAGGCTGAAATGTAGAAATTAGACCCCCATTATATAAGAACCCATTCAGCCTGACATTTGAAATATGTATGGGCCTACAAAACATGTCTGGCCCACACCATGCCCCCAACATCGTAATTTGTTCCTATTTCCCTGATGTCATTAATCATTTCACAGCCACTCGTCCGCAGGTTTTATATAATTATGGTGTGATGCCATGTTAATATGTAGTTCTATACATGTATGTGGTTCAGAAAATATCCATACCTCCCCCATGGAAGGTTACTGGAAATTCCCAGGGGGAGGGGGATCCAAAAGCCAACATTTTGAAAGGGAAGTATGAAGCTTAACTTAAATTTTCAGAGAGGTGGAGTGAAGCCAAAAATCTTTCATGGGAGAGGTATTGGGATTTTAAGCACCACACACTGCCATTAAACAATTTGCTGTCCAATCATAGAAGCAAAAAATAAAATACTGTAGGTTGCATTGTTTCTCGTGGATTTGTCTGTCGGTAATGACATTTATCTTTTGCTTTCTTACAGGATTCAAGAAACAGAATACTCATAGAAATAGTGGAGATGTTTTTGTCAAAATATTATTCTCACCGTTTGGCATTATTTTGCCATTATGTACAAAAATATAAATAAACTTAGTCTACAGCTATACAAATTCCTAGTATGATTAGTGTCATGCAGTCAAAGATAATTCAAAAACACACAATGTTTACCCATGGGTGTGACTTCTTGAAATTATGCATGTTTACTGATTACATGACATTTTGCTTGTCAACAAATGTGACACTTCAATTGTTGCCTTTCAAATTTTGCCTGATCAACATATGAACAAATGAGTTTGAGCTTGACAATCTGCTGGATACATTTAACATATTGAAAGGTCCATTTCAACATTGCGTTTGTCATGTTACATTGTTCGACCTTTACCAGAACAGCAGTCACAACATATGTTGATCAATTCCTGTTGTGTTGTGTGTCATTGGCTTAATAGTTAAAACTGTAGCTTTGAAAATTATGAGGATGCAAATTGTATCTACAATATTAATTTTATTGTCTTTAAAAAGCTGGAATAAAGCTTGAGACCCTTTTGTACTTGGTGTCATTTCTTGTTCTTCTATTGCTTTGGCAAGCTTGCTCACATACAAAACATAAAAAATGCAAACAAACAAAATTTGTTCTAGCACATTAGTACAAACACCTAACCCCTAACCCTAACAACCCCCCCCCCCCCCCCCCCCCTTTTTATGAAAAGCTTGGTCACCGCCCTTTATTTAGAGGCGCGGCTGCTTAGTCTGTTATTGCTCGTTTCGTGCTTGCATACTGATGTGTTGGGTGGAATATTTCGCGCTTATTTGCGACGATCAAAAGGTACTTTTTCTGCAGTATTTCTTTTATAATACTTGTAATTAAGTGTTAATTAATGGCAAAGATGATAATGCATTCTTTTAAAGCACATACCATTTGTATTCACAGCTGTTTTCGGACCACTGCTTCGCTGTTGCCGATCTCGTTCTCACTCGCTGTAATGTTCTTCGGGGATGATCGTCCTACCCTTTAGATAGATAGATAGATAGATAGATAGATAATCTTTATTTAAACACGGTAAAATTCGTCAGCTAAAAATCATTATAATACTTAACACAAAGCAATAAACTAATATTAAAAAATATCTATATATGAAGAATTTAATTAAATAATAAAAAGCTGCTTTCCACGAATGCCGTGCCTTATAGTTCCTCTTTGAGAAGTCGTTTAAATTGCCCAAGGGACTCAGCTTTCCTTACATTATGAGAAAGGCTGTTCCAGAGCATGGCGCCACTATAACTGAAACTATTTTTATAATAGTTTGTGCGCGGCAATGGAACATTAAGTTTATCCCCAGAGTCCCTTAGGTTGTAACTAATTTCTCGCTTCTCAAATTTAGAACTTAGATAGTTTGGAGCCAACCCGTGTAGAGACCTATAAACCATCGTAGCTCTTTGAATTTGTTGCTGGCAGGCAAGATTTTTCCATCCTAGGAGTTCTAATAGATTACCAGCATCTACGTCATAGTTTGAATAGGTCAAAACACGAGCTGCTCTGTTTTGTAGCTTTTGTAGTTTATTCTGCAGAGTTATCCCACAGTTTCCCCAAACAATGTTGCAGTAGTCGAAGTGTGGCTGTATCAATGCTTGATAAATTAAGTATAAGGTCGCTTGAGGAACGAGGTGCCTAATTCGTTTCATGGCCCCAATACCAGAAGCGACTTTCTTTGTGACTTTCTCGATGTGGTCACTCCAGCCAAGTTTGTCATCAATGGTCACCCCAAGTGATTTTGTGGTAGTGACCCGGTTTACTTGAAGATCTTTAATTGCAAGTGCTGGGGAATCCGTGAGAGTACTTAGCCTCTGTCTAGATCCGATAAGCATAAATTCAGTTTTAGTCATATTTAGAGTGAGTTTGTTTGCTTTCAGCCAATTGTAAACGTTTTCTAAATCTTGGTTTAGATATAATTGAATGTCGTCTGCATTATTACTTGCGTAAGTAAGGTGGGTATCGTCAGCATACATTCTCGGCTCGCAGTTTAAGAGAATTTGGAAGATCGTTAATATATAACAGAAATAGTAGTGGTCCTAGGATTGTCCCCTGGGGAACACCACAACTTAAAAGACAACTTTTTGAGAGCGATCCGTTAATAGAGCACATTTGGGTACGATTCTCTAAATATGACTTAAACCATCGATGTGCATTACCATATATGCCATAATTGCTTAATTTTGATAAAAGTAGCCCGTGGTCAACTGTGTCAAAAGCCTTTTTTAGATCTAAGAAAACAACGGCATTGACTTTACCACGATCGATATTATATGCCCAAGCGTCAGTGGCTTCAAGGAGAGCCGTGACAGTTGAGTGAATAGTACGAAAACCTGATTGATATTTACAGATGATTTCGTTTTCATCTAGATAGGCATATAATTGATCATTTTGAGGGTTAAATTCGTGGTATGGTCACCGATAACGATGTTTGAATCGAAAATGACCAAAATCAGAGTTATTCTGCCTCATTTTAGTGTATTAATTAAAGCCAGAAAAAATATTCTAACAATAATAAGTTTTCAGAAAGAATTGGTACACCAGTGTAACTCTTAAGGGTAAAAATTAATGTGAGCCTCACCCACAAAACAGGTTTCTGGCCTTTTAGGGATTCCTTTCGAGATTCTGACAAACACCCCATCAATTTAATATGGGAGCCCACCCCAGGTGTTTTTCATTGATAAATGCATAAGTATGACTTAGGAGAGCAACAAGGATAGAACTCAAGTTTTTTCATGGCTGTGCGTGTGAGTGTGTGTTTCTGCGCCTTTCAATAACATGCGGAATTTGAAATTCAAATCTCCATTAGCAGTTGCGTTATTCCCTGCTGTCAATCATAATTAATACGAAAGCCAACGGACCATGTAAAAAAGAAACAAACAAAATGGATCGAAATCTACCAATCACAATGCACGGACGTGGCCTTTTGACCTCATCAAAGTGAATATCTGTTTCCTG
The DNA here is from genome assembly GCA_022457155.1 of Cladopsammia gracilis. Lineage (NCBI taxonomy): Eukaryota > Metazoa > Cnidaria > Anthozoa > Scleractinia > Dendrophylliidae > Cladopsammia > Cladopsammia gracilis. The sequence goes on along the minus strand of JAJGOT010000095.1, from coordinate 352,506 downwards.
AGAGGTAAGCTAAGATGATAGATGGCAGTGTAAAACGCAACTGTTGGTGGAAATTTGAATTTCAAATTCCGCATGTTATTGAAAGGCGCAGTAAGTGGGGGGGGGGGGGGGGGGGGGGGTGGAAGGAGGAAGAGCCTGGCATAAAGTGTTTTTGTGTGGCCAGACATAACCTGCGATCAGGCCTAATTTTGGCAAATGCTCTTCTCTTAAATGGGTCACTCGCTAAAATAGGGCCTGATCCAAGCCCTCACAGGACAGGCCTTCTGCCTGAATCCTGAATCCTGGGGATATTTAATCTGATTGGCTGCTACATGTAAACAATTATAGGCACGTCAAGAGAAGTAAAAAGTCTCTGAGAGTTTTTGTAAAGTCGCTCCCATGATCTGAACACCATCATAAAAGAACTCAATAAACTGCTATTAAAGCAGATGTAATTGCGCAGCAGTCTTTCCGCGAGGGTTAATTGCCGTCATTTTAGGAGAAATAACATCATTTCTTTCTATCTTGGGATTGGTTTCTGGTTTTATGCATGCTTACCTTCCCTGGAGTAAAAAAAATCCAACAGCAATAAAGTATGTATCGCATCATAACTGGAAATTTTCATCTGAGAGACTAAAATAACATTTCTCTTTCTTTCAGATCAGATGAACCTATCATTTGCAGGCTGTGGTTTTCTTGGAGTTTACCACCTTGGAGTTGCAGCCTGTCTTTCATCTCATGCACCACAGTTTCTCAAGAATGTAACAGCTTTTGCAGGGGCTTCTGCAGGATCACTAGTTGCCGCTGTACTAGCATCATCAGCTCCCTTAAACAAGTGTTCCGATTATGTAATTGAACTTACTAATGAGGCTCGTAAACAGCCACTTGGCCCGTTTAACCCAGGGTTTGATTTGGTGGGAAGCTTGAGAAAAGGGCTAGAACTTCATCTGCCATCAAATTCACACAAGGTTGCCTCAGGAAGGCTTTTTATTTCTGTAACTAGTTTGAAAGACAGGAAAAATGTTATCATCTCTGACTTTGAGTCGAAAGAAGACTTAATCCAGGTGAGATTTAACCTTTTAATTTGATGCATTTTTAAAATCCACTTTTTATCAATAATGGCAGAGCTGAAAATTGCATCATCCCCAAGTATGAAAATAATTTTAAAGGTTCATGTGTACAGGTGTTAAATTGTTTTGTACATTTAATTAAAAAACGAAAACAAACAATCTGAAACATTGTGTTCTGTTTGCAAGGTTTTACTGGCAAGCTGTTACATTCCCTTCTATGCTGGGCTGAAATTTCCACAGTTTAAAGGACAGGTAATATTTATTGTTATTTTATAGGACCGTTATTCAGCCTAATTCTCATATTATCATACAGGAATGTATTCAGTATAGCTGTCAATGATGCTATTAGTTACTATTCTCTGTTACTGTTAGCTTATTCATAGGTTTTAATGAAGTGGTGCATGGAAGAATGCCTAAGGTGACCCTCTCTTTGGTTGGCAATTTAGTCTTATTAATTTTAGTCTCTTAGAATTTAATATTAGTTCTGAAAACCCCACTTGGAATGAACTATGTAATTGTATTGTACATTTACAGTTCAGTTGCTATTTACTCGCAGGTCTATTTCAGTACGAGTAGCATTTTTCTTAATAGACTTTATAGATACGTATTAATTGTTAGTAGAAATTATCATGTAGTTGTATTTTATTTTGTACCAACCTGATGAATTTTTACCATGTTAAAATAAAGATTTGAGATTTGAGAAAAAGAAACTGAAATCATATTCCCCTGAGCTAGCATGTTTTGTACTATGTGCAGGGCGTACCTTCCCTTACAAGTTTTTTTAAATTTATCAGCTACAAAATGACAATGCAATGTCTTTCCATATATTATGCTATGTTAACCTTTTCTATTTTCAATTTGTGCCCCCTAGATTACTGGTAAAAACTGGCCAGGAATGCCCCTGACATGTATCTGCTCAATACCTTTCTTACTACCTTATTTGTCAAAAATCATGAGTTATAATTAAAATCAATCCCCTCTTCTTTAATAAACACAAATTTTATGAGTCTGTCGAGTTTTGTAAGGCAAATTGATACAAGTCATCATGCATTCAAACATGCTATACAGGAACAGACTCATATTTTTTTTTTCAGTTTTTTAGTACCTGTCTTTGATTCTGTTGACAGAAATGGGTTGACGGTGGACTAAGTGATAATTTGCCAAGGCTTCCATTTGGAAGAACTATTCGCATTTCTCCATTCAGCGGTAAACACAATGATATCTGCCCACAGGATGAGTCACAGGGTCTTACTGATGTCACTTATCGTAACATGAATGTCTATGTTAACAGAGAAAATCTCCAAAGAGAACTGCAAATATTTGTTCCTCCTAAAAGGGAAGGGATAGAGAGTTTAGTACAATTAGGCTATGATGACACACTTAGATTTCTACAAGAGGAGAACTTATGTAACTACTCTATAACCACTCGATCACCTGCTCTACCTATGGAAAGTCGTCAAGATTATTAATAGCTACAAATGGTCCTTGAATTCAGCACACAGACTAGGCTGAAAGTAGCCGGGTGGGTGTAGTTCTGCATGCAGTTAAGGTTGGCACACTCAAGGCACTAGTGTTGGCATTTAGTCTCCATAGCCATGTCACTGTGACCAGTCCCTTCGTGTGGACTACCCATTTCCATCAAACATTAATATCTACTTCGTAGCAACTAAACGTTATTTGTTCCTGCAATCTGTTGCATGAATTCAAACTGCTAGGTTGAAGTTGAATCGACAAGTCACAGGGACCAATGTCCAGTTAAAGGCCAAGTCAGTTTGTGCAACACCCTTTGCATAAATAAGCTACCGAAACTTGTCCCTGCAACTATAGTCTCCTTGTGTGTGCCAATGCATAGCTCACTACCATGTGGGAACAGTGTATTAGAGAAATAAGGGAATTGTTTTAAAATAGAGAGGAATGACAGGAACTTCTTTGTGAAAGCCCCCACTTCGATAATATAGTCATGGCATATATATTTACAACTCAGAATCTTCTGACTATTTTTATATCGGTAATTTTCATTTTACCCTCTCAAAATTGGAATATTTGAAATAAATGTATTTATAAATTATATTGCTGGAGCCATATTCGGCGACCGTTGTCCTGAGATTTTAATTATGTAGTTATTTTTATTGGTATTAAATGTGGGTATGTCCTAGCAAAAGAAACTAACATCAGTGAATACAAATATTCAGAATGATATAAACTGTTAAAGTCAATATAATGCATGCAAAGAAAAAAAATACGTCTAGCGAAATATTGTAATTCCTCTTAAGAACTTTATTTATTTACTTCCTTTAATATCATGTAAACGAAGCTACAATATCGGGGCTCTCGTAGATAAGTGATAAGTGTATGGTATAAACAAAGACATCACAGAAACACTAATCAATGCCTCAGAAACATAAGAGGCGTGTAATAATAAACACTTAATGACTGGTCCCGAGGGAAACAGTGAATTTTGTTTCCCGAGAATCTCGATGTTTTCCGAGACGAAGTCGAGGGAAACATCGAGATTCGAGGTAAACAAAATTCACTGTTTCCCGAGGGATCAGTCATTATGTGATTTGTTATATAGCAACAAAAAAAAAACACAACACAAGACAGTTTGAAAAACGCGCCGAGCACTCGATCCATCATAATTATGCCACCTTTTGTCACGGTCTGATCACGGTCTGATCACGTGCACTAGCGGGCAACAGTGCAATGTTACCCTCTGACGTCAACATCGTTGCCCGCTTTCGCAAATGTTGCCCGCTTAGCACAATTGGCGGGAAACAGTTTGTTTGTTAGATGTCATGTGACGATGAATCAACCAATCAACACGCGCGTTGTATTGACAAAAACTCCAGCTATATAACAAGGAGCTTTAGATTTGAGTACGAGTACGAGATTGAGTACGAGTACGACTTTTGAATTTAAAGCCAGTCACGTACCCAGAGCTGTCGGTCCTTGCTGTTGCAAACCAGAAGATAAGAAGACTCTAGGTATAAAATTTGTGTGGTAAATGGTTTAGAGCACGCGAACTAGGTTTTAAAAGTCGTACTTGTACTCAATCTCGTAGTCGTAGTCCGATCTAAAGTCCGCTATAGAGAGATGAGAGGACGAGAAAAGCCTCCGACGCCCAGGGTAATATTAGTTAAACTGATCCAAAAACTGATAAAATCGTGAATAAATGATTTCAATAAACGCTTTTACATAAACCTCGTAAAGGTAGTAGTTTATTGCTTGATGTCCTTCCCCCTTCTCTATTTTGAACCCTTTACAAGTTTTGTTGTGGTAAAAGGGCAGATTAATATTTACCGCTGAATGGAGCTGTCATTACTGGACCTAATTAAAGGGTCGCTGTCTTACCGAAATAACGAAATTTCCCTTACCTTATTTCCATGTTTTATCACCAATTGCCACCAAATATACAACTTAGTTGGATAAAAGGATTCTATAGAGCAAAACAAAAGCAGTAGTTTTGCGATAAAGTGCAGGATTACAAGGATGGAAGTGGATTACAGTTCATCAAATTTGATTTCATGATAGGCGGTCAAGAAATCGAAATTGCTATTATTGTAGAATTTCCCTCTTTTAGCTGTTATTTTGTCTCTCTAGTCGATATTTCTTTGTTTTCATCACTTATAGGGATTTTTTCTTCCCATTTCAAGTTAATAAAGCAAGCTTAAAGCAAGCTCCTGGCTATAATTATGAAAACACGATGTTTAAGCCGGGACACTGTCCCGATTGTGGGAGCCGCGCCCGAGTTCAAAACTGAAGAAATAGCAAAGAAAAAAAGGTTCTTTTTAACTGAGTAAACGTTGTAAAAACAGCACCCAGTTGACAAGTTGCGCTGGCCACCTTGCATCTCATTCTAATGATCACGCATGAGTATTGTGTCCACGGAGGAAAAATTAAGTTTGAACCACACAACAACAAGACTGAAGTTTTGACTCCGGAAGTGAAAGAATAATTTATCACATGGAAATTCCAACCATTAGCTGATTGTATTTAGAGTCTTTCAATTTTGCCCTGTAAACCATACCTAAACATGCATTAGATTTGTGTGCCGAGAAACTAGCAGCTAAAACATCGAAAAGCATGTGCGCACTGAGCTCCAATGTTTGAGCCAGGCTTTAAAATAGTTTTTCTTAGTTGAGTTTCGCCTCTTTTTTACAGACGTGGTATGATGGTGGCTTCACGGACAACCTGCCAATCCCTCCAACGGGATATACGATAAGAGTGTCACCATTCAGCGGGAAAAGTGAAATCTGCCCGCGGGATAAATCCCGAGCTCTGTCTGAAATGTACTGGAAGAATATGCACGTGTACGTCAACAGAGAAAACATGCGGAGAGCGGCCAACATTTTGTATCCACCTAGGAAACGGCTCCTTGGTAAAATTTATGGGAACGGATATAGCGATGCCTTAGAGTATGTCAAGAAAAACCAGCTGACTTAAGGCAGATTAACAAGGACAGCAAAGTTTAAAAAATTCAATCAGAGGTTGCCAAAATGATTAAAAGATATGTACTTTGTACTTTCTTCAATGAGGCAATGTTACAATGGGGTTGGCGTAATAATCAGCCGCCACTTTTGATTATGATCTATCAGATTGTAATCGAAGTCACACAAGAACGCCTTTGCGTACCACTTTTCCCCATGATTGTTGTAAATTAAAATCACTATTGTTTTGGTCTTTGGGCTTTTTCTTCGGGTTAAGGGTACGTACTTATCCATTAAAATACATAGCTGACAGGTTTTAATTAGGTTATTACCACAAAGTAAATACGAGTGTAACCTAAGCAAAACTTTTTGCTAGAAGTAAATTGCGTTCATTATCGCTTTTCTCAACTCGAGATACCTGAGCCCATACACCCAAGGATTGACTGCAGAATGGGTAAATGATACAAGCGCGACCCAGAGCCAAGTGTCATTCAGTTGAAGGTCTTTGCAGAGGTCGTTCTCAAATAAAAGCATAAAATATACAACAGCACTTAGAATAAAAGTTACAATAAACAATCCAACAATTATTCCGATTGTCACGGCAGCTTTTTTGTTTCCCAAACTCTCCCTCGAAGATCGGGTTGGTGAAATGGATTGGTTTTGCTTCTTAGCAACTGCAAACATTTTGCAATAACTGAAAGACATGATTAGCAATGGGATTGCTATTGTGGCGACAGAACAAGCGATCCATAGCTTTTCCAGTTTTTCAAAATCATCAAGAACCAGTCTTGGAAATGCGAAGATGACGGATCCAATCCAAATAAGAAATATGACAACATGGCATCGTTTCTCTGTCATAACTTGATGGTATTGCAGAGGATAAACGACCGATATAAATCTGTCCAAACTGACAGCGCTTAGACTGTATGTTGTAGCTGTAACGGTCACAATCCAAAGAAATCCTTCAAGCTTGATAAGCCAGGAAGGTTTATAAACAACAGCATAACAGACGTATAACGGCGTCATTGTTAATCCTACCATGAAGTCGGCAAGAGCTAGCGAGGTAATGTAGCAATAATTTAAGAGGGTTGTCCAATACACCCAACCAGAGTCGAGTCGTTTAAGGTAGTTGACGAGTCGTCTTACCGGAAATCAGGTCGAGATTAATAGTTCTTGGCTCGACACGGCTCGCTTGTATGCAAGTCGACTCGACTCGGCGGAAGTCAAGTGGCGAGAGACTTAGAAAAAAATACAGTATGAAGTTTGTAGGAAGGTGAAAATGTTGTCGAATCGACACGACCCGACTCGGCTCGACACGATTCGCTTGTATGCAAGTCGACTCGACTTGGCGGAAGTCAGGTGGCGAGAGACTTAGAAAAAAAATACAGTATGAAGTTTGTAGGAAGGTGAAAATGTTGTCGAATCGACACGGTTTTTTCCCTACTGCGTGGTCAGTTTACTTGTCGCCGTGATGAAATTCTTATTTGCCGACCGCCGATCGATATAAGCTTAACAAACTTCTGAGGTCAGTTAAAGCCTCACTCGTTCGCAGTTTGGCTCCACAGTCCACATTATGCACTTTAGTGTTCAACCAGCATCAATTTCAGTCATAAAGTGTCATTTGCAGATAAACAAAACTAAATTTTGTCGCTTCCACAAGTTTTTCTCCTGACCGCGCGTCACCGTGATTTTACCTCTTTACAGTTGACACATGTACAGTTGGCTTTGAAATCGCATTCCCGCTGGAAACTTTGTTTGTCTTTTACATATTCGATTCAAGAAAAACACATTGCCAGACTCGTGAAATTCACGTTAAATTTTACTTGAAAAACCGACATCACCGTTCGCGTGTAATTTAACGTAGCATTCAATCGTCAGGCAATGAATTTTTCTTTATAACATAGCTAGCAGAGCCGCGCAATCTGGTATACGTAAGTGGCTCAAAATCCTGATAGTGCACGCTGTTTAATAAAAGTGCCATTCTTGACCGTGATTTCTTTCTTAAAAATAAAGAATTTTGTATTTAAACTGCAGTAAAATAAAACTCGAGCTTTCAACAGAAAATTTGAAAGAAAACCAATTCCTATTTTGCTTAATATTTCGCTTACCGCGAACAATCACTTTTGATATTGTTGTCCGTTTTTCGCGTCGGATTTGATGCACAATTCCACCGGCTATGTTATAAAACAATTGGTTCATGCTTTTAGCTGTGCACTAGGCTATCGCCTCGGGCAACTCTTCACTTCTTTTTCTCGCGTGCTTCATTAAAGAAATAAAAAACGCGTTGAGTAAACCTCGATAGTGCACGCTATAAAAGTATGAACCAATTGTTAAAGTACGGTTTATAGGACGCGCGTGGCCCTCGCGCGCGCCTTCAACCATGAGGCAAAGGTATTCTGCAATTTAGCCAAAAAAATTAACTTTTTGCATTTGAGTTCAATAGCCAAGTTCATTGCATTCCAATGTAATCCCGGGAATAACTGAATGGATATTTCCTAAATCAGCAACATGAAATTTTTCACAACTGAACGACAATTTTCAATGAATGCTTTCTTGGCGAGTTTGCGTACTGATTTTAACTCGAATTCTAGGAGAAAGATATACAACGACTTTTTTGGAAGAGTTCAGGTCGTTTTGTTGCCGGTTAAAAACAGTATCACTTACCTGTTGCAATAACAGAGGCAATCCATACAATAACCGGCTCCTTCCAAAAACCGTGTTGCACGTTGATGCAGGCATGTCCCATGCAAAAGGAGGTCAGGACAATCAGGCCAAAAAAGATTGAAGTTTCCCGTTGTTTTAAGCCTTTTCCAAACAGCTTACACGCCTAAAAGAGAATTTATTTTGAAGTAAATATTTATGTTCTGACGGCGATTAACTACTTGGCTCACTTTAAAATGCTTACCTCTTTTAGTCGATTAGGCAGTAATGTCCAGTCAAGATCGTATTTTTCGCATTGCTTGAGATTATTATCCAAAATGTTCAAGTGGTTGGACGCCATGGAAGTGACCAATACCTTTTCAACTGATAAGTGAAGCCAAGAATGCGAATCAGAGCGTGCACGTCCACGTCGGAACACGTATAGCCGTGAAATGAATTTTTGTCGCACCTAAGCCGATCAGACTCTCTTGGGGCAACGTGTGATTCAGCTTTGTGTAAGTGTGATAATGCGCATCTGGAAAACGTAAAATTTACCGATCAACCAAGACAGTCTAAAGTGCGAGGATTTGTTTTTTCAAACAATGCAGCAATGAGAAAATAACTCTAATGATGCCGATAAAAGAACCGTCGAAAGATATTGACTTGGAAAATTACTCAAAACAAAAGAGACGAGAAATTAACCGACAAAGGTAGAGGTGTGATAAATCGGTGTCTATTTAAAATGGGCTATGGAACAATAGGAACGAATAAACTAAAACGAACCGACGAATATGTTTTTTAATAGTCATAGCAACCAATCCGGTTTAAAGTTGTATCAAACATTCAACACTCATTTCACGTTATAATTGCGATAGAGAATGTCTACACTGAACGCGTACAGAGAAAAGTACCGTTTGCTATGCCAGAAAGAAATTATACAGGAGAGACGTGACCTCTTCAGCATGATCAACGGAGATGCCTTCTTTCCACTCAAGGCGTGGCCCCAAGAAATGGCTCGGATCTTTTGGCACAAACCGATAAACGATGAAAATACTTTCAAGCTCATGTTGTTTTGTTTGGGGAACGGCTGTTCGCCAAACTTAATAACAGAGTGGATTCTTCTCTCCCAGACTGGTTGGGCGCCTGACAAAGCCGAGAAAAGAGCAAGGCAGATGGACTTTATTCTCAACAACATGGAGAGCAAACGGGCTAAGTGGTTTTACTTCGATGTCGGTTATGACAAGTGGCTCTACTTAAACGGACTGCCCAAAAGACAAACAAGACAGCGTTGACCTCGGCGAATAACTGAAAAGAAAAAAGCAAGGCAACTGAGTGGATTACATCTACATCAAGGACAGCAAACGAACTACGTAATTTTAAATGAAACAAAATAACTGCAAGCAACAACATTGATTTACTGAAGTCATAGTCCGGACATAAAACATTGTGAAAACTGTAACACGATTGCAGTAAACAAGTCCCAAAACTGTAAACGAGTAAAATTGTAACAGCGGTGTTTCCAAGCGATTGAGTATGAATTTGTGTGTTGTCGAAAGACTTTTTAACGTGGAAATCAATGTAAGCATTGCCTGATTAGTGTACTAATAGTAATTATCTCAATTAATGTTATTAAAGCTTAACTAATGTTGATATCTCAGTTTTTTCTTCTTATTTCAAATGGTGTTCTGGTTCATAATTTGCTCAGTCACGAATGATAGCGATATATCTATGATAATTAAGCGCAGCCAGATTTTTCGGGAATAAACACCTGAAAAGGATGTTTCTTGATCTTACGTCATTTGGTGGTCGCATCACCAAGAAATCACCGATTTTTCTCAGTATTTTGCTCTTTGAACTCCGGTAACGGACTATCTCCATTATTTGTTTGAAGTGCCTACTGCCGCACGGGGCCTTTTGTCATACCGAATGAATAGCTAATGCTAAACTTCCCGAGCGAAGCCGGCTTTTTGCGCTTTATTTCTACTCGTTTTTCAGATTCACATAACATATCAGTTAAGTTCAGGCCTATCTTAAAACTCATTCGTATAGGCTAATTGCGATTTTCCCCGTCTTGAAAACACACAACAATAATCGGAACTAAAAAAAATGATTGGAGTTATATCTGAGAAACGACATAACCATTTTTTTACTTAGAGCCCTCGTTTTGTCTAGTCAGCGGTTGAAACGCTACACGCGCGCCCGGGACTACACGAGACACAATTTTATAAAAAACTTGGAGCTCTGGGAACGAGAATGCGTGATCACCGTTAAAACAACATGGCGGGTTTATTTGACAATTTTCAACGGTTTTCAAGGCTGCTGTTTGTGTTGAAAACCGTTGGCGACATTTTTCTCAAAGTATTGGGATTGACGTCAGTCGTTGAAAGATATGTTTGTGGTAAAACCGACGAAACAGAAATAAGCTTACGTGATGGAGATAACCAAAATGCCGTGAAGATTTTCATAGCGGAATCGCAAAGCCTTCTGTATTTGCATTCTTCATTGCTGAAGTCTAACAAGGAACAGTTTCGTGACTTCCATGACTTTACGCTGAAGTGTGGCAACCCTATGGCAACAATCCTTGCGCCTTCAAAAGAGAATTGTAGAATGTGCGGTAAAAAGCTGGGGATTGATAACAAGATGCATCCTGTGGTCATTTATAGTTGTCATAGAGGCACGTATTTAGGATCTCGTTTGACCAAACTGTGCCGTAAATGTAAAATTTACGAACATTATGGATACTGGTCGTTAAACGGGGAAAGACATTATAATAAAGACGTGCTTTCTTTAGAATTTTTTCTATCGTCTGAAGACACTGCTTTCGACATAAATCTTTTAGCTGAATGTGGAAACCTACTCATCCTTGGAGCAGTCCCATTTAGCACTTATGCTGCTAGCTACAACAGGCGTTTTCATTATAACAAGCAGTCAGCGAGCGATGATGATGATGTTAAAGTTAAAAGAATGAAGAGGTAAGTGACATGTCTATTGAGTTGCAGCAGGGTTGAGCTAACAGCCAGCTACCGGCTAATTTCACCAGCTGAAAGAGAACTTATCAGCGGCTGAAATTTAACTAACAATCAAAGACTTTAGGAGATTTTGAAGGTGCACAAGCCAGAATAACCAGCTGAACTTGTTAATGAGCCTGCTAAGTGTTTTCTTAGCTACACTTCTGGAGACTCCATCAACTGTTGACGAGATTATGAATTCCAATACTTTAGTGTACAAATGGATTTGCTTATGATCAGTAAGCTTATCATTATCTATTAAAGTTTGAAAACTGCTAAACTTAGTTGACTTTATAACAGGCAGATTGGCAAACCTTGATAATAGTTTGATTGAAGTAAAATTGTATAACAGTTTAATATTATAATTTATTTTAGTTCAAGTACCAGTTATATTTCCCCCAAAGCTTGCAAGTAACTTGTGCCTAAATTGAAACAGTGCAAATGTTTCAGTTATGCACTCTCTCATTCATTGTTTTGTTTGTGAAAGAAGATTGGGGGGGGGGGGGGGGGTAAGCTTAATGGAGGATTTACGAAAAACTAAATCATTTTCATGTACAATGTAATTTCTCCCTTCCTACATACAAATTAGATACTGTCTTTTTGCAAATAAACCAACAGGAAAGTGGAACATTTGAGGAGTATAGAGAGGCCCAGCCAGGGTGGGGGGGGGGGGGGGGGGAGTATAGCTTGTCTAAATTTTAAAATGTTTTGTGTCGGTGTTTTATCAATGTTTCACATTGCTGTCGGAAATTGAACGAACATCAATGAAATCGCTACTTTTTGGAAGATGTCATTTTTTTAATTTCTTGGTACACTGTAAAGTGGTGGTGAGAAAGCTAAACATGTTAAAGTGCCTCTGAAGTGAAAGTCGTTTTTGCGTAGTGATAAAATGAGCGATTTTAAAAGCGTTCAAAGTTGTGCTATATTACCCTAAAGAAATGTTACATTGGATTGATGTTGTTTTGACATTTGCTTTACATCCAAATAAATATAGAACACAGGCATGATAAAATTGTTATACAAGGCTGTGCTTTAAGTGTTATCAAAGAGAGTCCAACTAAAAAATTTACTTCCCCCCCCAGAGGGCTTATTTATTTAACACAGGCCATTATAGTCATGCAGGCTGTTATTGTGATGTATTCTTTTATGTAATATTTTAGGGAAACAGCAAGTCTATTACAGCAACTGCTTGAGCAACGTCTGGGCCTAGATAGGCGTCGTTTGGAGGAGGGATTTCTGTTATATGCAGCCTTACAAACAATTGGGAAATACCACCTTTGGAATCAAGTGACAACAATTCCCTGTAACAAGAATGAAATGGTAGAATTAGTCACAAAGGAATTCAGCAGTGCTTTTTTGAAGAAGTGGGGAGGTCAGCAATTAATAAGACCGTTGTTAACATCAGCAATAGTGTACATGTAGTTGCCAAAAAATTGAGCTACTTTTCTCTGCTTTGAGGGCTAATCAAAAGAAGTCTTCACAGACTTTGACATGTGTCAGTGCTCTCCAAAGAAATAACCACCTAGAGAAACTTTTTGTAGCATTGTGTAGTTCAACAAATTTCCATACTTCACCCATGGAAGGTCCTTGGAAAATCTAAGGGAGATGAATGTTAAGCCCAACTGGAGTTAACAAAGAGGTGGGGGGAGGGAGGGGAGAAACCAAAAAGATTTTTCATGAGGAAAGTATGGCTATTTTGTGCAACAACACATTGAGCAAAAGCTAATGAAAAGTGACTGTTCATGACATTGAATTATTTCAAATTTGTCACCTGGTTACCTCTTTAATTGTTTTCCACTCTGTTGTGACTTCTTGATATTAATTGTTGAAATTTCATGTAGATCATGTATGTGAAAATCCTGGCTGCAAGACTGTACTAGTATTAGATGGAAATATGAAAAATGCACGTCAAGTATGTATGTTGAAGGATGTTGCAGAACTGCACTTTTCTGGAATGCCTGGAACCGTTGTTGTTGGTAAGTAAGTCATGCTGCTAGTTTTATAGAACTTGTGACTATTTATAATAAATAATTTATTACAAAAACACTTTTCACATCAGTAAATTGAAGTCCATTAATGGCTGTTCCCAAATTGGTTTTTGTCTTTCTATTCCTTATTGTACATACTGTAAATGTAAATATGTATATTTCTTAAAGGTTGTTGGAATTATAGTCACTGCATGTACTACTCAAGAACAACAACAATGTGCTTTCAGTTATATGTTTATTCAGTGACATCTTATGAAATTGGTATAAATATTTAATAGGTCTTTTAAAACTACAAACACAGATGGTGCTGTAGATAAGCAGCATCCCTTATTTTTTACTAAAATTTGGTGTATTTCTGCGTGTACCGGTACACATTGTCTTTATTTGTTTGTGAGGTATTGTATTTTTTTGTCTTGATTGCATTTGTACTATTGTCGTTCTTTGTTTCTTTTGTTTTCGTCATCAGTCCTCCGGAACACACAAAAACAACCTAAATTTGGAGAATAAGGCTTATACTTGGACTTTTATTGTAAAATAGTGTGCCCACACAACTACATTTTTGTACACACACCACTACATTTTTGTAGAGTTGACTGGATACAAAACTATCAATGTGTTGACTTTAGGTTGCCAAAGTACACCAGCTAAAGGATCCAGATACTGTCCCAATCATAGTGGCACTGCAATGATATTTAGAGACGATTCAGAGAGCAGCATTGCAAACAGGCAACTTGACAGTGAGAACCAACCTGGTTATTTGATTACCAAAGTATTAAATGAAAAAGCTACACGACAAGGAACCATTTATGAGGTAATGAATTTTTATAGGAAACAATAAGTGACCTCCATTTTTGTGTTTGAAGTTAAGATGTACATATATGTAAAAGCAGAATAAGTAGCTCCACTCAATTAGGAAATGACTTGTTATAACAAGAGGAAAATATCAAATGGCTGAAGGTGTAACATGTAGTTTATAAAAATGACAACGGTGCATCTGTGTGGTTGTGAAATACAAAAGTTTCAAAAAAGTTGGTTTTATCAATTGAGTTAATAGATCAAAAAGGTGGCATTTTGAGTCCTTGCCTACATTAGAAAGGCTAGCATTTATTCCATCTCTATGTAAGCATATCCCTTAAAATTTATAACAATTATGAAACATGTAACATTATTGTTAACCTTTAGATTCTTGTCAAAAAATTGGGTGGAAGATCAGGAGATCTTTGCAAGGGAAATTATAAAATTAACTTCCTTTTTGATAAATTTATTGAATTGGATAGTTTTTATTTTTGCAGTGCAATTTATGGTAAGTTTACTTAGTTTCTGATAACCTGCCATTATTTCGTTGATGCTAACAAATAAAATAACATCAGAACTGTTGCTTTCACATACCAAGTTGTAATTTGATAGTTTCATAATACCAAATGCAATGTTAATTGATTGCTAAATCTATCATCTTATTACAATTTATCAAATGTAATAAGAGAGAGCCAGAGAACTGTTTTGTTTAGGTTATAACCAAAAAACTCAATTATAAGTTGATATTCTAAATCTGTGTATCATGTCATGAATTTTTGGTATATTTATATAGGTGTTGTGGGCAGATGGCCGCCAGAGCTGGGTGAAGGAAAGTAACCTTCCATCAAAGATTCAACAATGCTTAAAAGATGGTAGCAGTTACCAGCAACAAGCAGTTTTAGTTAATGAATTTGGTCAAAAGCGCACAGAGTTGAAAGAGACTTTATTGGAGACACACCACACAAGTGTAGCACATGTTAAGAGGTAACTTAAATATTACAGTAGATCAACCTAATTGGAAGGGACAGGAATAAAAGTTCTTCCCTTGCTGACAGAAAAGCCTGGCATTATTTCTGTGGTTTATGTGCTTAGGAAAGAGATCACATGTGTTTATCTGTTGGGCTCAGTGCCAATACGTTTGTCATCAACAGCGACTGTTGATCGCGTCTCTGAACTCGCAGTGTACCTGTTTCAGAAGTATAGATTCACAAAGTCAGGACAAAATGGTAGTCCAATCTATGATCTTGTTTGATTTTGGCTAAAAGACAAATAGATAGTAAAGATTAAGAAATATGTAGGTGGTAGCTTCTTTGTTTCTTATTATAAAGAGTTATGTACCAATTAATTCAAATTGTTAATTATCAGATAGTACATGAAACTGAGTTTATAAATGTAAAAATTACATATATATTGAATTTAACCTGTTTTGGGGTTCCCTAAAATTTTGGTATTAATATTACTGTTCAATGAGTGCTAATGTTATTTATCTTTTCCTTTTTTTTTTGTTTTTTAGTTCTGGTTTTGCACTTCAAGGTGACACAACACAAGATAATGTCATTTCATGTGGCACAGAGAAGGGCAAACACAAATCCAAAAATCACAGAACTGCAGGTAACAGGGAAAAAACTTAATGTATGGGTGACTAGCACTATTTTTCTGGTTTTTAAAAGTTATACATGAATTTAAAGTAGGTGAGACAGCCCCTTCAAACGGAAATGCTTTTTTTGCTCAAACCTTTCCTAATGTAATGACGCATATTTATTTTTTAAGAGTGAAATTAATTTTAAAAAGTATATAATAAATTTATAAAATTGAACATAATTATTTTTAATTTGTTAAATTGATTGCCTTAAAAGTGCTACTACAATGAAATTTTTGATTTTCATTTTTTTACATTTTGATATACTCCCAGACCTTCTTACTCATCTTGCCAATTTTTAGAAATTCATTACGAACATCAGAAGTTATTTAATTTTAACATTTATTTTTGAGAATTTACGGCCGCCATTAAAAAACCTTGTTCCGAGGCTTGGTTGCGAATGGGAGAAAGTGACGCAAACATACCTCATAGGTTGAAATTATAATAACAATCAGCATAGAAAATTGCACGAAGAACAAGCCCAAAGTTTTTGTTGCTTTTCGCGTGATTTTCAATACTTTTTGTTATTATAATTTCAACCCGTGAGGTATGTTTGAGTCTTTTACGTCACTTTCTCCCATTCGCAACCAAACCTTGGAACAAGGTTTTTTAATGGCGGCCGTAAATTCTCGGAAATAAATTTTAAAATTAAATGATGTTCGTAATGAATTGAAATTTGGCAAGATGAGTAAGGAAGTCTAATAGTACAGGAAAATGTAAAAAAATGAAATAAAAAATTTGATCGTAGTAGCACTTTATTTGTTGTGTTTCACAGGGATCCTGGCAATTAGCAAACCATGTTCAGTTGTTGTGGATGTGAAAGAACTGTTTGGATCAGAAAGTAAAACGCAGGTGTATGCCCACTTACATGAGTTACTATTGAAGACTGAAATGAAGGAAATAGGTACGGTGGTCGCTAATAATATTTTTATGAATTCTTTAACACAAACTTCTTGTAGATATAACAGTTTGTATTTTATCCCCCTTTTTCTAACGATGAAAATTGGTTAAACAACCAGACAAAAAGGGCAATGACTGAATGTTTTATTTTCAGATCTCAATTTCTATTACATGTAGCTATACACTGCACCACCATAACTGGTTGATTGATTGATTTGCAAAATTGTATACTATATCTCACCTAAATTTCTTCTTATTAAAAAACTGTAATATATGTTCTTGAATACAGCAATAATAAGATCTCTCTTTTAACAGATACTGTTTGTTATGATGACGCTTGTCATTTAAAAAAATATGCATGCAATCCGGTGAGAAGGGACTTGACAAAAACAGCCCAGAGGATGGCACATATGGAAATGGTTGTGGACAAATTTCACTTCACCAACCATGTTGACAAATGGTGCAAAGAAAATTGCAATCCTTACAACAGTGCTGATCTTGAGGTAAAGTGAAATTGAATTGAATAGTAAACTTGTGGTGACACACACTCAATTCAAGATTACATTTTATTCATTTAAAAGACTTAACCAGTTAAAATGCTTTCAATAATACTGATTTGTCATTGTATTATTGCTATGGGTGTTGAACATAACAAGTATATTATGCAATAGGGAGTTATAAAAGTTATTAATATTAAAATTCTGTTTGAATTTGTCTTAACAGGGAGTGAACACTGAAGTTTGTGAGCAGCTATTTTCTTGGTTGTCAAGATTTGCAAATATAACAAAACACATGAATCGTTGGAGATTTCTTTTTATAATGTTATACGTATTAGACAACCACAATGAAGATGTTGAAAAGAAGTCACGTTGGTGATATAAATAGACAATCATGTAATAATTACATTTTTACATCAAAATGAATATGAAATGAGTAAATGTTTAACAAATAGATTCCATTTGGCCGTGTGTCTGTTCAGTTATAGATCACAAATGACGCAGGCAAGTGCGTCACTGATGTTCTTACCACATTTTGACGTCTTCACTAAAACAAGAGAAGAAATGTTGAAAGTGAGGGAAAATTTGGTTTCTAGTGTAGTCAGTGTTTTTTTTTTTTTAACCTGGACGTCATGTGACGAACAGATTCTAAGATTTGGCCCTTTTTTTCCGGTAGTCACTAGTTCAAGCCTACCACTTAAGACTGTCACACGATTGATGGCCCAAACGCATTGGCTAAAATTAGCTACTAGAGAATTTCCTTCTTCCTACTGTTAGAGACAATTTCCATTTACGTGTTGTGTAAAAAACAAGGAAAATAACATGTCATCCTATTTCAAATTCAATAATTTACTTTTACCTGCAGCTTGAGTGTGTATTAACCTTTAAATGAAAAAAGTCTCAGGAATTTTGTTATCAACTACTAAAGGGCAAATATCACCCATATGCATTGGCACCCAAAGCCTCGACAATTGAATTAACACAGTTGAAAATTCCCAAAAAAGCCAATCCAAGCAAGCTCTTCATTTGAAACAACTGCAAAGCTGAATGGGTGATACTGGGCCTTTAAAATAACATGCGGGCATATATTGTTGATGGCATTAGACTTGTAGTGATGTTCGATAGAGAAATTGACATTTCTTATCCATTGCTTGGTTAATTGATATGGGTTCATTGAGTTAAGGAAGCATTGTTTCAGAAAGTGTGTTTTATGGAACCAATGTTACCAGACATGCAATGGAAAAGGAATGTCATTTGAAACATTGATAGCCTTTGAAATAAAGGAACATGTTGTCCCACTTCCAAAATGCGTTGTTATCTTTTGTCTTTTTCCGTGTATTTGTGGACAACATTATACTGTTTCACGGGTTAAGTAAATCATTCTGAAAACGATTTACAACAAACTTAACTTTATTGTTGCACTCTAAGTGTTTCAAACATTCCAAATAAATTATCTTCATTTGAAACAACTGCAAAGCTGAATGGGTGATACTGGGCCTTTAAAATAACATGCGGGCATATATTGTTGATGGCATTAAACTTGTAGTGATGTTCGATAGAGAAATTGACATTTCTCATCCATTGCTTGGTTAATTGATATGGGTTCATTGAATTAAGGAAGCATTGTTTCAGAAAGTGTGTTTTATGGAACCAATGTTACCAGACATGCAATGGAAAAGGAATGTCATTTGAAACATTGATAGCCTTTGAAATAAAGAACATGTTGTCCCACTTCCTAAATGCGTTGTTATCTTTTGTCTTTTTCCGTGTATTTATGGACAACATTATACTGTTTCACGGGTTAAGAAACGATTTACAACAAACTTAACTTTATTGTTGCACTCTAAGTGTTTCAAACATTCCAAATAAATTATTGGACCCTACCCCAGGCCCTCCTATATTAACTATGCACTGCATGAAATGACAACTGCAAGGTGATGAAATGATTTCAAATTTGTCAATAGACGGGGTTAGGGGAAGGATGCCTTTTAGTCACAGTGCACTTTTCTTGAGAAGCTATGGACCGTACGGAAAAATATGGCGGCGCGCGCGGGACTCTGGTAAATCGTGTCGAGGTCATGTCAATAATCATGGGCGCGCGTCACGAAGGTCGGTGAGAAGTGAAATTAACGGTGCTAAATTGGCGAAGGACGTCGAACTTTTATTTAAAGTGGAAGCGATAAGGTGGTAGCGAATTTATTTTTCAGTTCATTCTTACTTGTCACTTTCAAAGTGTTTTTCAGAGAGATCTTCAAGGTTTCAATAAAATATCGGACGTTATAAAGAAAATTTTTTTCCGCGTTACACGATTAAAGAAAGACATACACATTCTTAAGTTCGTTGCCTGCCTTCTTACGTCGCACACTCCCGCTTTTTTGCTCGCGAATTCCAAACGTTCACCTTGATGGCTGGCGCAGTTAAATGTATTTGGTATGTTGTGAATTTATCGTTTCACGCTTAAAGAACGACATATACATACATTTTTAAGTTCTTAGTTTCCTTGCCTGCCTTCGTGGCGCTTATACAGTAAATTGTATTTGGTGTGTTGGCGTGGATTTATCGTTTCACGCTTAAAGAACGACATATACATACATTTTTAGGTTCTTAGTTTCCTTGCCTGCCTTCTTGCGGCGCTTATACAGTAAAATGTATTTGGTGTGTTGGCGTGGATTTATCGTTTCACGCTTAAAGAACGACATATACATACATTGTTAGGTCCTTAGTTTCCTTGCCTGCCTTCTTGCGTAAAATGTATTTGGTGTGTTGGCGTGGATTTATCGTTTCACGCTTAAAGAACGACATATACATACATTTTTAAGTTCTTAGTTTCCTTGCCTGCCTTTTTGCGCCGCTTCATTTTGCGACCTGACTTTCGGTGAATCGAGTCGAACTTTGAAAAGACGGGTCGTGTCGGCTCGAGTCGGGTCGTGGCGATTCATCAGCGTCCTAGCGATACCAACTTACGACCTGACTTCCGGTAGGTCAAGTGGAGACGGATCGTGTCCACCCGAGTCGGGTCGTGGCGACTTGGCGACTCGTCAACATTTTGAAGATTAAACTTCCGGTAAGCATTCAAGCTTTTAATTTCTACTTCCGGTGGTAGGATTGATAAACTTTACGACCTGACTTCCGCTAGAACGAGTCGACTGTGCTTTAAGACGACTCGACTCAGTTCGGGTGTATTGGACATGAGTGTTAATCGGTTGCGTAACGATGCTGTACGGTAGAGGGCTACAAGAAGTGACAAGTTTCCTCCAACTGCAAATATGCCGCATGTAACAGATAGCAAAGTGAATGTGATCTTAGATGTCGCACTGAATCCAACGACACAATGCACTTGTTCACATTGTGGACAGTCATTGAAATGAGTGATATTTTGCGCACTAGAATTTACGTTCTCTTGAAATGCGCACGACACATTCATGACTTTTCACTCTACCGAGAAACTATAACTGAATTAACGTGTAGAAGTCCTTGTAACATTAGGAGACATAGTCATTGCTAGAATGTGGCCACAGGCATGCAAGCTAGGGAACGGAAAATCTCAACTTGATTCAATCGAACGGAGGATCAACTGCAGAAGTTTTGGTCAATTCAACCGAAACATCAACCTCTAATGAAAATGAACCATTTAGCGCATGATCAAATGTTATTTGTGTTCATCTGCCATGATCTGTTAAAACAGAGTTGTGTACGTACATATTTATAATTCATCTTGCAGGCTTATTGACATGAATCGTGTTGTTGCCTTACTTTATCAGCTCCAGTACTTTGGTTTTGTTAAGAATCTTCTCAGTACTGTCTGTTTTTTCCTTGCTTTGTTAATGATAGCTATACTGCCCTGGTTTCTAATAAAGCTTTCCGAAAAAGGTGTCGTTTTAGCAAAAACTATAAAAAATTATGCCGGGTAAAATATTCCAGTTTTAATATATTTTCTTAATGTATGAAACATTTCCCTTTGTACTTTCAACTGTCAAACAGGATAAGCGACAGGTTATTTGACCAGCTTTTTTTCATCGTAAAATGTAGTGAACAGGGTAAACATATTCATCCTAAAAGTGCATGATGCCATCGTAATTCAGAAAACAAATTAAAGCATTTGGCTCAAGATCAGTAGTGATCACAATTATTATTTTTGTCACATTTTATTAAAAGCTGATTTGCACAAATAATTTTTTTCAAAGGAAAGTAGACCATGGAGGGGGATGGGTTGATACATCATTACAAATTGGGCACGTCTATGTTCAGTCCAATTGAGAAAAAAATGGCAAATTGTAGTTCGGGTATAACTAGAAAGATTAATGCAAATTGTCACTGTCGCAAGTAGCAAACTGAAGCGTGTAAAGCAGAAACAATGAAGAAAAACATTTTCTCTGTTTTTGTCTTATTGTTTTATCATATCGCCTTAGGTATTTTATTCAGAGAAAACAAAACGCTATATTTCATTTTCGTCAAATCGACTCTGCTTGTCTTTGTTTTTCCATTCCATTAATCCAGCTTTTATTTGTATTCGATGAAGAAAACAGCTGAACACTTTATTTTTACTCACTGAATGGCGCTGATATCGTTATTACAGCGAAGGCCCATTTACACTGCACACAATTTTCGGCACGGCTCGGATGAAAGTGGTACGGGTATCAAAAAATGTGGCACGGCTCGGGTAAAATTTTAAAGTGTAAATTACTTTGTCGTACCAAAATTTCACCCGTGCTCGGACCTTCTGAAAAGGCAGTACGGGTGAAATTGGTACAGGTACCAGAAACTCTAGCCCGGCTCGGATAAAATGCGTAGTGTAAACGGTTACCGAGCCGAGCCAGCTAGTTTTTTTCCCGACGAGCCGATATCTCTTTAGCCTATTTGATTGAGACTGAAAGCAAAAGTGAAAATCGCCACAAAAGTCTCGCCTTTTTCTGTTTTTGGAAAGAAGCAGATGTCAAACTTTTTCTTCTACGATCCATCGATCGACAGGAAAACTACAAGCGAGAACTGATTTTCCACTTCGGCCGGAAAGCATAATTTTACTTATAATAAGCTTAAGATGAGATGGTCTGCGAGAGCAGATGCCTAATGCTTTTCAGTCGGAAAAACTTCTGCTCTCGCAGGCTAAGGATGAGAAGAAAATGTAGACCGATTAAACCGCCATTTTGAATGAATAGCTTCACATGTGCACTGCGGTACGTTCTATTATGCTGACCAAAAACGTGAGCCCAGCGAGCCCAGCACCAGTACCAAGACAAGATTTTCGCTGTGGTTGGCACGGTTAAAAAGAGACGTGTAAATGATGAATAATAATCTATATCGTAAAAAGGGTTGTTGTTGTTCATCGTGGTGAACACACTAGTAAAGAAGTATTTTTCGTTTGTCTCACGATGTAGTGACTTCCGATGTGGATCGCGACGTTTCGACTGCATACTGCTAGTCTTCTTCAGGCGATGGGGTCGACTGGTTACGCGTCACCTTATGAAGCACGATGTTCTGCTGTGATTGGTTGGTTTTCAACAGCTGTGACTAGCGCATTTTGATCCTCGTTGTTTCGTACGACTACGGAGAGGAGAGCCGTACGACTACGGACCGCCGAGGGAACAGTTCGCCGAAACAACGAGGATCAAAATGCGCCAGTCACAGCTGTTGAAAACCAACCAATCACAGCAGAACATCGTGCTTCATAAGGTGACGCGTAACCAGTCGACCCCATCGCCTGAAGAAGACTAGCAGTATGCAGTCGAAACGTCGCGATCCACATCGGAAGTGACTACATCGTGAGACAAACGAAGAATACTTCTTTACTAATAATAATCTAGTAGTTCATTTAATATAGTGTGTGCGTATCAACGAGAGAGCAGATAAGTGCACGAAAAAACACGTGTATGTAAATTGAAGACAACGCACGAGGATTAGTGAGAGGGTACGAGAGTTGATGAAGACATACTGAAGAGAGCACATACGATGGATGAGAGCGTTTGAAAGGCATGAGAAATTACGAGAACTTGAAGAGACAACCGTGAAGTGAGAGATAAAAAGAGCCCATGCGAATTTAAAGGACAGCGTATGAGAGTTGGCGAGAGTGTATAATGCTTGATGAAAGCGCACTGGGGTTGACGAGAGTGGAAAATAGTAGACGAGAGCGTACAAGAGATGACTAGATCTAGAGTGCACGAGGGTTGACGAAACAGTAATGGATTGACGAGAGCCGGCATAGGATAGTACCAAAGTTAACGAGAGCGAATTAGAAATTACGAGAGCCCATGATAATTGACGACAGTGTCCGAAGGTTGATGAGAGCGAATCAGTGAGAGATGATGAAAGCACATTACAGTTTACGACAGTGTAAAAGAATTGACGAGAGCGAATAAGAGATGACGAAAACGCACGATAGTTAACGACAGTGTAAAAAGGTTGATGGAACGAATGAGAACGAGAGCGCGTGATAGTTGACGACAGTATCCGAATGTTGATGACAGCGAATGAGAGACGAGAGCCCATGATAGTTGACGACAGTGTCCGAAGGTGCATCAGAGTTGACGAGCTCGAATAAAAAGTGACGAGTGTGAATTATAGTTGACAACAGCGAACGAAGGTTGACTGACAAGTCGTAAGGTAGAGGATGGCGTACGAATGTTTACGAAATCGCGTAAGAGTTGATAAAATCATAAGAAAATTCACGAGAGGGGATGAGAGTTGACGATAGAATATGACAATTGCCGACAGGGAATAAGAAATAATGACAGTGCATGATAGCTAACGACTGCGTAAAACTCAAGTGCAGAAATGAGAGACAGCGGAAAGAAAGCTTGATAGTGCGAGGTTTAACAAACCGCGAATGATAAATAATGAGAGCGAACGAATGTTGACGAGAACGCCTGAAATTAAAAAACAGCTGAAAAGGGTTTAAGACTGAAAGCGCATGACTAGGAAAGAAGCGAACGAATCTTCACTAAATGTAGAAGACAACTAACGAGGGTTAACAATAGCAATCAAGGCCGATGGATGAAAGCGCACGAGATTTCATAAGAGCGCATAGGAGCAGCACTTGTGAAGTAATAAGAGTACAGAGCTTGATGAGAGCGAATGTTGAATGAGAGGTATTATAAACAAGAGCGAATCCTACGTCATGAGAGTTGACAAGAGCTTGCTATAGGGCTTACGATAGCGCAATTAAGTGCTGATTAGAGGGCAGTTGATGATAATTAAGAGCACACGAGAGTGAACGATCCTGTATAAGATACTTTGAATGATGGACGAGAGTGCAATTGAGAGTTAATGACAGGGCAGTAAGTTGATATGAGTGTAAATGATGCATGGTTCAACATTTTTCAGCATTTGTTTATCAACAAATGCTGAACGATGTTGCAACTTGTTGAATGGGTAGAAAACACATTCAACATTTTAAAGCGATTGCCTAAAGACGTTCAACAAGTTGCAACTTGTCAGTTGAACAGAATAGAGCCTGGCATTATTTTTTCACAACGTTCAACATATTGAATGGCCCATTTCAACATTCAACTCGGCATGATAATTAAACTATTCCACATTTGTTAAACAGCAGTCGCAACACCTACGCGCTGATCAAGCTTAATAGTTGTTTTAAGGCTCAGCCTAAAACAATAATAATTTCCTCTTTCTACTCGCTCGCAGCGAGTCCAAAACAAAATAAAAGAAGGCTAATGAGGCCTGGTAGCGGTCATTTTAGAGAGCAAGAAAGGCAGGCGAGAGAAACAAGATGCTGTATATGTGACCTGTTTTTAGCATCTAATTAATTTTTCCAAAATATTGATTGAAATTGTTTATCAGTACCCTACGACGTATTCCAGGCCTTATTGCCTCGAAAAATGACTGCTACCCAAGCCAAACTGGGTCGATGAAAATATTTTATTGAATTGCATTAAAATGTTACAGAATGATATTGGAAAATGTCGCGAAACTGTTTAATTCAATTATCTTGTTTTTATCCAGCTTTTTTCTGAACAATAATGTTCTTGGCTCGGTATTTCGGTAACTAATCATAGCGCGTGTTCATCCGAGGTTTGCGTCTGTCTCTCTTTCTCAAAGTACTAATTATAGGATGATATGAAAGTAAGGCAAGAAAATGACAGAAATCCACATTGACATGTTTCAAAACTGAGTTTAAAGTCGATGTTTACTAACGCATTGATATAATAACTATATTGCATGCAAAGTAGTCATTTATTTACACAATGAAGTGTGTTTTAAATATTTTCTCCAATTATAATAATGTAAGACAATGCGAAAGCCGGAACGTGCGAGAAAAAAAATTGAAAACAAAATACTGAGGTTATGCTCCATAACGTGCGGAAAAATTGAAACATTTAAAACGTTTTTTTAAAAAATTGCAATATTATTTTTTTTTTTTTTCGTATTTGGTTTGACGGCTTTTTTTCTGTCAATACAGTTAACCCTCTCAAGGCAGACACCTCTCTAATGATGATCTATTTGTCCAAGACAAAAGTTTTCGTTTCTAAATGAAGGAGAATTTAAGAAGTGTCGCATTATAAACTATATGTAGCCTTATTTTGCGAGGCGCCATGCTAGTCCAGAAAACAACACAGCTGCGTGATATCCAGGTCCAATGAAATTAGAGGTCCCGAAGAGGTGCATGCCTTCTGTATTTTGTCCGGTTATTTGGTAGTCGAATAACACAAATCCAGGATTTGAGTCAGTTTTGAATTCAGTTGAATAACTAATCGATGGAATTTTTCAAATTTTTCCCTAGTTTATCTGATCTTCAGTTTCAACTTTGACTTGTCTTCACGTCTAGCTAAAAATAAGCCTTTAATATAACCCGCGAGTACCTCGTCCGTACATTGATGATCTAAGATGGTGGGCCATATGCCACAATAGCTTTCGGGATTGTTGCGTGCACTTTTACGCTTTTTCCCGACACGCGGCCAAACGCCCCTAAGAACGGTCATGAGATTCACGGAGTTTTGGTTATTTTGGCATAACTTTAAATGTATAATGCATTTTGTTATCAAATTTGGCAAATGAACAGAGGACATGCGTCAAATTATTTTGACATAAAAACTGACAGGAGATATTGAATTATGACGTCACAGTTGATGACGTCATACGGTACCCTTAATTAATAGTTTTTAATTTCCAACTTTTTGCTAGTGTTTCCGAAAGAGGACAACCAGAGAAGTTAAAAACTGAGAACCGTTTGTCGATATCAAAAATATTAGATGAGATGACATTTTGAATTTTGAAGAATGCTTTGCCCAGAAAAGAGTGTCCCCCCTAGGTAAAAATATCATAATTTGAGTTAGTTTTTTATGTCAGCAATTCTAGTTATGCTGCAGATTGATTGTCCTAGATGAGTAGAACAAGAATAATTGAAAAAAATCAGAAATCATCGTTTTCCTACCATATTTTACTTTAAAAAAAAATCTAGTTTTGTTACGTCATAAAATGTGACGTCACAATTATTTCATCGCTCAGTCCGAATTAAAGTTTTGGAGGAGAAAATAAAAAATCTAAAAACATACGATTTTTCTAAACACTTATCACTTTACTTTACCAAATCTTAGCTTTGCTTGAAACTGAAACTGAAGAAAAAATAACAGGCGTTGATTTTACAGGAAATGTATTGGTTCGGGGGGGGGGGGGGACAATGAAATGGCTTCAACTTGTTATAACTCGAGAAATATTTCTCATAGGGAGTTACGGTTTTCGGTATATTAGTCCCTTAGTCAAGCTCTTTCAAATGATGTATTTGGTGGTATGAAATTAGAAACTTTGTACCACGTGTTTTGTGACGTCATCAATTATGACCTCAGAATTTGACGTTTTGACATTTTTTTACCATTTAAACGGTTTGGACAACAACCCAAGTGAATGTGGAAAGTTTGGTGAGGAAATGTGCAAAAAAGCAAAATTAGCCTTATTGACTGTTTTTAGGGGCGTTTGGCCCAACCGTGGACAACCTTTCTCGAAACAGCTGTACACACGAGCCTTTTTGGAGCGACGTGTGTATGCTAAGAAATATCAAGTCAAGAATACTTTACTTGAGATTATTTAGCGTAAGAAAGCATTGCATAAATATTTTTGCCCATGCTTTTGTAACATTTTACCACTGAAGGTCTTCTGAAGATCTCCGACAATTTTCCCGTCCCGTCAGAGGTTCCCGCCCAAACTAAAAGATGGAATCGAAGTGAAAACGTGTTCGTGAGGTCGAAGTAAATGTGTACGTTACGTCGGAGTGAATGTGTTCGTGAAGTCGTCAAGCATGTCGGGACATTCAATCGAAGTGATATGTTCGTGAAGTCGCAAAGCATGTCGGGACATTCTATGGCCAATGCGGGAAGGACTTCCCGCACAAAGCATGTCGGGAAATTGGAAGGCAAATAAACGAAACCGTCTTCCCTTCCAAACTAACTACAGAGAATAGTATCGAAGAAAATAATATATAAAATAATAAAATTATTATTATATTTTATATAATAAGTGGTAATGATAAGCTAATATTAATAATTAATAATAAGTGGTAAGCCACATCCATTCGAAGTATTTTAGGGCAATAAATTTTGGTTTGAGCGAAAAATCGTAAACTGAATCAGTTATCAGTGTTTTCATTTGTGGAAAAGCATTTTAAGATTAGCTGAAATATAAATGTCGTTAATTAAGTTTTTTCTGTCGTTAATTAAGTTTTTCTTTTCCGATAAGCTACACGTGTTGTTAAAAAAGTCGTGATTCATCTGAAACCAGTGTCTATGCTGTTGAGTCCTTTTCGGTAGGCACTTTTGTTGTTTTGTAAACTTCTTGCGTAGGCCCCACGCTTACAGTTCTCCTTCCCTGATTATGGCTCCTGGTTATATATGGTATGGGCTAGCAGTATATTTAACAATTAGACCCGTAGCACGAAAGGGCTACGGGTCAATAGCCCATGAGGCGAAGCCGAATGGGCTATTGATCCGTGGCCCTTGAGGGCGAAGGGTCTAATTGTTTTAGTATCACCCAACTAGTCGGGCAGAAAAAGGCAATAATAAAAAAAAGCAATTGCAAGTTGAAGAAATATTTATTCGGGAATAAAACGAAAAATAAAACCGGCGAATTTCGCTGCACGATGACTATTACTATTAGACCCCTAGTAGCGTAGCCAATCAAAATGCAGGATTTGCATTAGTCCACTAGTTGGGTGATACTAATATCTTATATCCCTTAAATGAAAATGAAGACCGCAAAGAAATATTCCCTTGTAATAGCCGTTACCGACTATGGCCATGAAACTTAAAAATGGAAAAAAATCCAACATTTGGGCTTGACTCGTGGTTGACTCGTGACTCGAGGTTGACTCGGGCTCACGGTCGGCTCGTGTAACGCTACAACTCTTACTGAACACGCACGTTAAATAACAAAATTGCAAGGAAGAATGCATCTTAGACCCCTATATTTTCCTGTAAGTTAAACATTAACTTACAGGAGATAAAAAAACAGACAGGCAGCCATCTTGGCGCATACATTATACATGAATCCGTGCTACATTTTTTGGTACCCGTACCATTTGTATCCGAGCCGTGCCAAAATTTTTCTGTAGTGTAAATGGTCCTTCAGATATTTTGATCAGGGACTACTCTGAAGTTAGAACCAGCAGATCAAAGCGTTAGAAGAAGCACGCGCACGCGACTCTCCTGTTCCATTCCTCATCTCGTACCCAGATCTCCCACGGTCAGGCGGAACAGTGGTTTTGTCACATTATTGCATCATGGAGCAGAAGCCGCTCTCGTCTTCACACGAAGCTTACCATAATGCTTTTCAAACATACCGAGCAAAATCTACTTTAAAAGAAGCTATTATGAATTACTCTCGCGACTCAGCAGCTCATGTCATTCAGAAGATAGCACACGATGCCCCGGTGTTTCAAGTGCTTGGAGTGGGAAGCGGGAGTGGAAACCCCGACATAGAAATCCTCAAAGCTGTTGCTAGAAGCCTCCGTTTGCCGCGTAACCAGAATCAGAAGTCTTTGATACATACCTGTATCGTTGAGCCCAGTCAATATCTACTTGAAGAATTCAAACAAGCCGTATCGCCATTGCCGGAGGAGTTGGCTAGCCTAGCTGATGTTTCGTTCGAGTGGCGAGAAACCACCTTCGGAGATTTCATCTCTGGGCTTTCGCCAGCAGGCAAACAGTTTCACATGGCACATTTTATTTGTTCTTTGTATTACATGGATGCCGAAAAATCCCTTCAAGACTGCTTCAAGATTCTAACCTCTGGGGGTGCAATGTTTTGTTTAGTTACCGGAGCAAATTCGTATTACGCAAGAATAGCGAAACATGATAAGTTTAAATGTCTTTCAGTTCCTAAGTTCTACACTGGACAGGACGTCGTTTCCATTGCAAAACGAAACAACTGGAGGTACGAAGAATTAGCCACGTCTCATTACGAAGTCGACATCACAAGCTGTTTCGACAAAAATTCGCAGACCGGAAGTTTCCTGATGAACTTTTTGTCGCACACAGTTAACTTCCGAGAAACGGCTCATCCAGCTTTGTACAATGAACTGATCGAGTTCATAACTGAACTTTCCACAACTGACAGCGAGGGGAGGAGATTACTTAAACCAGAAATTGCTGCTGTTGTAATCTACAAGTGATGCGTGACACTGAAGGTAATCTACAAGTGTTGCGTGACACTGTAGCCTGACACGACCACATTGAAAAAAATTATTGGACTGGACTACTGGATAATTAGACTGGTGATAGCTGGTAATTAGAGAAAGGAGATTTTAACAGTTGATCACACAGCATGGTGCTGATTGAAATAAGAGTTTAAATAGCCAATAAAATAGTCATTAATTGTCTGATGAATTAAAATTACCATGTAAACCAGACACTACACCTTATTTTCTTGTATTGTATTCCATGTCGTCATCATATTGTAACCAGTCAATTTTAATCCCTTTACTTTTTACCATTTCTTAGTTTGCAGAGTTATAGATACAGTCAACTCTCTCTTGACGATCACTCTTTCAAGTGACCACTTCCCGTAACTGACTCCCCCCCCCCCCCCCCCCTCCTGTAAGTGACCACTTTGTTAATAACCGCTTTGTTTCTCAGTCAAATACTGTTTCAAATTCAAATTGATTTTTCTCTTAAAGGGAGGGTTTCACGGCTCGGCACATGTGCAAGCTATGGCGTAACCCATTTAATTTCATTATTTAGACCAATTGGAAGCGAGTAGATAACTCTGGCAGGAAATTTGCCCTTGAAAATTTTGCGGTCAGTCAGCTGATTGAATGGATGATTATGCATACATTGTAGCCATGTGCATCATGAAAGCCACCAGAGCGTAGAATAAATCCTTCGGGTCAAATGTTTTATTCAGTGTTGACTTTGTCAGTGGAATCTGTTGAAATTTTCTGTGAATTTTGATCATCCTTTGCTTTGTTTGGACTAGTTATAGCATGTGATTATTGAAGTAAATGTGAGTGTTTTTTTTTAACCGATAAAATTGGTAAGAAAGGAAATAAAGCATTTTAATCTGTGCACACCGTACATGCGTCGAACCATGAAACCATCCCTTTAAGTTACCACCTCCCTTAAGTGACCACTTTTTCCTGCACCAAGGGTGATCGTTTAAGAGAGAGTTGACTGTAGTAAATATAGTCAGTTGTAGCAGAAGCTCATGACAAGCTTCTGGTTATAGATAGTGTGTTTTTTTTAACCCTTTAACTCCGAAGACTGCCAAACATCAAAATTCAAGAAAAATCACAAATTTCATCTTGTAAAATATTGAAAAACAAATAATACCATGCAAAAGTACTGCCAAAGAGGTTTCATTTGAATGGTCACACTATTGGATTTAATCCACAAACTTGAAAGTTTAATTTACTGTTATTGAACTCATTACATGTCTCCATAATTAAGGATTTGTCATTTTATATTTTAATACCTAACTAGTACATAGGTATCATTTAGCTTTCTCATTGTATGTGACAGATATGTATCTTATCATATATTGGTGAAATAAAGACCTTTATTATTATTATTATTGTTATCTTCATAAATGAACTGGATGATCTTTTTCCGAATTGTCTCCTAAGGGAGCGGGTCATAGCCCATGACCAAAGGCCGGTCCCCTAGGGTTTTCTCTTTATTCTAAAGTTCCAACACCTTTCTCAAAATCCTCGCTGTTCCCAGTACTGAAGTAATGAAATACTAATTTTAACATTCAACTTTGCCAACCACTTGTCCAAATTTTTTGTTACACTTCCCAGTGATCCGACAACAATTGGTACCACCTGTACAGTTCTCATGTTCCATATTCTATTAATTTCTCTTTTAAGATCCTGATACTTTTCAACTTTCTCATTCTCCTTTATTATTATTATTATTATTATTATTATTATTATTATTATTATTATTATTATTATTATTATTATTATTATTATTATAAATAGTTTTTTCTAATTGTTAATAAAAATTTTGGGATGTTCATAATAAATTATTATTATTGCAGTAAAACTATCTGTATGCACAGTGTTATAAAAGCAACACAGGGCGCAAAGCGTAACCTGTGCGCAAGAGCGAAACTTAAAAAAAATAAATAAATAAATAAGTTACTAAAACCTTATATCTACAAATCTAAAAACTATAATCTAAGCATATAAATGTCTCTAATATCTCTCATTCTCATTATATATACAAATCTAAAAACTATAATCTAAGCATATAGATGTCTCTAATATCTCTCGTTCTTTGTATAAAAAAAAACCTATAAACTAAGCATATAAATATCCCTAATGTCTCTCATTTTTCCTGGCCGACAGTCGGGCTTTGGTCGCGGATCTTCACATCACAACCTTGAAAGTTCTCGCTATATTTAGGGATGACGATAAGACTGCCTTTTGCATAGCCTCTAGAACTTGATTCGCCTTACGTCCTACCATTGATTGAACTGAGGCTTCGGTTTCTCTCGACCAGCCTCCCAGCACATCCATGATGATGTTATGCTGAATCACCTCGTACCCTCTATACTGCTGCTTTAGCTCCCACCTTAACGGGCCATACTTCATCGTTTTCTCCTCGCTCTTTTTCTCTCGGTTGTTGATCCAAGGGCAGCTCATCTCTATGGTCAGCACTTTCTTGTTTGCATGATCCACAACTCTCGCATCTACACGATTGGCTCAAACCTCCTGGTAGTCCGCATACACGGGTACATCCCACCTAATAGGTTATTATTATTATTATTATTATTATTATTATTATTGTAATTATTATTTATAGTATCACTTTTGATGTTTATCTGGTCATACTCACAACCACTTGTGGAGGTGTGGTGGTGTAGTAGCCTGCAAGCAAGCTCTCAGGCTCTTGTTTGGGGGAGGGAGTGATTGAGGGAAAGGAGCGAGAGCTCTTGCCCTCCGCTCCCCCAAAACACCGAACCTGAGCCCGAGAGCTTGCTCGCAGTCTAGTGGTGTAGTGGTTAGGGTGTTGGCCTTCTCAATCTGAAGGTCAGTGGTTCAAGGCCTGGTCTCTGCCGTTGTGTAGTTTCCTCAGACAGGATACTTTGCTCCACAAAGTCTCACTTCACTGAGGTGCATAGGTACCATGCCAGTGACATGATACTGGGGGTAAGCCTAAAATGGACTAGCATCCCAACCAGGGGTGAGTAGCAATATTCCTAGTCACTTCATAGTATATAAACCAGGTCACCCTGTGATGGACTAGCATCCCAACCAGGGGTGAGTAGCAATATTCCTAGTCACTTCATAGTATATAAACCAGGTCACCCTTGCGATGGACTAGCATCCCATCCAGGGGGGAGTAGTGATACTCCTAGTCACTTCATAGTATATAAACCAGGTCATCCTGTGATGGACTAGCATCCCAACCAGGGGTGAGTAGCAATATTCCTAGTCACTTCATAGTATATAAACCAGGTCACCCTGTGATGGACTAGCATCCCAACCAAGGGTGAGTAGCAATAGTAGTTGCTTTATGCTTGCTACAGAAAGCAAAGTGAGACATCGTGGCAGCAAAATATGTGTAAAACCCTTCTCTGCAAAACTATTATCGGCATTTGAAAACGAGAAAATTACAGTGTATGCCGAAGAAATCATTTTACAAGTCTTATCTCGAGAGAACGAACACATAAATAGTGTAAATGTCACATGGAAGCTTCACACTACTCGCTTCAGCAGTTCAAACGTTCAGTTGGAGGAACTTTTGGAACCAGAGGTAAAGTTTACGTTAATGGTTGCATTTTCAAACTTTGCACCATAAAATCGTGCGATATCAGGTTAGTGACTTGATATCGTAGGATATCGGGACAGTAGACTAGGTTTCTGATTGGCTAATTGCGAATTTGGATACGGTAATAAACCCGTACAGTTAGTCAAACCGGTTTCACCCCACAATCTGGATGATCCGCGAGCTAGCCCTGCGCGATGGACGGACGCGCCCGCAAGCTAACCCTGCACGATGGACGGGCGCGCCCGCGAACTAACCCGGCGCGAGTTCGCGCCCGCGAATAATTCCGCTAGCCATGACCATGAAAAATGACGGGCATTGTTCTACTATGAGTATGGAGCACCGCGAGCGGGTCGCGAGAGCTCCGCTAAAATTGTCTGCCGCTGAGATATTCAGCTAAAACAAACGAAAAGCTCAAACCATATTAGCTTTCAAGTACAACGCTGACAGCGCCATTCCAAGCGTTTTCCTAAACATTCCTCGTTGCCCCCAACTCCCCCTCCCCCCCCCAATTAACCCCAAGACGTCGCCTACTAACTATAGCTGCGGTTACACGTTGCCACTTTTACCTAGGTAAATTCGAAAGAACAATAGCCGCGGCACGCTTAAGAGTGCAAGGGCTATTGTTAATTAATTCAAATTAAGCATGCTTTACGTGCGTCTGTTTGATATATTTTGAAGGGCCATTTTTATAATACTTAAATGACATTTTTCCCCTACCTTTTTTATGCTTCAACGGCGTGGCTTCGATTCCCTTTACTATTCTTCGTGAAATCCCTACCCTTTCATGTACTTCAACTCGTGAAATCCTGACCCTTTCATATACCTGTAGCCTCAAAAAGGTACCCCTTTCGGGCGGAGCATCCCCGTATAGCCCATTATAGGTAGTACCCCTCCCCCCCCCCCCCCCCCCCCCCGCGCGCTTTTCATACATGAATTTTCAAGATATGTCATCATTACGGATTTGATCATTTAAAGGGAACTTCCAGAAAAATAATAAGAAATGGAATCTTTGAAAAGAGGAACAAGCCTTCTCAAACTCATTAATAATTCATGACGAAAATACAAAGGAAATTAATGTTTAATGAGTGTTTGGAAATCAGTTCAAACACTCCTCATTTTTGCATCCTTAATTTCTCCTCCTAAAATCATTTCGTTTGAGAAGTAATATCAAACATTCGACACTGTATTTCATCAGATTTCCAAACACCTTGAAGTGGGTTAAAAAAAACTCGGCTGCGCCTCGTTTTTCAACCCACTTCGCGGTGTTTGGAAATCTGATGAAACACTGTGTCTCATGTTTGATATATTACTTCAACATGCAAATACATCAGGGCAATCAAATACAGATAACAGTTAGCATTCAACAAATTCAACAGCACACAACTGTTCGAGTGACAGAAAAAAAATAAGTGAACATGCAAATACATCAGGGCAATCAATTACAGATAACAGTTAGTATTCGACAAATTCAACAGCACACAACTGTTTGAGTGACAGAAAAAATAAGTGAACCATACTCAAGGAAAAAGGATAACATATTTGCGCCCATGCTGAAAATTGACTTTATTACTTTTACGAAGTGGTTAAACGATTGTAGGTAAATATTATTTGATCGGTGAAAAAAAGGGTCGTTCTTGTTTTTCAATCGCAAAACTCGACTATCTCATTAATTGATGATTTATATCTTTTGCATAATTAATAACTTACGGAAATTTTTTATAGTGATCATAGATGTTCAGATAGAAACTAAGTCTCCTGCTGTTAGGACCTGACAATAAAGTGCCGTCATCAGTACTTTATCTTTGTTTTAAATAATATAAAATAAAAAATAAATAAATAAATAAATAAATTGCAATAATGATTAGCAATAGTTCCATTGCCTGTCAAGTCATTTGCATCAGCTACCAGCTTTATGAAGACAGTATATAATTGAAACTAAATATTATCTTCAATGAACTCGTGATATGGAGGTAAACCCTTTCACTCCCAGAGTCAATTATGGAGACATGTAGTGTAGTTCTAACTTTTGACTCTGTCGACGAAGTCCTACGGTGTGACCATTTAAATGAAACCTCTTCGGCAGTATTTTTGGATGCTACCATTCGTTTTTCAATATTTTACAAAATGAAATTTGGGGTTTTTCTTGAATTTTGATTTTTGGCACTCTAGGGAGTTAAGGATTAATCAAGGCGGCCGAAGTTGAACTTTCATGTATTTTAATCAAATAAATTTGGTGGATCCAAATAATCTGAGAAATTGAACTAATAATTTTGTAGTCTTCAGGCGGCCGAAAAAACGAACAACGGAACACCATGATTAGTAATTTTAAAGCTCGAGAGTGGGTTATAGAACCATTCCATACAGAGCAATTATTTAGGTTTTTATGTGTTATTTCGAACGTTATAACATTATTCCATGCAGTGCAGTTATTAAACATTTTTATATTTTATTTTCAACGCTATTTATATTCCTTTTTAAAATTGTAGCTAGCTAGAATCCGATTTTCGTAAAATTTTATTAGTAATTGTCCGCAAATCGTTAAACGGTTCATCATTTACAGCTCTGTACATGTTGCTCGGGACAACTAAAAACTGGTTAACGGTTTTATTTCCCAAATTGTCATCCATCAAAATTAAACTTTGACAGCGGTGCTCTTGCTATTGGTAAACGCTTTAAAATTAAAAACTAAAACTCCCTCGGTAATTAACTCCTTGTTTGGAATTCAACTGAATAAAAAACACATATATCCCTACATGCAATAAAAGGTTTAAACATATTCGGATAGAATCACATCGGGTGGTATGATGTTGATTAGAAAAAGCCGAGTAAGGTAAATTAAAGAGATAATTTGGCTCAGTCTGAGTGCTATGTCAATAAAGGAAGTGGCCTAAAGTCAAACCCGATTTAACACCAGACCATGGCGTCTGTTTATTGTGGTAAAAACAAAACATCGATCCAGTAATATCCT
Source organism: Cladopsammia gracilis (assembly GCA_022457155.1). Classification (NCBI taxonomy): domain Eukaryota; kingdom Metazoa; phylum Cnidaria; class Anthozoa; order Scleractinia; family Dendrophylliidae; genus Cladopsammia; species Cladopsammia gracilis. The sequence goes on along the minus strand of JAJGOT010000095.1, from coordinate 316,384 downwards.
TTCTAATCAAAACACACTTAGCTACAGGATTTTCATTAAGACCGCTATTAATAATCATTGGCTACTGCAAAATATCAAATATTGTTTTCCTATATTGAATTGGCAGTGTTGCTAGTCGAGAGCGCGTGCACGGGCCCACTTTTCAGAATTGTTGATCGCCGATGAACAAGCTGCTATGAAGATGTCTTTAGAAGGAAACTTTTCTAGTTTACTAAATGTGTCTAATAATGGAGATTGTGATGATTGTGAGCTAGACGACTGTGTGTATGGATTCAGTACGACATCAAAAGCCGTTTTTACTCTTTTGATTCTTGTTTTCGGCATTTTCGCAATCGGAGGAAACATGGCACTTCTTGTTGCCTTCAATCGTACAGCAACATTACGTAGCCGAGTGAATTACTCCTTCATTGTGTCGCTAGCTCTTGCCGACTTTATGGTAGGCTTAACGATGGCACCGCTATACGTGTGCTATGCTGTCGGCTATGAACCTTTCTGGCTTATCAAACTTGAAGGATTTCTATGGATTGTCACAGTTACAGCTACAACATACAGTCTGATCGCTGTCAGTTTGGACAGATTTATATCGGTCATTTATCCTCTGCAATACCATCAAGTTGTGACCGAGAAACGATGCCATGTTGTCATATTTCTTATTTGGATGGGATCCGTCATCTTTGCATTTCCAAGACTGGTTCTTGATGATTTTGTAAAACTAGAAAAGTTATGGATTGCTTGTTCTGTCGCCACAGTAGCAATTCCGTTGCTTGTCATGTCTCTTAGCTATGGTAAAATATTTTTAGTTGTTCAAAAGGCTAATCGATCTGTGGAAGATCAAAACGCCCATTTGACGAGTGTGAGCGTAGGAAACAAAAAGGCTGCAATCACAATCGGCATAATAGTATCTTTATTTGTTGTAACTTTTATTCCAACCACTGTTGTATATTTTATGCTTTTATTCGAGGATGATATCTGTAAAGAACTACAGCTCAACTACGTTTGGCTTTGGGTTGCACTTGTGTCTTTTACCCATTCCGCAGCCAATCCTTGGGTTTATGGACTCAGGTATCGTGAACTAAGGAAAGCGCTGAAAGACATAGTTCTGAATGAAAGTACCTAGGGCCAGCTTATTCCTTTTAGAGGGTCTGGATGGGGGAATTCAAATGTCAGTTGTCAGTTAAAATTTAGGCCATTTGTCAGTTGTCAGTTAAATTTTGTCTCCTTTGTCAGTTGTCAGTTAAATGACAGTTAATAATTAACTAAGACCTGAAATAACTGTTTTGGCGCATTTTAGACTCCCTATAATGATTAAAACTGCATATCACCGTCTTCAACATCATCGTCTTTATAGAAATTATTTGTTTCAATTTTGCCTGTTATAATATTAGATAACTTGTACGCACGGGAATAATGTTCAATATGTTGATTGATACATGTAATATGCAAACTGACTAAGGCTATTTGGGAGTGTTAGACTTAGCTGAAAGAAGACTTGGATCAAACATATTCTTTAATATGCAGTCACTAGCCCTTCTATTTCCTTATTTACTTTCAGGCCTTCTAGAGGGGGGCTTATTTAAAACTTCAAGATGGACTTGTTGTTCCAGGAACATATAGTACGATATACAGGTCAAAATCTGTCATTGATATACTGAAAACAGAACTTGATAAGAAAGTATTGAAACTGTCCCATATAAAATTGGAAATGTCGAGATAAAAAATATAACTAGGTGATTCTAATCCAACCTAAGTGGCTGTGGAGAGCGGGGCTTATTAAATATTAAATAGAGAGGGCGGCTTTTTAAAAACCTCAAAGCTCACGAGGGGCGGCTTATTAGAGAGGGGGCTTAATAGAGATGGGGGTGTAATAGAGTATATTATGCGACTTTTCTGACAATTCATATACAGGCTATTTCCCGAGGCTGACCGCTTAATAGAGGTTTGACTGTAATTATACAGCGTACTCATATCAAAAATGTAATTTTTTTGGTTATTCAGTGTTTCAAAGGTGCAGGTGTCTTAAATAATACATAAGTTGTTTTCGTTCATGTTAGTATTCTATTTTAAGGTAAACTTTTTCCTTTTTCCTGTTGTTCCAGGAACATATAGTGCGATATACAAGTCAAAATCTATCATTGATATACTGAAAACAGAACTTTATAAGAAAGTATTGAAACTGTCCCATATAAAATTGGAAATGTTGAGATCAAGAATCATAATGTGATTCAAATCTAACCTAAGTGGCTGTGGAGAGGGGGGCTTATTAAATATTAAATAGAGAGGGCGGCTTCAGATTAAAAACCTCGAAGCTCACGAGGGGCGGCTTATTAGAGAGGTGGCTTAATAGAGATGGGGGCGTAATAGAGTATATTATGCGACTTTTCTGACAATTCATATATAGGCTAATCCCCGACTGTAATTATACAGCGTTCTCATATTAAAATTGTAAATATTTTGGTTATTATATTCAGTGTTTCAAAGGTGCAGGTGTAATAATACTTAATAAGTTGTTTTCGTTTATGTTAGTATTCTATTTTAAGTTAAACTTTTCCTTTAATTTTCCTATATAAACTTCAACGTCATCGGCTTTGTAGCAATTATTTATTTAAATAAAACTTCAAAGCACGAGAATAAAGTTGAATATGTTGATTGATTATACGCAAACGAAACTTTAGCTTTTTAATGTTCTACTACTACTGAGGCGAAAATGACTGATTCTAAATTCAGAACGTTTCATATATTGCCATATAACATGTTTAAAGAGTAATGTGACATAACCCTGCTCCTAAAAACAGCCCGAAATCGAAGAAAGGAGCTATTTGTATACTGAGTGGAACTTTCCTTGAAATTCATCTAAAAAAGAAATTATATATTTTTTTGCGAGCAACACTTTTAAAACAATCCACTCCCCTGGTGCGTCACTTAAGTTTTGTCTGTTGAAAAATAAAACAGAATAATATCGAAAAGAAAAAAATGCATAATGTCGAAAATTTTGTTGACTGAATTCTGGGTATGTACGTATTTGACCGGCCGATGGCTTTCATCCTCAAGGTAATGAAATTACAAGCGTCGACTAATTAACTCGAGTTTATTTATACTCGCTATATCCTCTCCGAACACAACAAATAGCGCACAGGCTTCTCTTACTGTAGTATCGGATAAATATTATTTGAATTCTTGGCCAAACATGGTTTGAGAAGTGTTATTTCAATTTAGGCCCGGTTCAGACGCCGAACTTTTCATGAGCCGAACTTAATTCGAATTTGGATCGACCCAAATTAACAAAAGTACGCCTGTTGATTCAGACGCCGAACTTAATTAGCCGAACTTAATTCAGTTTGAAGAGAAACAAATCGAAAGGTCAGCGATTTTCAGGCAAAGATGTTAGAACACGCACCAGTCGTTGTAATAATTTATGCATTAGGTTCGGCTCATGAAAAGTTCGGGGTCTGAATCAAAGCCGTTCCAAAGCCGAAATTCCCGGCTGAGCCAGGCGAAAAGAACGGCTCAGCCGTTCCAAATTCAAATAGCCGTTCTTAACTGATTCAGACGCCGAACCTTTCATATACTTAATTCCATATATTAGGTTCGGCTCATGAAAAGTTCGGCGTCTGAACCGGGCCTTTATTTGTTTTGAAACAGCGTTCTCATGATCATAAACATAAACATTGATGAAAAGGCTGCTAGCTTCACATTCACAAGTATCAGTGTTAAAAAAAATACTTCGAAACCATGAATGATCTAGCTTTTTTCCGTTACTATTTTCTGAACTTTGGATAGAAAATTTGTTCCAAACTTAAATGAAACGAGAAAAGTGTTTTAAATCTAAAACCAAAGAACTTCATCGTTTTTTTTTTTTTTAAGTTGTCCTGTTTACGGAGCAACATTATCTTGGGTGGGCTGATGCACTAATGCTTGTTTATGTTCTTGTTGGATTTTTAAAAGTAGATCTCAGGAAAATCTGTTTGTTTTTTAAATCCATCTATTGTGTCATGACTGCTTTTCTTTTGTTCAAATTTGACTGTTTAACTAGAGGTGAACAGGTTATTATATAAACTCGCACTCACAAAAATAAAAAGTTTAATACATTTCAAACCGAAATGGTCTACTACTAAAATCTGAATTCTTAGGCTCAGGGGCGGATTTAGGGGTGGGCCGAGGGGGCCGCGGTCCCCCCTTTTGCCTTTTGCCCCTAGATTGTTACGCCTTTGGCGCTCCTGATGGGCGCTGGCGCGCCCATATTGTCACTATAAAAATTGTTCCGGCCCCCTCTTTATAGATTTCCTGGATCCGCCCCTGAAGCTAGACTTACCTTAGTGTGGCAATGTAGTTTTAGTAGCTTCAAACCAGCTCAAACCTTTCTTTAATATGAAACTAACATTCAGCACTACGACTTCCTTTATGACCGCGTTGAAGTCACTGATTAAAAGGACAGTTAAATGGAAATTTGTGGCTAAAGTTCACCTGCTGTACGTCAAGTATCAATTTCGTATTTGAATGGAACTTTGACATTAGAAGGTTAGAGAGCTATGAATACAAAAAAGTATCGTTCTTTACAAGTCGAGATCTCGAGTTATAAGTCGAGATCTTAAGATAGATAATTTTATATTATTGAATAAAACCGAAAAAAGATTATTCCAAGATTGTTATCAGTTGTCAGTTAACCCTGGTACAAATGTCAGTTATCAGTAAAATTTCTTCAGCTTATTTGTCAGTTGTCAGTTAAAATTTCAGCCATTTGTCAGTTGCCAGTATACCCCATCCAAACCCTCCTTTTAGAAATGACAAGTAGAAAAAACAGTCAAACCAAAGTACTACACTTAAATAAAACTGTTTTAAGCAAGGTTTTAACTTTCCCCAGTCGAGAAGTTAACTTTCTCGTGTATAGGGGACGAACAAGTACTCCTTGATGAGTTATCGTTCACAATTATTTTAACTTGCTCGTGTCGAGATGAATACCAAACTCCATTGTCTGGTTTTTCTTGATAATAGCATGTAGAACACCTTCATTCACACCAGAAAGTTTCAGTTCACAAGTTTTGACAAGTCTCTGTGTTAAAAAAAATGGCAAGCCAGATTTTTTTTGTCAAGGATAAACTTGTCAAATTGTGTTGTAGACACGAGCAAATATAACTTGTCAAATAAAAACTTGTTTCCTCACAATTGCTTTGTTTTTGCATTGCTACGCTTTGTGATTGGCTGAAAAATCTCGCGCCACTTTCGATTCTCGACCAATCAGAAGTAAAACCAAAACCAATCGTGACTTGCTCGCACGCGTTTTCCCGCGCTTGGCGCCGCCGACATGTAATTGCTTCGAGTTCTGATTGGTTCATTGGATTGTTTACGACTGCTGTGATTGGTCAGAGTAATTACTTTGGTTTTGGTTTTACGACACTCATTTGAAAACTGCTCTAAAACTTGACAAACGGGAACTTCCGCAAGTCAGCAAGTGCTATATTTGATTTAAAAGTACATGTACAAGTGAAATATTCCAAGACTATTTGTTATTTTTTTAATACTAAAGTCTAATGATTCATAAAGATCCTGTTGACCCGTGCTTTCCAACTGAGGCTTTGCCACGTTGCATTAATGTGGAGAACAGTTGCCAGTTGTGAAGAAGAGTTTTCCAACGTATTTTGCCGTTACGGTTTGGGTTGCTCGTGCAGGTTGAAACAAGAGATTGGAGGCTACACAAATACTATTGAGATATCGAGCATTGTGTCTTATTTTTAGTAAATCATTTTGTATTTTTCTTGATAAAAGTACCTCGCAATTGGCAAGATCTACGCCATGGTTACATAATGTCAAAATTAACTTAGTGCAGAAAATGAAAATGGAACGTTTGGATTTATACTGAAAACGGGAATGTGAAATAAAGTTGCCATAAGTTTCGTTTTCTCTTTAAAACTCCAGATTTGGCCATTTGATATAGTAGATTGTTTATATCGAGAACATCTATGTATATAGTAAGATGTACAACGACACTGAAATAAGCATATTTTAAAAACTATTTGCGGTAGCAAACGTTCTCCTTTTCGAGATCGTTTCAGTTTTGCATGTGTAGTGGATGTATGTGGCTCAGTGGGACAATTCCTACTAATATTTCTCATGTGTTGTATTCATAGAAATTTGAATTCATTAAGACATGCTAACATTTCAGCGTTGTTTTGTCTTTAAGCAGCTGTTTTGGGTATCTTTTCGGTTTATCTAGACCCCCCACGTACATAATGAGGACGTCTAATCGTTTCTTGATTTTGTTTGGAAGTTTTATTGCTGCCGCCGTGGGTGAGCCTGAAGCGAACGAACGAGACAGCTCTCTAATCGGTAAAAAAAAAATAAAACCACTTGCAAAACGCAAGGGATTGTGGTCGGTTGTAAGATAAAACGCAAGGAATTGTGGTCGGTGCATGGTAAGTTCAAATTAAAGACGCAAAGGATTATCAATGGTCATGCGCGAATGGAAGAATTAACATGCGCCGTTGATGCATGTTAAACTGTTCGGAGGTGAGTTTTTCCTAGCTATGTAAATTGCCCTGTTTTTTTTTTTTAGCGTTAACCAGACATTAATTTTGTAGTGTACACTAAACAGCAAAATGTTCAGATTTTAGAACGTTTATAGTTGGTGTCAACAAGGCATCTATATTTTACATTGTACACTACAGCAGCAAATGTTGATCTCAGAATGTTTATAGTTGCTGTTAACCTGAGTCATCTATTTTATAGTATACAGTACAACAGCAAAAATTAATGTTGATTTTACAACGTTTATAGTTGGTGTTAACCAGGCTGAACCAGTGTCGATTGTGGTCTATTGAATACCTGGCTATGACTTTTCTAAAATTAAAATGTAACTCAGCTAGTCCAGGATTGTTTATATATGTAAGGTAATAATATTGTAATTTTTTTTAATATTTTACACATTGTAAAGCGATTAGGACAAGTGGTGATTTTGCGCTATAGAAATAAATTATTATTATTATTAAAATTATTATATATTGAAGTTGTTATTATAAAAAAAAAATCACAGATTTTGGTAGCAACAACTTTGCACATTTTCTAAGATACTATACATATATAGCCTCAACAGAAGAAATGAATTAGCAAGTTCATGCCCCCACAGAAACCGATATGTACTTCGGAACTTTAGAGTAACGTAGCTTAAAATAACGACACATAATCCCTCTTATATCATGTTTTTTGTTACCTAGCAACTCTTCGAATAGTTTCAAATAGCCTGAATGTAACGCATCTACTATAACAACCATTCAAATTTTCGTATTTAACTGCCAGCTTTCCAATTTCAACAGTTCAGTCGTCAAAATTGCCTGATGAGTGTGGTCCTTGTTCCATACGAAACAGTTCTGTATCAATAAAACGATGATTACTCGTGAAACCTGAACTTCTGTGAAGTTATATATATATATATATATATATATATATATATATATATATATATATATATATATATATTTATATATTTTTATACAGACACCTATTCTCGATATTTTGGAAATCACACCGGGGGAGAATATACTTCATTCCAATTTCGCACAAACTACGGCTTGTTGTTTTTACTAAAATCTGACTTGAATTTTACAGTATTTTTCTGTTTCAAGCAAGGACAGTCATTAGGTTAAGCACACTTTTACATCCTCCTTCCTCTCGGCAATATTTTCTACCATTTAGGTAAACTAGTTTACATTATATTTTAAGCAAATAAGTCCGACCATCTTATTGATTTTTCGCAGCCAGAGCTTTGGCACTGAAGTTTAATTTTGTCTTTCTCAATTTTTTTCGCGATCTTATCTCACGTCACTCATTGGGTAAAATCCTAAAGTGTGTGAATGAAAGGTACTGAGCAGTACTTTCCTGTGGTTTTGTTTATTATGCTGAACACGGGTGGTTCTAACTTTTGAGTCTGTGAATGAAATCCTAGTCTGACATGGCAAATGAAAGCTATTGAGCAATACTTTCCTGTGGTCCTGTTTATTATGCTGTACAAGGTGGTTCTAACTTTTGAGTCTGTGGATGAAATCCTAAAGTGTGACCATTCAAATGAAAGCTATTGAGCAGTACTTTCCTGTGGTCTTGTTTATTATGCTGAACACGGGTGGTTCTAGCTTTTGAGTCTGTGAATGAAATCCTGAAGTCTGACAAGGCAAATGAAACGGCTGTTCAGCAATATTTCCCTATGGTGCTGTTTATTATTTTGTCCAAGATGGTTCTAACTTTTGAGTCTGTGACTGAAATATCCTAAAGTGTATGTGACAATGCAAATGAATTCAAAACTATTGACGTACTTTCCTTGTTTTGTTTTCTTTCTTACATTGTTTTGCCAAGTAAAACTTTACGTTTTGCAGAGAAGGGACACCTTTTATGATTACAAAGGTTAGGCTGGTTAGGACATGTCAGCATTTCTATTGAGTTTGGCCAGTTGGACTACTACAGCTGCTACTAGTTGGAGCTGACCATGGACGGCTCTTGAAGGAATCGAGAATCCATAAATGAATAACTTTATTTAGACACTGTCAACTCATCAGGATTTTTCCGTTTTTAAATCAGTTAAATTACAACTAACTTAACTTTACCATTACTACTAAATAAACATACAAAATACAGGATATCGAGGAGTACGATAAATAAGTACAACTTTGAAGCAAAGCTGAAAACAGCAGCGTATATTTTGGTTCCTACAGGTAAGATGTGATTCCCTGTCTTAACGTATCGAGCCCCGCCATTTTGAAAGCGTGGGTATTAACCATCTGTTGGTGTTCCAAAGTTCATTATCTTTCTTCTTTCCCTTCTTTAAACCTCTTAAAATTTCATTCAAATTTAGGTTGAGTCCCGCCTTAACCTCCGATAAAAAACAAACGCTAAATTCACAAAAAAAGTTGAAAGTTGAAAGTGGGCGAGAGTAAAGCATCCCTTTCCTAAATAATAAATAAATAAATAAATAAATAGATAAATAAATAAATAAATAAATAAATAAATAAATGAGGGATAAATAAGAAAAAATAAATTATTTATGCTCTCTTGAACTGTGCTTTTAGCACTTTTCTTAATTCCCGATACCTGAGGCCATACACCCAAGGATTGGCCGAAGAATGGGTAAATGATACCAGCGCGACCCACAGCCAAACGTCATTGAGCTCATATTCTTTGCAGGTGTCATTTTCAAATAAAAGCATAAAATATACAATAACGCTTGGGGAAAATGTTATTACGAAGAGGCAAACTATAATTCCAATTGTTATAGCCGCCTTTTTGTTTGCTAAGGTTTTGCGTGCGTTAAAAGTGTTCTCCATTTGTTTACAACTTTGTTTCTTGGCAATTGTAAAAATTCGTCCGTAGCTAATACACATGATTAACACGGGAACCGCGACCGTAGCGACGGAACAAGCGATCCAAAGTTTCTCCAATTTTACAAAGTCATTTAGAATCAGCCTTGGAAGACCAAATATGAACGCTCCGAGCCAAATAAAGAAGATGACAACACGGCATCTTTTATCAGTCACCACCTGATAGTAACGCAGAGGTTGCACGACTGAAATCATCCTGTCAATACTCACAGCGCTTAGACTATGAGTCGTAGCTGTTACAGTCACAATCCAAAGAAAGCCTTCAAGTTTGATGAGCCAGAAAGGCTCGATGGAGACAGCGTAGCAGATATACAGCGGTGTCATCAATAGACCGATCAGGAAGTCTGCCGCTGCTAGCGAAACAACAAAATAGTTATTTATATGACTATGAATTGTTTCGCTTCTGTAGAAAGCCGTCAGAAGGGCCAAGTTCCCTCCGATTGCAAGCATGCCGCAAATCGACGACAGTAAGATAAAAATACACTTTGATGTTATGGGTAGTCCATCGTCTTCAGTGCAATTATTTTCCTCGTAGTCTCGACCAAAGATGGTGTTGTTCAACAAAAACGAGCGGTTTTCCTCCATAGCTAACTTCATCCTCTTGGAATAGGTCGGATGTATCTTAACCTTAATTGCACAACCTACCAATTAGGTGTTCCTTTGAATAAATTCGCAGTAGCATATTGACAGTGGATAAAACCTGAAGGTAATTTAAATAAAAATACAAATTTAAAAGCATGTTTATTTGTCTAAAACCAACAACACATGTACACTGGGCGATCTGTTACGCTCGCAGCGGAGATTGGCGAAATTCGCCAGGTAGGTCCATTTACAGCGACGGCGATTTTCGCCAGCGATCGAATTAGTCGATGTCAAATATCGAATACTTTTATTTTCACTGGCGATCTATTTCGCCGCGACGAGCGTATAAAATCGCCTGGCGTGTCGCTTTACGTTGTATATACTTAATGAAATTCAATGTTTCCCTTTTTAAATTAACTTTATATATATAACCGCAGGTTCCCTTTACCCAGGCCAATGTTATCTGACTCCAGCTGGAGTTACTGACAGCAATTTTAAAGAAGCCGGGTTTCAGAAGGGTCGAGTTATTTCAAACACCACAGTGTGATAAATTGATTAATTTTATCATTATTTTTTTAATGCATGCGACTGACCTCGTTATTATGGACAGAAGGTAATGTAATTTTGGCCGTTGTATCCAAATGGACAATTATATAACTGCTGCAGTTGCATTTATTAATATCTCGAATTTAATTAGCTAAAACCAGACTGCTTAAAATTAAAGTACTTTGAAATATGCACATAACTTCATTATTTAACAACGATAACTTCAATAATATTTCTGCATAAATGTATTTCACAATTTACTTAAAATATTTCAACTAATTTTTTTTTCTCATGATATTGTCGGAATTTTTGTCTCGTGCAGTGCAGAAACAATAATAAACTAAGGTTTATTTATGTAATTTACCATCAACATTTTAGGATTTTCTTCTTAAGCCTGCACGTTTATAGCTGTTTTAATTAGTTTTCGTTGGGAGTGCATACAAAGATTTCACAATTTTAATATATTTTTTAGTAAAAATAACAACTTCATTAAACCTTCAAACTGTTCGAAATTGTGGGCAGAAATGTTTGACAATCGAGAATAATACAACGTTTGATATAACCGAGCATTACTAGTGGTAAAATATTATAGTCGGTATCGTAGATACTGCAACAACTAAGAAAAATGAACTTCAAGATTGCGCCATGCAGCCGTGTTTACCCAAACATCATAAACAGAAGTATAACACATGTTAACGACATCTTCCAGGGTTGAGCTCCAACTCGTTTGATTTTCTCTGCAATAATGAATGATTGTTTTGGTTACTATATCTTTTGTATCTGAGCAACATAATTACGCCACTCGAAGTACATCCTTGCAACATGTAAATCCTAGTTCATTCAGAATAAACATAAGAAAATTTTGTCCAACAGTTATTGGATGCTATTACTGGAATGATATATATCCCAATGTTCATACGCAAAAAGCAAAATAAACAACAATTTAAAAGAGCACTTTACCAATATTATTTTGCTCAGTATTAATCACCGTATTAATCTAATGTTTCTATTCCTTTCTTAGTAGTGTGTTCTCTTTTTTCTTAAAAAAAATGTAATTTAGTTATAGGGCATTAATTAGTTTACCTATATCTTGCCCTTTTCCATTTTTTTTTTCTATCTTGATAACTTCAGAAAACGCTTGTAATAACAATAAATGGAGTAAATAAATTTAGAAAAATATTGTTTTGGTGCTCTAAAACCTTGGATTAGACTACTGGCGTCAAACTTTGCAGATGATAGTCACACGCTCGGCAAAAACACGTGTAAAAGCAGCCACCATTTTGATTTTTGAGCCCGTGCCATTCTCGTCTCCAGAGCCGCTTGGCCCTCTTATATAACCGCCGGAGCCTGAGTACGAGAACCCTTTGAGAAGGGTGGTGACTAGAATGGATACTCCAAAATCAGGTTGGACACCTTATTGAGATTTATATAACGGAGTAACTGGTTAGCTTTCAGTTGAGGTTGGGGTTAGCAGTTTATATAGTTACATTTAGGACTAAGCAACCCCGGAGAAGATAGGTGGTACAGTGTTACGGTAGGCTATGTAAGCCTAAGCCTAGCTGAGGTCACAGGTTCAATCCTGAGTGGGGATTTTGAGATTTTCTTTTTTACACTTAAACATTTATTGAAAATAAATTCAAGTGTCGACATTATGTTATATAATTCTCAATAAGTGTCCGAGGTGATCCAACCTGATTTTGGAGTATCCATTCTAGTCACGACCCTTTGAGAAGTAGTATGTCACGTGACATGTCATTGTTGACAGCTTGAAACTGAGATTCCAGATTGACGAAAAAAAAGTGGCTGCCAATCGCTGGAAATGACCTCAAAAGACAATGTTTAATTGAATTGAGAAACGGTCCCCTTCTCCTTGTTTCGCTATCGAAAACCCAAAGTCAACCCGAACCTTTTTGTCCTTTCTTTGTTTATTTATTGTGTTAGGTCCCGAGGATCCGAGGCATACCCCTTCCCCTCTGACACCCGAAGGCAAGCCGTAGCAGACCCGAGAACCCGAAGCATACTCCCATGACCTCGGAGACCCGAAGGAACCCGAACCCGAAACATTGCGGGTGGTAATTGATCAATGCATCAGGAGTCGACGAACTACCTCTACACCACGTTGACAAGGGACGGAAAGAAGAGAGGCCCTCCTAACGAGGTTGTGACTTTCGTTCCTTTGCAGTGTTGTGTTGACTTGCAGAGGTGGAATGTGGCAGCCATTTTGACTGCATGGCGGATTACCCCACAAGCTATATAGGTATGCACGGCCCCAATTGGTGTAGTTGTCAAGCCGTTGTGGTCTGAAAACTAAATGGGTATAAAAATGACATTTTTGGTCTAAAAAATGGGTGTTTTGACTACTGGTCTAGTATAGCTTTTGCCATCTTGGTTTGAAAATGGGAGAATTTTAATGGATAGGTCTGAAAATAGTTACAGTCGAAGCTCTCGTAAGCGGACACCCTCGGAACGCGAAAAAAGTGTCCGCAACTGGAGCTGGCCGCTTACGAGATTGGTTCTCGTAATCGGCCACTAGAGGTGTAGGGGATAGATGGCCGCTTACGGGAGCTTGCCCAGCTAACAATAAATACAGTACCGCATTGGAAATACAAAAAAATACCGCCGTATTAAATGACATTTTTGTTTTATTGCGCCCTATACTGTACAACCCTACGATATAATGACGACGTGGATGACGACGACAAAACAAACGCTGAAATATGGTACTGTAATTACTGTAAAATCATTGTGACGAACGGCGATGTGAAGCTGATTGATAAAAACAAGATACAGAGGTTGTTAATAGGATTTTCTTTCGGGTGTCCGCTTACGGGAGCTTAAAAACAAAGAAAAAGCCTAAGTCGTAATCTCTGAAAGTGTCCGCTTACGAGAATGTAAAAATACAGAGTTTTTATGGGAGTTAAAACGGGGTTTCAATTAAGGCGGCCGTGAGTAGAGCTGTTCGCTTACGAGAGTGACCGTTAACAGAGCTTCGACTGCATAAAGAATTGCTTATTTTGGTCTAAAAAAAGGTAAGGGGTCAAGAAGGAGGACCGCACACCCCCTCCCCCGTACCCCTCCTTTCCTCCCTACCCCGCAAGGGCTGCCATAACCCATGCTTTCTATAAACCAGGTATAGAAAAGTTCACGCAAGACTTTAACTGAAAATATCAACTACCTTTTTAATGCTTGAAAAATAAGACTCGTTTTAGAGAACGAGATTTCATTATTTATTCATTTGCCGTGATTAGATCCTGTGTTTAAAATCTCTAATCAGCGATAGACCCTAACAGAACAAACTTGTTTATTTGGTTTCGCATCTGGTTTCCCTTATGCAAGGTCCCGTTCAGACTTTGTAAAACGAGAAACGGTGCATCACATTGAAAACCCGAAACACAAATTTATATCAAAGGAAACCTTAAAAATTGGTCCACCCTTTAAAGTACCACCCCCAAGCACGAGCACTTCTTCCGAGGGAAGTGTTCGGCACCGTTTCCGAGCACGAGGACTTCTTCCAAGGAAGTGTTCGGAACCGTTTCCGAGCACGAGCACTTCTTCCGAGGGAAGTGTTCGGCACTGTTACCGAACACGAGCACTTCTTCCGAGGGAAGTGTTCGGCACCGTTTCCGAGCACGAGCATTTCTTCCGAGGGAAGTTTTCAGCACCGTTTCCGAGCACGAGCACTTCTTCCGAGGGAAGTGTTCGGCACTGTTTCCGAACACGGGCACTTCTTCCGGACCTCTTTAGCTGTCCAACAATTGTTTTGCTGTACGGATACAAAGTCTGAACGGTTTGGTCGTTGTAATGCAAGAGACAAACCGACTACCAGACGGAACCTCAGAACTGGATTAACAATGTCAACGGAAAACTGATATGCTGACTTTAAGATTACCACCATTAAATATATTTCTCCCGCAACGATGCACCCTTAAAGACAATGAATGCGATTCAAGAAATCGTGATTTCTTCATGCGATTCTAACTATTTTAGTCTGTGGATAAACCCATATAGTTTGACTATTAAAATGAAAGCTATTGAGCAGCACTTTCTGTAGTACTGTTTATTATCCTGCACAAGGTGGTTCTAACTTATAAGCCTGTGCATGAAGTCGTATACAGTGTAATAATTCAACTGAGATGTTCTGAGCACGCTAAAATAGGGCAACCTTTTCAAGAGTCTCAACATTACTCCACGTTCTATTGGATAAAATCCTCTTTTATCGGTACGTTTTTTTTTTTTTTTGCTTGGGAGAAAAAACACTTTCGGGTACTTTGTTTTAGCCGAGAAACGTTAAAAAACATTTAAAGACCGGACCATGTTAAAAAAGAACAGATAGAAGTGTTCTCTTGGGACACTTATTAAACTTACGCAAATCGCTTTTCGAGACATGTAGTTCGACACGATACACTTAAAAAATGGTCCCAATACAAACAGGCAGAATTTGGAATAAGAAACAAAATAGTTATCGTACTGTTAAACTGGAAATTAAGTTTGGAATGGAAATGCGTAAATGAACAACGTCGTCAATAGACCTAAAACACGAGCCTCTTCCGGACTCGTGACACTAGTAGTTAAAGGAACAACTTTTTAAATTACAGCCTTGTGATCTTTGCTCGATGTTTTGATCGAAGTGCAAATCTCATCTTCGTTCCTTAAATCTGTTCCTGAAAAAAGGTAGAAGAACCGCTAGTGACCCGATTTTGTACAGAGTTGGATGGGTGTAACATGATGTGTACTTTAACCACTCCAGCTTGAATCTCAGCATGAAGAAGGCACTAGAGTTTTGGGGTGGGTGCAGTGGAGGAGAGACGTCAGCGACACAGTTGTCCAAGGGTGGGGTGGATAATCTAGGGTTTACGTCATATTTACGCTTTCTATTCTAATGTTAAGAAGTCGCCGTAGGTTGTAGTTTACGGAAACAAGTTCAGCCACCCCCTCCTGCGTACTGCTATCCGGGGGGGAATACTTGGGTGCGATGCACAGCGGTTTATCGACGATTTCCGCGATGAATTGGGACCAAGGCATTTCACGAATGTCAAGTCTTTTTGCTTTTTTCAGCAGAGCTCCCCTGCTTATTCGAAGGTGCTCTAGTACATCGGAGAGGAGAACGTAATTTCGTCGCCTGAAAGAAAGGTAATAAAAGAATGGTGGTCAAAAAGAAAGCTCTGAGAATAGGAAAGATTTGCTATTCCAAATCTCTTTGTCACGATCATTTTAACAAATACATGATACAGTCGAACCTCCTTAATACGGGCACCAAAGGGGCAGTCAAAGTGTCCGTATTATAGAGGTAGGGATTGTATGAATTTTGGTGTCTTCGGGACCAAAAGAACTGTCCGTAATAGAGAGGTGTCCGTATTAGAGAGGTGTCCGTAAGGAGAGGTTCGACTGTAGTCTCAATTTACCCGGATGTTACATCGTCGCTGGTCATCACTGGAAGATTGTAGGTTGGAAGGTGTGGTCTATCGCACATTTCAAACTCTCCAACCTGAAGACTGTTATTTGTCGGGACTCCTTCAAAAATGCCAGACGTGTGATCCGGGACATTATCTAATGGAAACAAAAATATTTAACACAAGAAAACGAAGAGACATTAAAGGGGCATTGTCCAGCCGAAATAACAAAATTTAGCCTAGTTTATTTCCATGTCATATCACCAAATGCCATCAAATATACAACTAAATTAGATAAAAAATATTCTATAAAGCAAAACAGAAGTGGTGGTTTGAAGATAAAGTGCCGGATTGCAAGGATGGAAGTGGATTACAGTTCATCAAATTTGATTTCATGACAGGCGGTCAAGAAATCAAAATTGCCATTCCAAATTTAGCCGTTATTAATATTTCTTTGCTTTTCTTTGCTTTCACTTTTAGCGATTTTCTCTTCCATTTTCAAGATAATAAAGCAAGCTTAAACAACTTCATAGCCATAATCATGAAAGCACGATATATCAGCCGTGAGACGGTGTTCCTATAAGTGGAACTTTTCTTACTTTCCACTCATGGAAGTTATAAATGCAGTGCTTTAATAGGAAGCTTATGCAACCACAATAGCAACAAAAAAGAAGGGTTTCCTGAGGTTACTTCCAACTTACCCAAAAGAGGACAAGATCCGCTAAAGTCCCAACATCCCTGAAAAGATAGACGACCATTAAACAATTATTAAGCATTAAAGAGTCTTTCCCCTGTTCAATATGGTTGCTTATAATTTCAACTGCACGAAAGCAGCGACCGCCCAGCAGTGGTCTCTCCTTGATTGCTATTTACATCAGGAAAATTTAAACATTCTTCATTTACCCTCGCTAAGTGTTTACAGCACAAGGGCCAGTGGGGCCGCGCATTCAATAGTCCTACGCTGTCGTTATTCGAATCGTCACGCAATAGTGGAGGGTGCGTTAAGGTCCGTTTACACATGCGATTTTTGATGCGATTTTTGTCGCGCCCTCCAATGCACTTTTTGTCGTATGTGTAAACCAGCGGCGATTTCCTGTGTGATTCGGGTGCGACATTTGCTGTGATTTAGTGCGATTTCCCAAAAATCGCCGCCAAGTTGCATCATGTTCGAAACCTCTGCGACATCGCGCGACAAATCGCGCCCAAATCGCACTGAAATCGCCACCCGTTTACACATCCGATTTGAAGATGCAACTTGCGCGCGACAAAAGTTGCATCGACAAGTGCGACAAAAATCGCATCAAAAATCGCATGTGTAAACGGGCCTTTACGTGACAATCCAAATAACGACTGTGTAGGAGAGTACGCATTCAAACATAAAAGAATAAATCACTTCCAATTGAACATAACAGACTTAAGAATCCCAACTGGTAGGAAGCACATCAGTTGGCTATTTACAAGGAGGATACCGAGGGTACACTCGAGGGTAGTGAAGGTACACTCGAGGGTACACTCGAGGGTATAGTGAAGGTACACTCGAGGGTATAGTGAAGGTACACGCGAGGGTATAGTGAAGGTACACTCGAGGGTATAGTGAAGGTACACTCGAGGGTACACTCGAGGGTATAGTGAAGGTTCACTCGAGGGTATAGTGAAGGTACACTCGAGGGTATAGTGAAGGTACACTCGAGGGTATAGTGAATTTACACTCGAGGGTATAGTGAAGGTACACTCGAGGGTATAGTGAAGGTACACTCGAGGGTAGTAAAGGTACACTCGAGGGTATAGTGAAGGTACACTCGAGGGTATAGTGAAGGTACACTCGAGGGTAGTGAAGGTACACTCGAGGGTACACTCGAGGGTACCGTGAAACAACAATAGCTAGTGGTCAGAGCGCGACCTGATCCAGAACCTCTGGATTTCAACTCCGGCGCCCTGACCACTCGCCCACACTGCCTTCTATACACCGTTTAACTTTGAAAATAGCATGTACTGACCTCGCTTTCACATGCAGACGTTGAAGGGGCCTTTAGGTCAAGATCCTCTAGAAAACCTGGAAAATATTAAAAAAATCTTAGTAACTGATAATTTGTCAACAGCAAAATGTTTCAAATCTATCCACGTTCAGAGAGTCGGTTATAAAATTAATGCAAAGAATTGTAGCTGGCCTGATGTACGTTTCGTCCCTGCCAAACTGATGACTCCATCAGAGGCCTTTCTGACTTGTCAACTTGTCGAACATTAGTTAATCAAGAATTAACTAAGAATAAATCGCATGGATAAACGGAAAATCTTATTATGTACCCTACGTAGTCAAATCGTTTTGTTAATGAATCAGGTGATGATAATTAACAATTATTGGATGAGGTTGAGCATGATAGCGATAATTATCAAGGCCAAAGTTTGTGTTATCTGCCAAAGCCGAAGGCTGAGGCGGATAACACAAACTGAGGCCTTGATAATTATCGCTATCATGCGAAAACCGAATCCAATAATTGTTTTATTATGCATATTCCTGAGCTGCACTGGTAAAGACAAGAGCGCGCACAAAAAAGTGATCCAGTCAATGCACAGCAGTCAACTTGTAAGTAAACAACTTACGTCACTTCTGCATGCATAAAACTATTGTCTGTAGGTATGACGTCACTTCTGCATGCATAAAACTATTGTCTGTAGGTATGACGTAACAGAAACAGCAAGCAATAATTAGCTGCGTGCTTATAGCCAATCAAAATCGAGCTAGTGACGCCAATGTATAATAATAAACTTTGTCACCTGTCACGCACCTTTAAGGAAAGCTTTCGAGTTTGGTTCTCTGGTACAGCTAAGCGCAGTATTACCAGAATACGTTGCTAACAGTGGGTCTGCGCCATATCGCAGCAACACTCTTAGCACACCCACGTGACCACCTTCTGCCGCGTCATGGATCGGCCTGGTTTAGAAAAACAAATTGTGAAATGCGTCGGCAGATTCTTTAGCAGTTAAAGCTACTCTTAGGGGTAAATTAAACAGCGAGCTGCGACCATCTTCATGAAATCCTGTTTAAATCAGTTATCAGTCAAACACTGTCTTTGGAATCTTTTGGTAAGCGACCACTCATTTCTCAGTCAAACACTGCCTTTAGAATCTCTTGGTAAGCGACCATCTTCATAAAATTCCGTTTAAATCAGTTCTCAGTCGGACACTGTCTTTATATCTCTTGTTAGTGATCATCTTAATGAAATTCCCGTTTGAGTCGGTTCTTAATAAAACACTGTACAGTTACTTTCGTAGTGACCATTCCTGAAAACAACGGTGTTTGACGATGATGAAAACCTGGGGTCAATTCAATAAAACTTTTACAAGTGCAATTTACAATTGTAGCTATTGTTTTCAACCTCTAAAACAATGGCTACACTTGTATATATAAAACTTTAACAAGTGTATTTACAAGTGTAGCCATTGTTTCAGAGGTTGAAAACAATGGCTACACTTGTAAAAGTTTTATTGAATTGACCCCTAAATTTCGTGTTATAAAATACTGAAAAACAAATAGTACCATGCAAAAGTACTGCCGAAGAGGTTTCATTTGAATGGTCACACCATAGGATTTCATCCACAGACTCAAAAGTTAGAACAAATGGTACCATGCAAAAGTACTGCCGAAGAGGTTTCATTTGAATGGTCACACCATAGGATTTCATCAACAGACTCAAAAGTAGAACAAATGGTACCATGCAAAAGTACTGCTGAAGAGGTTTCATCTGAATGGTGGCACCATAGGATTTCGTTCACTGATTCAAAAGTTAGAACTGCACTACATGTCTCCATAATTGACTCCGGGAATGAAAGGGTTGAGACTCACCTTATTCCGTCATTAGAGCATGCATTGACATCAGCACCATATTTGGCCAACACCTTGACTACATCAATGTGACCTCTGGAACAAGCCTCGTGTAGTGGAGTCCAGCCGGCATTGTCCTTGGCATTAGGGTCTATACCTTGATGTATGTGGTGATGGACTGTTTCCTGTCATAAACACACACAAAATGTACATTTTCATACGAAGCTGAAGTCACTAAAGGGGACAGACCGCGCGAAATGGAATAAAACGTCGAAACAATAAGTCTCCCATTCCCTTCTTGCAACGAAGCAGTCTCCCCCCCCCCCCCCCCCCCCCCCCCCAAAAAAAAAAAAAAAAAAGAGAAAGAAAGAAAGAAAGAAAAGGAAGACGCCCAACGGATAACCTAAAAACAACTTGCGAGGAATAATGATAGGAACAGCCCATGTATGTCGCGTGAATGCGATACTCACGTGGTATCCTAGCCTGGCCGCTTTATGTAAAATGGTTTCCCCTGTGTTACGATTCACGTTTAGCTTCCTGGCTTCTAAATGAAAGACAAAGAGACATTAGAGCAACACGCAAGCGAACGTGTAAAGAGCTATGACAAATTTATCCATACCTTTAAGGTTTTCATCCTCATTTACGCTCTGTAAGTAAAGGGGAAAAAAAGAAAGAAAAGAAAATGAAAATAAGAGATGCTTGGTTGATGGTATAATAGGGCCATTTATACGAGACCAAATAAGTCGCGACTTACAGAAGACGCGAACTAGACCATTTATACGAGTGAGGCTTGCATAAGTCGCGACCTAAATAAGATGCGAACACATTTTTGTATCATTTATACGAGTGGTTCGCGTCTTCTGTAAGTCGCGACTTATGTAAGTCGCGACTTATTTGGTCTCGTATAAATGGCCCTATTATCAAGCAAGGCAAGAGTTTTTATTTTAAATTTTCCTCTAACCACGATGACAGTTTGACTGGTAGAAATATTTTTCTGACCGTTTCGAGTTACCCAAACAACATGCTTTTTATGAGCCAAAATTTGAAAACTACTAACTGCCTAGTTAAAGGAGGTTTGCCAGCTCTTTTTTTAGTAACGACTAAAAAGCCAACGGACATTTGAATAGTGCACGCCTAAGTCAGATGGTCCAATTCTGTTCAAAGTTGTTGTGACTGTGTATCGAGGTAACTACAGAGTGTTTTTGGTAAGGATCGACAGAATGGTCAGTTGAAAATCGCTCTGTTTGATCTTCCCTCCTCTCGTTTTATAAAATAAAAACAAAATCAGTAACAGATAGCTGATTTACCTCTTCTACAATCTCTTCGATTTGCCATTTGCCGCGAGCCTTTAGACAGTTCTCCACGAGGTGTTGGACTTCCTCGTTCTCGGCGATGATGCTATTTTTAATAGGTTTTGAATTCACACTTTCCACCACGAGCAAAGGGAACTCTGATGCCTTGCATGGCTTCTGATGCGGCTCTGGAGATATTTCCAAAAATATACACAGTTAAAGCAAGGGACATACCTTCTATACATTTTAGTTATGATTAATGAAGAGGAAACCATGATAGTGTGTGGAAAATAGGCAGAGAGGTCGTATGCTGATGTAATATATCAACACACGTGGAAGAGTGTTTCATCAGGTTATTAAAACACCGCAAATGAAGTTGAAAAAACGAGGCGCAGCCGAGTTTTTTTTTTAACCGATTTCGTGGTGTTTGGATACCCGACGAAACACTCGTTCTAGTGTTATAGCTTCTCAAACTGATCATTAAATACAAAGAAAACGAAGGTTTAGGTTTTACACTTAGTATCGTAAGCAAATAAACATTAGATTTAAAAACGAATTCGGGTCTTACCCTCGTCAGTTTGCTTGGACTTCCCTCGGGTTCGGGATTCAAGAACTATTGGTTTGAAGTCCTATTTAAAAAAAATATACATTTGCCAAAGCCAGTTAGTAACGAAGAACTGCTGTCGTTTTAACCATGAATTTTTGAAGCTCAGGCGCAGAACAAGATCATAGGAAACGCAATAACAATGGTTTGATTTTAAAGAACTGTTATTATAAAATAACAGGGACGCGGAAGAAAAATGATTATATAACCAATCACTTAGTTAGTCAATCAATCAATTAATCAATCAGTCAATCAATAGATTAGTGAATCATCCAGTCAGTCAATCAATCAATCAATCAATCAATCAATCAATCAATCAATCAATCAATCAATCAACTAGTTTAGTTAGACCTTATGAAAGACACTAAGCATCAGTCCTGCCAGGAATTGAAACCGTGCCTTCAGCTTTGCATCCTGGCTCCCTACCAACTGACTTAAAGTGGCGTTAACTTCAAAGACCAGAATAAGGCTAGTTCGTTACGGTATTTTCGAATTTGTTTAACTTGGTCTGCACAGTTGCAAAATGTCGCTGTGACACCAATATCTTTGAACACTGAAAAGAAACGAGCTACGTACCCTGAATCCTTGATAAGCAGTTACAAGCATGTATGTCTTGACACGATGAGATCTGTCTCCTTTTTCTGCAAATAAAACATGTATATTTCGTTAGAACACTGGTACCGTCTTCGAAAGCCGCCTTATGAGCCCGCGTATTTCGGTTGGAGGGTGTGATGCTAAAGAAAAAGTATGACGTCATCTTGCCAGGACAATTTTTGTTCACGAGTAGAGTGCTGTACTTGTTATCGAACGAAATAATTCAAAAGTTCTTTGAGTTTTTCTTTTAAGATTTGTGGACCGAAAAGTTTTTGTTTTCCTGGTTGTTTCGTTTCAGCATTGTTGTTGTCTTTTTCTCCTTTCACTCAAAGAATCAAAATTTAAGAAACATCCAGCGTTCGTATCATTTGTCGAAAATGATAAAGAAAAAGAAAAAACATGCGCAAACCTACCACTGTCAGCATTATTAGGTGGAATAACGTCCTGTCAAAGAGAAAAGAAAAGACGATGAGAGAAAATTATGTTATACGATATGACATAACGAACAAAACACTTCTTTCAAACGTTAACGAGATTATCACGATGTAGTTATATACAGCTATTTCAATTAACGTTGTCGGATGAAAAAGCGAAAAGCCAAGACGGCAAGGTAGTATGTGATTTCTATGTAATGGCTATTTACAACTACCCATACTACCTTGCGGTCTTGGCTAGTAGGAGCTTTCATCCGACAACGTTAATTGACGACGTTAGATAAAAACAAAAGATGAGTTATCGGGGATTGAATAACTGTTCTGGACCCTGTTATTCGAAAGCCGGTTAACGCTTATCCAAGATTTAACTGGTTCGGACAAAAAACTGCTTTTGCGTTGAATTACGCTATGCCAATTGGAGGAAGATAAGGAGTATTGCAACTCAAGAACGTCACCTTGGGTGGTTGGGTGGTTGGGTGGTTGGGTGGTGGTGGTGGTGGTGGTGGTTGGGTGGTTGGGAGGTTGGGTGGTGGTGGTGGTGGTGGTGGTTGGGTGGTTGGGTGGTGGTAGTGGTTGGGTGGTGGTGGTGGTGGTTGGGTGGTTGGGTGGTGGTGGTGGTGGTGGTGGTTGGGTGGTTGGGAGGTTGGGTGGTGGTGGTGGTGGTGGTGGTGGTGGTGGTGGTGGTTGGGTGGTTGGGTGGTTGGGTGGTGGTGGTTGGGTGGTTGGGTGGTGGTGGTGGTGGTGGTGGTTGGGTGGTTGGGTGGTGGTAGTGGTTGGGTGGTGGTGGTGGTGGTTGGGTGGTTGGGTGGTTGGGTGGTGGTGGTGGTGGTGGTGGTGGTGGTTGGGTGGTTGGGTGGTGGAGGTGGTTGGGTGGTTGGGTGGTTGGGAGGTTGGGTGGTGGTGGTGGTGGTGGTGGTGGTGGTTGGGTGGTTGGGAGGTTGGGTGGTGGTGGTGGTGGTGGTGGTGGTTGGGTGGTTGGGTGGTGGTGGTGGTTGGGTGGTTGGGTGGTTGGGTGGTTGGGTGGTTGGGGGGTGGTTGGGGGGTGGGGTGGTGGTGGTGGTGGTGGTGATGGTGATGATGATGGTGATGATGATGATGATGATGATGTTGATACACTGACCTGTTTTTTCACCTTGAGTGGCTCTATCTCTACTCTGGCACGCTTGGCAGCCTTTGTCCCCATAGCAACGTCGTTAGTGTTCAAGGATCTCTTACATGAAGTACTTTCTGGAAGGTTTTCCTTCTTGTTTTTCTCGAGACTACGGGCTAAAAGAAAAAGTTGCCGTTTGTATTTTTTTCTGTCAGAACAAAATTATGTTGAAACAAAAACAACAAAAATTAACAGAAAATCTATTTTCGCCATAAAACAAAACTTACTATCACTGGAAGTTCTTCTTACTTTAGCTGGTTTAGTACCCTTTAAAACAAAAAAAAAACATAGTTATTATAAGCTTGATATATAGTATGTTGTTGACTAGTTTAAAGGGAAGAAATAAGGGTTTGAAATGAAAGAAAAGAGCAAGCGAAATACCACAAAACTGTATGGAAGTACGGATGGTCAAAATACAAATTTCAAAACTTGCTGGTTGTCGGAACCGAGTGAATTATTCATGCACAAATTCAAAAGAAAAAGCTGAATGCGGATGTTTGTAACTAAAAAAATGAACCTTCCTCTTAGTTATTAAAACTGAACTATACCTTGCTATTTTGATTCTTGAAAGTTTGACTCGGTGTTCAAATATTGAACGCAGTCGCAAATTTAAACTGCAGCGCGCGCAAGCATCACGTGAGCTAAAACTAACCCGATTGGCTGATTTTTTGCGCGCGCGTTTCTCAAATTGTTATGTCACAAAACAAAGTATTCAGTCGCAAAGTATTTTGTGTGCATTGATAGAAAAGCTAGCTAAACTTGATAAGGGAAGCGCTTTCAGTTCTTTCAAAGAACGAAGAAACGCGACAAAGAAACGCGAAAAAGGAACTTAAAAGGTATGTCAACCCTTTGTTTCAATCTAATTTTATATCTTAAAATTTACTTTGAAAAACAGACTCTCTCCTCTGTCTGAGATAAAAAAAATGTTGTACTTTGCACGCTTCTTTGTAAGTTATGTTTGAGAAGCATGGCAAACTTTATAATTATTCTGCTGAGAAACAATTTCTATTTCTCGTTTTACCTATAAGTACTGTTGGCAAAGGTCAGGTGACGGTTGTATTAGAGTGATAAGCTTTGAGTATCCTAAGTGAACTTGTTTTCATTAAAGCGGTTTTCAATTGAGTCTCGAAAGTAGTTTCGTGTTTGCTTTGGTTTTGCATTGTTAACCTTAGTGATTGGCTAAAATATCTCACGCCACTTTCTCAACCAATCAGATGTAAAGCCAAAACTAACCGTGACTTAATCGCGCGCGTTTTCCCGCGCTTAGTGCTGGCTTCACCCATTTGCTTCGAGCTCTGATTGGTTCATTAAATTGTCGGTGTCTGTTGTGATTGGCCAGAGTAATAACTTTGGTTTTGGTTTTACGACACTCAATTGAAAACTGCTCTAGTCCTTATGGTGAGGGTATTACATTGTGTGACACTTAGAAGGCGGCAAAATATCGGAACTAGTGGGGTGGTATCTTCTCAGCCATTTGACCCATTCTGGGGGGAGGGATGCGAAGAGGTGGTATTGATGGTAAAGCAAGGGGTCTGACCTTCACGAGCGCACACAGCATCAATAGTTATTGTATTCACGGTGTTAATTCTCCTTTGCATCAAAATATCCATCACTGGAAATGTCTCTCTGGCTTTCAGCTGTATTTTCAAGAATACAAAGCCCGTAGTGACACAAGAATGCAAACACATCGACCGTTGCTTAAAATTCGCTATGTACTTGCATCTGCCCAGTTTTCCAAAACACTCACATTTTTAATTGAAGACCATCGTTTGGCGTTCGTGCTCGATCGTATCTCGAATATCACCCGAATTTCACCAGATTTCGGCGGATTTAATATCGTTTTCATAATTTTGCTTAGGTAGGTTTTTGTCAAGCAATACTTTGCCAGTATTTAGCACATTCAAAAGTAAAATGCTATAGTCATAAACTAAAGATAAATTTTCAACACGGTAGACGAATCAAGAGAACTCCAGCTATCGGTCGATTTACGGTGTGTGTTTAATTAAAAATATGAAATACTCATAATTTCCTTCGAAAAAACATCATCGAGAATACAACGAACGCAAAAGGATATAGCATAAAAAATCTACTTAAATGTGAAATAAGATTACCGTATTCTTGTGGTTCGGTAAAACCGCTTTCGTTTGGTGCACATCTTTTGGTTTGGCGACTAAAGCTCGCTTGTCTGTAACAAAAATGATAATAATCAATTATTAATAACATGAACGGGTGATAACAAGTTTCAGTTAATATTTTAAATTGTCACGCCATGTAACGCAAGGCAGGAATAGTCGGCTTTGTTTATGTTTTAACCGATAAATTGTACCATGCATATTTAAACAATGCAGATTTTGAATTTACAAATCATCATTGGTCCTCACCAGCACCGGGGGACACATACCGTCTGGCACTTTATTTTTGCAGGAATTTAATTTTGCGGATTGGCGATTTTTTCTGTTTTTGCGGGAACTAATTTTTGCGATTGAGAAGGACTGTTTTTTTCTTGCTGGGAATTAATTTTTGCAATTTGCAGATATCGCAACCAATCCATTACCAAAAATGGATGGAAGAAATGCGGAATTACAGAAGCTCTCCTCAATGGAGTACCTTCAAACGATCCTTTTCTGTAAAGCTTTTAACATGTTTTACAGCTAAACCATATGTTTTGTCTCTAATTTCATCGTTTTATTCCTGAATGTTTTGTTTCTAGTTTCACCGTTTTGTGACGTTTTCAATAAAACGATTTAACAATATGTGTAAGAGGTGATGTTTGTATATACGTGGAGTAAATTTTTTTCGGAAAATGGTTTGCGCGAATTTAAATTTGCGGGAACTTATTTTGCGGATCGTGAAAAGAAAAACCCCCAAAAATTAGAACCCGGAAAAATAAAGTGCTACACGGTAAGGCCTTCACAGTTTTTCTCCAGTGAGTACCATCTCGTGCTGTCTTTCTGTCTTCATTCCACGACAGATTCACTGCCTGTATCTCTTTCCCCGCTGATCTTCTCCACTTAAATTATCCAAATGCAGAATTAACCGACTACAGAAACCGAAGCAGAAGATTTACAGTGGAATACTGTGCGTCGCCAGAGAGAGCACCGTTATGGAAACGGTAATATGACGCTAACAGACAAAAACCAGAAGAATTCATAGATACGAGTAATCAATAGCTACAATTTTGTGATCAAAATCCGCCAAAATACACCGTTTAATTTCCAATTTTTTCATTTTTCTAGGGGAACATGCACCCAGCCTCGGGGCATACACTAATTTTTCCGTGGACTTTGACTACGCTTTTACACATATCTTTCAAACACATATCTAAAACTCATCAAGACGAGAATACAAAGGAAATCACTACCGTGAAGGAGGTTTGGATACCCGGTCTAAATTTGCATAGATTTTGGCGATTTTTAACTTTAATGTTCAGCTGATAACGACATTAAGAAAAAGGAAACTTTAAAACCAAAGGGGGATTTGAATAGATTATTGCGATTTTCCACCTTTCATTTTCTCCGCAATTAATGATTAATTCAAGAAGCTATATCAAACACTCGAAAGAGTGTTTATCGGGATATCCAAACACCTCGAAGTGGGTTGAAAAAAACTCGGCTGCGATTCATTTTTCAACCCCAATTCTCGGTGTTTGGATGTCTTCAAACACCAAATGTTGCGGCAAAATTACCTGTCTCTACGGACTTCCGCCTGATTTTTGGCTGCTCAGTCTGGTGATAAAAAATGAAAATATTTACTGATTATAATGAACACTTCCTAGCGAAAATTATTGTGTTTATGTGTAGCTGGGACCTCGACAAATTCTTTCTGAATTTCGCTTATTCTTTGTTACTTTATCGGTTAAAGGAACACTACTTTATTTCCATGTTATATCGCCAAATGCCATCAAATATATAACGAAATTGAATTTACAAAGATCGTATAGAGCAAAACATAAGCAGTAGTTTCTTGAAAAAGTGCAGAAATACAAAGATGCTAGTGGATTACAGTTCATTAATTTTGTGGATTTCATGACAGGCGGTCAAGAAATCATAGGTTCAATTTTGGTGGAATTTTGAGTTTTTTAGTCATTATTTTGTCTTTTTAGTTCGTATTTCTTTGCGTTCACGTCACTTTTCGCGATTTTTTCTTCCTATTTTAAGATAATAAAGCACGCTTATAGCAAGCTCCTGGGCATAGTTATGAACACACGATAATTCAGCAGGGACAATGTCCCTTTAAGTATAACATATTCAAGCAACAAATGAACAAAAACGCAACAGCAAAGCCTTACATTATCTTTTATAGAGTTTGATCTTTTTCTCTTGACAGGCTGCGTCTGTTGATCCTCGCTACTTTTTACCAATGAATCGTCTTCTTGCACTAAAAAGTAATTGAAATGCAATGCTAACTCGTGAGTGAAATTTGTGATCCTCGCATGTGCCATCAACTTAAGGAGTTTTCAGATCACAAATTTCACTCACGCTTATTCGCAGTTCACATATATGATTTTCATATATTTATATTCATAAAGCTAACTCATTAAAGAAAAAAGAGAATCAGTGATGTCGCAAAAATATAAATAAATTTGGGATTAGTAAAGATACGAAAACACAACAATTTTTAATCTACAAATCTGATTCTGAGCCTGAGTCCAGGCTAATATGCACTACATTTTGGTGTTATGGTAAAGACATTATGGTGTTACACAACCTGAAACACTCACAGAGTGAAAAACAACATATAATCAACTCCACATAAGTGAAACACGCCTCTGAGCTTGCATGAATAACGTTACTACGTTTGCTCGCGACTATCCCATGTCACTTTTTAGATTACTAAATCCTAATATCGCATACAAGTATGCCTGATCATTTAACGTTGTTTACAGCTACGATTGTCGTTAAGTACCGTAAAACATGTTTTAAAATCTTATGACGTTTTTCACGTGACACGCGACAATCCTTATAAGCAAAGGTTTGGTAATACATATGCATGTAAAAATCAACGTAAAATCGAAAGACGTTTCGGTGTCGTCAGGACGCCATTTTCAAGTCCAAAATGAAAAAAAAATTGTCAGAAATAGTTCGCTGAAGATTAACATAATAAATAATTATGTAATGTCACGAAAATAGTTTGGCTTGAATTGAGTCCGATTGGACATTAAGAGATGGTGTGAATTCTCTAATTAGCAACATTTCGTGCACTAAACAATCGAACTTATTCTTACACTTCTCAAGGACGAAAAACCGTTTGTCAAGGTCTTTCGGGACAATGCAGTGTTTGTTTCTAAAGTGCTCGCCAATGGAAAATGAATGGCAATCGTAACGGTTAAAAAGCTCAACAAAGTTCTTTGCCATATGTTTCTGTTAGTATTTTGAAACTTCACCGCGCATTTTTTGGGCAGTTTCTTGGTGCTGCTTTACGTGAGCATAACACAAAAGACAACCAACTATAGAATCATGAAATACCTTCTTTTTTTTTTACAGATATTCGATATAGTACCTGCTGGAGGTTTTACTGTTATGCTTCTTCTCTGAGAAAACCACAGTCGCTGCAAAACAGTAATTAAAGACACGTCAGAAAAGAGGGTGATTAACACCGGGGATTTACTTAAAATTGTTAGTCGTAAATAGCTGAGTCCTTTTCCTTTCCTACATGAAATGGTATAGCTATGCTACCGAGCAACAAAACAAAACAACAGCATTAGACCGAAAAAGATTTTAGCCTTCCTTTATTTGCAAAACTTAAGCAAATGAGACTAATACTTTAAGTAGTGTTTACAATATGAGCGGCCGCGTTGTATCAGATTTACAAACACGAGCCGAAGGCAAGTGATTGTAAATCTGGTACAACACGGATGCGAATGTTGTAGACTACTTATGAAATGAAAATCAAATGCTGAATAGTTACAACCACAGTGTATATCCACTAGTGGTTGTAACTTCATGTAATTAGTATGTCATAGCTGTTCTGTATTAGGATAACAAGCCTTCATTACATTTTCATTTCTATTGTATTTTCCGTATGAATTATGAATTAATTTTATAATTAGATATTAGGCATCGGTAAGTACATGTAGCTCTCATGGTAAAGAAACATGTATCTGATAACATATGCTTATACTGTACTCACTTTGCGCTTAAACTTTTTTAGCCAAACTTTTGTTGCTGCAAATTAAAAAAAACGTAACTAAGTAACTTCAAAATAGTAATCGTAAAAGCATAAGCGAAATAGCATAAGAGACTTCAAAAAATAAAATTAGTTTTATCTGAGAAAGCATTATTTAGGATAATTACGATAAACAAGGGACATTTTACTCTAGCTCTTAAGCGAATGATACCTGACGGTACAACAACGTACAACATTGGTTGCTCAACAAATGTGTGTACTATGTTGCAACTTGTTGAATGAGTAACAAACACAATCAACATTTTAAAACGATTGACTGACGCCGTTCAACAAGTTGCAACTTGTTGAACGGAATAGAGCCAAGTTCTATTTTCGTTCAACAACAACAACAACTTTCAACATATTGAACGGCATATTTCAACATTCATCATCAAATGATACACTGTCAACATTTGTTGAACAGCGGCTGTAACATTTGTTGCTCAACAAATGTTGAACCGTGTATCATTGGCTTTACGGTTGAGCCTGCAATTCACGAGGTTTTGCCAAAAACGGTATGGACAAGGCCAATAATAGCCCTTCTTCGAAACGGTCCAGATGACATTTTTAAATATTGAATTAAATGAAAAACAGGGCAAATAAATAGATTTCCAACGCTGAATTTAGCAAAAATGTGAAGTTCCGAAGAACGCACTTTCTTGTAAAAATCGCAATATTTAACTTCTTATATTTGCTCAAGTTCGATGCAGATCTTTACGAAATTTCACACACATATATATATATATATATATATATATATATATATATATATATATATATATATATATATATATATATATATATATATAATAAAATAATGAATTGAAGACTTCATCAGCTATAAAAGTGCTCAATAGATAAACTAGAGCGATATGTAGATTTGTAGAGATGGATTACTTGGTCGAAGACATTTATTCACCGCTACTCAGAGTTTCATGCTTCTTACGAAGCAATCATCAGGCAACTGCCTACAATAACGGATACATAGAATACATACAAAATTTGAAATTACAGAACAATACCTAATGGCGTGACGTGCGGAGATATGATTGGTTAACTAAACGAATACAGTTTTCAACAGGAATTTCTTAGAATGTCTACAAGTAGATAGGAGTTCGCTTCTATTGTTCAGTGTTGACATTTCGGGTCTGCATATGATGAAATATTTTTCCCATAATAGAATAATATAATATAATATAAAGTATATATATATATATCTCCTCGAGAACTGTTTGTCGCCTATCGTCACATATGCGATATAAACACAAAGGACGAATATATATTTATATATATCTTGAGGTGTCAATATTTTTGCAAAAGGGTGTATATATATATATATATATATATATATATATATATATATATATATATATATATATATATATATATAAAACAGTTCTCGAGGTGGGTACAGTAGAGTTTGTAAAATGCTATTGTACCCACCTTAAAAACTATTTGCCGCCTATCGTCACGTATGCGATATGAACACAACGGACGAATATATATCTATATATATTTTTAAGTGTCAATATTTTTGCAAAAGGGTGTATATATATATATATATATATATATATATATATATATATATATATATATATATATATATATATATATATATATATGTATATATATATATATGTATATATATATATATATATATTTTTTTTTTTAATTCAGTATGGGGAATCTATTCATGGATCCCGTTTTTAAGTTCAGTAGTTTTTAGATTTTTGACATCATGTCGCTGTTTCGAAAAAGAGCTATTGTTCAATCATTGATTCGATCTACGTTTCCATGTACGTCACCGCTGGATTACAATTTGTGATATACGCTTTATATGAAGAACTAACTCGCTTACTACTTTGTATTTTAATCTTGACTATTTGATTTGCAGGACCATGCGTGTAAGTTACATGGGGGGAATACAGGTGATATAAAACCAATATGATAATTTTACCTGATTGCTTCGTGGTATCATTTGTTATTGTATTCGGTTTGTCCTAAAACAAAGGTGAAGTTACGTTAATTATATTCAGTTTGTTATAAGTACGGACTACAGAGAAAGCAATCGTATTCCCCTACAGCCATACCCCACCCCCATGACCTTCCACGCATCGGGAAGATGATTTTGTCACAAAACTATCGATAATTCAAATCGAAAAATTCAATTCAAATCGAAAATCAAACAAATTCTTCTGGAGATTCTTCAGAAAACAGATAACTATATTGATGTTCCCCAAATACTTTGTGATATTAAACAAATGAAATTGTTATAATTTGCATATTTCATTTATTTCCCGTGTCTGCCACCAATATCATGATTTTATCTAAAGCTTTAAAATAATCTGTAACTCTACAGATCAGCTTCTGTATTATTATATTGTCTTACCTTTATTGTTTTCAATTACATTACTTTTCCCTGCCTCGAATAGCGTTTATGCTAATTTGCAGGGCAACTGTATTTATGTTTATATGTCTAATAAAGTTTTGTTTGTTGTTGTTGTTGTTGTTGTTGTACAGTAAGCGGACATCCTCAGGAAGCAAAAATAAAAATGTCCGTAACTGGAGCTGATTCTCATGAGAGAAGAATTCAAACCGGGTTTTATCAAGGCGACCGTGAGTAGAGCTGTCCGCTTACGACAGCGTCCTCTCAGAGAACTTTGACTGTATCTGATATTCACCCTGTATATTAGTAAGTGAAATAAGAGCTTTATTTAGTCAGGGTAGTCCGTTCAGCCAAAAAATGTTATCAATGGGGGCCCTGTATAAAATTTCTAAAAAATAAATTTAAAACAATTATGTATACAAGGTACGTATTTATCTAGTTTAAAGTTGAATAGGATGTGTAAAAAGCCGACTAAGATGAATAAGATGTGTCAAAAGGATTTACTTTGGATATTTAAAAAAAAAGAGGATAATTGTGGTAAAGAAATACTCTCATTCTTCAGAACTGACGGGCTTCACGGTTTATGAACTTTGCAAACGAAAAATGACCATGTCATTACTTTAGTCGTCAAAAGTGATATACAGTAAAACCCCTCGTATAAGAACCTGTTAGGCTAAAATTTTTTATTTAGACCCTCTTTAAATAAGAACCTATTTAGGCTAGAATTTCAAAGCAGGTTCTTATTTTATCAAAATAAATGGAGTGAAAACAAAAAATTTATAAATCAAAGAAAATACGCAGTCTTCACAAACTGTAATTAAAATGACCCAGAACCCTGGAAATGTCATTCAGATAAATAACATGTCTATATGAACATAACAACAAATAACTGTATTTCTTCAGTGAAGATACTACATGACAACTTCAATTAAAGTGCATACAGGGTTGGTGCAAGTGCATATTTATCTAATATTGTTTTTTATTGCATGATTTTTGCACGGCTCTCTGGAAGACAGGTTTTAAGAATGCCACCTCGCCACCATTAGTATCACGCGAGTCTAACCACATAAGTCTTCACCCTTACAATATCTACAGGGATAACGGAATCGAAATTCCTGAAGCGTGGATGACAACGTGAATGACAAAAGCTTCCCGCCGGAATAACAAGGATCGAGTTCCGCCAATCACAGCCGACCATCGTGATACAAAAGCGACGCGTAATCAATCGACCTCGTCGTCTGATGAAGACTAGCAATAAGCAGTCCAAACGTCGCGATTTACATGTACAACAAAAGTGACCACATCGGGAGATAAGCCATAATACACTTTATAATATTACATATTATTGTGTTGGTGCCAACGAGATATAAGACAGCTTAACAGTTAAAAAAGAGTGGTCCGCGAGGCATTCTTGTGTGGTCTCAAGTCACGGGCATCATCCGCATTTAATGATGGAAATAAATGAATGAAGAATAATGAAGATTGGTATTGTTGGAAGAAATAGGTCATAAAAAAGAAAAAGTAGGCGAAGGAAAAAGAAAGAGAAAACGTGAAATGCCTTCATCTTGGATCTGAACAGGACATCCGAGAAAGGATATCCGAGAAAGTAAGGAACGGTTTAAACTATGGCGTTTTCGTTCAAGGTGGCATACTTTTCTTTGAGTTCTGATGTACCGGCGACACGAATGCGCCCATCGAAAAGGAAAACTCTCGAAAACGGTCTCTGGAGTGACATTTTCTGAAAACACAAACGTTTAAAAATTGATATTTTACGAAAAGAATCCGTCTGTACTGCAAAACCGCAGACTTCTCGAAACGCTGAACTTTTCAAAACAACTAGTCATGTCATTATTACGAATGAAGCACGTTTTCATGTGCACAAGTAAAACCAAGCGAAAACGATCGTGAGGCTTCAGAACGTTTGCTCCGCTTTTGATGAAAACGCACCTTTGTGGAAGGGACTAAAAGAATATCATGGATGGATACAGTAGTGAAGAGTTAATACCAAGAGTGTCAAAATTCAAGAAAAATCCCAAATTTCATTTTGTAAAACAATGAAAAATAAATGGAACCATGCAGAAGTAATGCTAAGAGGTTTCAATTGAATGGTCACACCATAGGATTTCGTCCACAGACTCATCAGTTAGAACTACACTACATGTCTTCATAATTGACTCTGGGAGTGAAAGGTTTAGTACATTACCTTGGGACGCTTCCTAAGACGTCTTTTAAAAGAGTCTTTCTTTTTAATCTCTTGTGCTTTCTCTTTCATTTCCATCTCACTAAACTGCATCATCGCTCTTTGCAGTGCTCTTTCCTCGCGCGTCAATTCGCTGGGGTCTCGGTACAAGTCCCCTGCACAACGTGCACGCACAGGCGAGGGGAGTCTAGGCTCTAGTCGACGGACCATTGCACTGTTTAGTTTTTTCTTAGACGCGTCCGTCTCCTCCCCAATGATTCCTGAATCTGTACTTGGAGGCGTTTTAGGCGAGGAGCAATCTTCATTATTTTCCTCCGGATAGGTGCTTGGGATATCTGCTTTTTCAGTTCCGCCATTGCACAGCGCTGAAGAATTAACATAGCTCTCAAACGATTCCATATGATTGCTTTCAAGCGAGTTACAACTTGATTTCCTGTTAGGCGAGCTCAAAACTGTCAGAGGAGATTCGCAGCGTAAATACCTTTCAATATCGGGACTGTTTGCCGATTCACGCAGGGCGCATTGATAAGACTGCTCCGCGAGCTCTTCCTCTACTGATCCCCTGCTTGACTCCATATCAGTTTTCCTTGAAAAAATTGATCTTCGAGCGCGTAAAGGTGAGCAATGAAACCCGCGCGACGCACCACGTGAAACACCGTCATGATGTCCACGCGGCCAAGGCGAAGTCGTCGAGTTTATTCCACTCTTAGCAGGAGAGACAGGCCGAAACATTCTCTCCTGCAAATCCGGCGAAGGTACAAGCTTTTCTCCACAAATCAAATTGCGCTGGTTGCCTTTCAATGAGGTGTTTTCCTCCAAAGAAGTCAAAGAAATTGGCGGGGGTAAAATTCGGTTGACAACGGGAGGTGGTGGAATTCCGACGGGGGTAATGCCCACCGGTAATACCAGCTGGAATCCAGAGGAAGATGAATGCCCCTTTAACGTTGAGCGCACGTCTTGAAATTGTGGGTATGCCGAGGATTGCAAACCATTCGTTAACGTCTGCGCCTGTGCAGTTCTGACAGCTGCTACGTACGTATTTGGTGGCGGAGGCCCGGCGCTGATAAAAGGACCAATTAAATGAGTGGCTGCAAAGTTTTTCTGCGCATGCTCTCCGTTTGGACTCTCTGCTGCTATACGTTTAAGTTTCGCCACCGCATTTGGTTGAATAGCCACTGTGTTCGTATCTATCACCGCGTTATTTCTACCAACCGCGGTTCCGTTCATAGCATTATATACAGACGTAACTTGCCGATTGGGGTATGAATTATTCGCAGAAGTTGAAACTGCACTTGGGTACTTGAAAGGTGCTACTGAAGGAAATATTACGTTTGAGTCCACCTGAGACACCTCTGGCGGTGTAATAACTTGCGCTCCAAGAGACTGGAGCTGACCATTAACAATCCTTGCAGCAATGGCGTTAGACGCTGAATGTGAGGCGCTCACGGGCGCACGCTGTTGAAAGGAACGACCGGAAGAGGCAGTATCATAGCCTGTCCTCAGAGGATGTATCGTGGTGGACATGTTATTTCCGGCGTCCTTGTTTATTGTGGTAAGATGACGGAGTTTTTCAGAGAAAGGAAACACTCCATTTACCTCCCGTGTGATTGTCCGTTGTGCTAAGCTGTCGATGAACGAGTTAATCCTCACGCGTTCAAATAAATTGTTCTGATCCATGATGTCACCTGGAAACAAAAGAAAAGGCACATAAGACGAGTAAAGTAAAGCTCTTAGTAGGCTGTTCTTTATATTAAATAAATAAATAAATAAATAAATAAATAAATAAATAAATAAATAAATAAATAACCTCATGATCTTATAACTCTTCCAACTCTTAATCCTTTAACTTCCAAACGTGCCAAAAATCAAAATTCAAGAAAAATTCCAAATTTCATTTCGCAAAATACTGTTGAAAAAAAAAAGGTACCATGCAAAAGTACTGCTGAAGCGGTTTCATTTGAATGGTCACACCATAGGATTTCATCGACAGACTCAAAAGTTAGAACAAATGGTACCATGCAAAGGTACTGCTGAAGAGGTTTCATTCGAATGGTCACACCATAGGATTTCATCCAGACTCAAAGGGTAGAACAAATGGTACCATGCAAAAGTACTGCTGAAGAGGTTTCATTTGAATGGTCACACCATAGGATTTCATCAACAGACTCAAAAGTTAGAACAAATGGTACCATGCAAAAGTACTGCCGAAGAGGTTTCATTTGAATGGTCACACCATAGGATTTCATCGACAGACTCAAAAGTTAGAACAAATGGTACCATGCAAAGGTACTGCTGAAGAGGTTTCATTCGAATGGTCACACCATAGGATTTCATCCAGACTCAAAGGGTAGAACAAATGGTACCATGCAAAAGTACTGCTGAAGAGGTTTCATTTGAATGGTCACACCATAGGATTTCATCAACAGACTCAAAAGTTAGAACAAATGGTACCATGCAAAAGTACTGCCGAAGAGGTTTCATTTGAATGGTCACACCATAGGATTTCATCAACAGACTCAAAAGTTAGAACAAATGGTACCATGCAAAAGTACTGCCGAAGAGGTTTCATTTGAATGGTCACACCATAGGATTTCATCAACAGACTCAAAAGTTACAACAAGTCTCCACAATTGACTCTGGAAGTGAAAGGGTTAAGGAACCTCGAAGAGGAATGTAAAATAAAGTTTTCCGTTATTTAACACTAGGAATTATACAACTAAGGCCCGGGTCAAATGCCGTACGTCACATGAGCCGAACCTAATTCCAGTTTAGGTCGACTCAAATTAATTAAGGTCGCCTGGTGGCTGAATCAAACGTCGAACTTAATTCAGCCGAACTCAACCTCAGCCGTTCTTCACGGCTGCACCAGCCGTGAAGAACGGCTAGCCGATCCAAATACAATCAGTCGAACTTAATTAAGTCAACCGCCGTACTTCACATGAGCATAACTCAATTAATTGAGTTCAGCTCATATGAAGTACGGCGTTTGACTCGGGCCTAAGGCTTTGAGGGCTGCAAGAAAATAATTTTGCGATAGTGAACCGTTGTTTTAGTCAAAGCCGTGTAACTTTTTGTAAATAATTTCCGTTAAGGAGTTTTGGTAAGCATATGCAAAGGCGGAGGTATAATAGGAATGTTTTGTTACCAGACTGGTAGGCCTTTGACCGGGTAAGTTATAACCAGGAATTCACGGTAACCAATAGGCCATTTGCACGATGACGTCATTTGACTACTACCACCAGAATCCTTCAGTTTTTTGTTTTGTAGTGCAAATTAGGGCTATTGTTATTTAAACCGCACTGGGATTACAAAATTTAAATAAGAAAGGAAAAACGAAATGAATTCTGGTAGTAGTAGTGAAATGACGTCATCGTGCAAATGGCCTATTTATACAGAAGATAGAAAGTTGTGTTCTATTAAATACAGGTGAGCATTTTTACCTGTTAGTTAGTTCTTTTACTTTATTTTCTCGCTTAGAGCTTGGCATTAAAAAGAATAAACTTTTAAAATACCAAGCCGTGCTAAACAAATTTCCGCTGAATAACCTCTTTGTTTTTTTCCTTACGTCACAAAACGCAAAAAAGAATACGTTATTCATGAGAGCCTGTTTTATGCAGATACTCAACAGTCAACTGTATATGGCAACAGCAATAATTGGCAACCACGCAAAACAAAGCGCTATATATAAAATGTTTTCAATTTCTACGCTAGAGAAAACAAAAATAAAAACAGCTATATGAAAATGGCAACTGCAATTCCAAGTGAAGAACACGGAATTTCAATAGCTGAAAAAAGTGTGCTTGACTTGGAACGGTATTGTAAGAGATCAGAATCATCAACACACAAACTGGTTGGTCACAATACCTCCACACGTTCTACACAGAATGATACGTGAGAAGTATTCGATCGGAGGTATTCCAGAATACGAATGAAAGTATCAAATTTTTAAGACATACTTAAGTGTAACGTCAACTTTTGCGGACACACGAAATTACGAAACAAGAGATATTTTGTACTGTAGCTGCCAATTCTCTATTGAAAGGATTTATAGTAATGATTCTGTTTTTTTTTTTTAATTTCGGCATACGGCTTATCGAATGGACCCCTAAATAATTTTGATGGGCGAAAACGAGTGCAAACATCTAAGCAACGCTAAAGCCTGATTTTAAGCATACAGCGTTTCACTTACCGCAAATTCTCAACTTTCGCTTATGTCACTATGTCGCTTATGTTGCCAGGCTTAAGTTGCTTTTGAAGGAAAATTATAAATTCACCAATATCGACAATACAACAGATACCACTGTTAAGAAAGACCACAGCTTAAACCTTGACTAACATAAGTTGGTTTCATAAGGGGTAAACGTGTGGATAGAATCCAAAATGTGACTGGTACACACAGCATAAAATCACAAACCTGATGAAGGTTCGACATTTCGTATCGTATCGGACAAACAAATGACGTTAGACGAAACTGTTGTTTCGCTTGTATTCTTATGCATTCCGGTTTCACTTGCAACGTTCTCGCGAACATAATTTTGTAAAGGAACAACTGCAGGCCTAAAATTACTGTTGATGTGTTCAAATATGGATCGTTCCTGTGTTACGGCTGATTTCTCGGCTTGCTTGTTGTTGTTCGCATTGACAGCTGTCGAGAGACGGGGAAAATCACATAAAATTAATAATTGAAGAACTGAATAATTTTGTTGCATAAATTACTGTCGCCTACGTCATGGTGTTTGTTCTGAAAGCTTGATTTAATTTGATTCCAAAAAAAAAAAAGAAGAAAATCAGATATAGAATCCAAAACTATGAGAAATAAATCGAAATATACAGAAAAGGAAAGAACGCTAACATCATGATCTAAAGCCACTAGAACGAGAATATTTAACATGTTTACAGGAAACCGTGTGTAGAAGGCGTAAACATAGAATAAAAAAAACAATAACTACTGACACTGACATCCGCTTAAGCAAGTAAAGACCAAATTTAAATGTTTGTAATCAAGGTCCAAGTTAGACTGAGTTTAGCAAAAATCGGCCCAATAACTTTACTAGTCACCCGGTAGTTTTTGTTGTGGGCCATATAAGAAACGAAAACGGTGGTTCAGGTTATCTTGAGCGATGGAAAAATACAAATTGGCACTGAAAATGGCACGTGTTTTAGGAATAATTGGGTTTTTTTTTTTATCCTTTCTTTTCTAAGGTAAAACATCTGCTCTTGTAATATGAATCATTTCGTGCTTTTTGTCTCCGGATATTTTCCAATTTGAAATTTTGTGTATATTTTTTTTTCTTATTGGAAGTGAAAGGAATAAACGGAACAGATTTCTTACCTGTAACCACAATGTGTTCTGCAACATCCGGTACGTTTCTGCCAAGAAAGAAAAGTTATGTCATGAACCGCGGAAGGTTATTCATCGCTCGTTATCCCTGCTAAGAAGAGAAACCTAGGCAATGAACCGTTCGCTTCTTTAATTAGCCGCCACCCAGAGCCACGAACGAAAAAGTAAACAAAATAGATCCATGACTGGTTTGGCAATCACGTGAAATCGCATTTTCTTCAGCCATCAAATGATAAAATGTCACGTACAACTCACGTTCAAGTGATAAAATATCACAAGCAAGTGAACTGAAACATCAGTAGGTCGATCCGTACACATGCTGTTAAGGCCCGTTTACACAGACGATTTTTTTGTGCAATTGTTGTCGAACTTGTCGGTGCAATTCTTGTCGCGCGCAAGTTGCATCTTCAAATCGCATGTGTAAACGGGCGGCGATTTCAGTGCGATTTGTCGCACGATGTCTCAGAGGTTTCGAACTTGTTCGAAACCTGATGTAACTTGGCGGCGATTTTTGGGAAATCGCAGCAAATATCGCACCCAAATCGCACTGAAATCGCCGCCCGTTTACACATGCGACAAAAGTTGCATTGGAGAGCGCGACAAAAATCGCATCAAAAATCGCATCAAAAATCGCATGTCATCGGGCCTTTACGGTTTCAAGATGCAACTGGTACAAAGTGAATATAGACTCAGAATTCATCTGATTTGCTGTATTTTCAACGTACTGTGTGTTGGAGAACCTATGATGGTGTCTTAACCCTACAACAATCCATTGCTCGAGAAAGCAGGC
Source organism: Cladopsammia gracilis (assembly GCA_022457155.1). Taxonomy (NCBI): domain Eukaryota; kingdom Metazoa; phylum Cnidaria; class Anthozoa; order Scleractinia; family Dendrophylliidae; genus Cladopsammia; species Cladopsammia gracilis. The sequence continues at coordinate 275,731 of JAJGOT010000095.1, read as the reverse complement.
AACTGTAAAACGTTTTTTTTTTCTTTTTAAACCTCCGAATACTTAAATGTTGTTTAATAAAACCAGTGTCAAGATGGCATACATGTATAGCAAATAGTATATTTGCTCATAAGTATATTGAGAACTCCACTAAATGCCCTTAAACAGGGTTTAGTTGGACGGGACTTTTAATTTATTGACATAACCTTATGGATACACGAAAGTAAATAACGAGTAAATACATAAACACATGACAAACCTGGGTGGCTCAACCATCGACTCGACTGAACCATTATTGACCTGATTGAAGACAAAACACGACAATAAACAACGCAGCGATCCAAGCACAGTAGCTATTTAAGCTACCGCACAGTGTAGTGCGGTAGCTTAAATAGAACGAAAACATCAGTCTAGTTTACTGTTTAAATTTAAGGACATATTCTGGTCATTCCGAAATTAGAATACGCATAAAACACAATGATGTATACAACCTCACACTCAAAAAATTTTCCAGGTACACATACAGTAGTCGGCAAAGTAGCGACTTCTTTGTATTTATTTTACGAGAGGAATTAGGTGCAATATTTAGAGGTATTCTGTTTTTGAAATGGCCAGAATATTTACCAAAAAGCGCGCCCTAAGTTCATGCCAACGACCTTCGCAGGATAAATCTTTCGTAATTTATGCCAAAATCCCTTCAATGACTATCGGTCGCGTAGCGCGCGAAACGAGGCGCGAATGGTAACTTACTTTTGAGTAGCTCTGTACAAGTTTAAAAACATATTGAAGGCCCAACACAAAGAAAATCGATTATTAAGTTGTCGAGTATAAAACGTTCTCGAAAAACAAAAGAAACTGAAACACACAAAACTATCCAAAACAATGTCGACAACAAACGAGTTTTGGTACCAGTAACAAACGAGGAAGTTTTAGAATCGGCAAGTCACTTTTTCCCGTCTATGAAACAAGCATTCATAAATAGTCACTTCTGCCATTAGACGAACAGCTGTACATATCCAAAACTAATATCTACCGACTTTTCTTAGTTGACGATCGCATTTAGTTATCAATAACAATTCCCCTTATATGTGAGGACCTTAAAGTAACACTGTCCCGGCTGACTGAAAATCGTGTTTTCATGATTATGGCCAGGAGCTCGCTTTTAGCTTACTCTATTATCTTAAAATGGAAAGTAAAAATCGTCGAAGGTAGTGAACACAAAGAATATGAACTAAAAAGACAAAATAGCGGCTGAAGAAAAACTCAAATTCTACCGCCTGTCACGAAATCAAAACTAATGAACTGTAATCCACTTCCATCCTCGTGATCCTACCCTTTTTCTCCAAACTACTGCTTCTGTTTTGCTCTATGGAATCTTTTTATCCAATTTAGTTGTATATGTTGTGGTGCAATTTTGTCCTTGGTGCAAATTTTATTTTCCATTGTTCAAAACTCATTATCATACATTATCATATATTTCCATACCCAAAAACAAAGGAAAACAAAATTTACACCAAGGACAAAATTGCACCACAACATATATTTGGTGGTATTTGGCGATATAACATAAAAATGAAGTAAACTTAATGTCGTTATTTCGGCGGGACAGCGTCCCCTTGATTACTTACACTTGCCGAATACTTGAGAGCGGTTGATGTTTCGCCATTGGTGAGTTCTACCCTCTCTCCAGGTAAGTCCCTTCTTTGATTTGCGAGCATCTTCAAAGCACTTTCCTGTTGAATATGCCTAAATTCAAACCATAAACAACAATCGCATCACATTTCAAACTTCTGATCGCGCAGAGCATCACTGTCCGTCAAGTTAAGTCGTTAGCCTTATCCCGTGTGCCTTCTCGTGCTAAATAACAAAGGGACGTTAGTGGACAGTGTCCCGGCTGGTACACCGTGTTTTCATGAGAATGGCCCGGAGTTGCTTTAAGCTTGCTTTATTGTCTTGAAATTGGAAGAAAAAATTGTGAAAAGTGATGAAAGCAAGGAAAGACAAACAGGAGACAAAATAACGACGAGAAAACCCAAAGTTCCGCCAGAATAGAAATTTGATTTCTTGACGCCTGTCACGAAATCAAATCTGATGAACTGTAATCCACTTCCATCCTTGCAATCCTGCACTTTATCTCAAAACCAAGGTCTCTGTTTTGCTCTTTAGCATCTTTTTATTCAATAAAGTTGTATATTTGCTTGCATTTGGCGATATAACATAGAAAAAAGCTAAGCGAAATTTTGTCATTTCGATTGGCAGAACAGTGTCTTTTTAACCCTTTAAGCCCTAAGAGTGATCAGCATCAAACTTCTTCTTGTAATATCAATGCCCTATCGATCAAAAAGGTCATGAGAATTAAGGACATGATCACACAAGATGAATTCTCTTGATATCCAAACAGTTTCTCCCCACTGCTTCTATAGGAAATGTCTTCTATAGGAAATGTCTCGTGACGCAACCCTCCTCCCCACTAGTGGGAAGGAGGGTTACGTGACGAAACAAATAACGGTTGCGTGGGAGACTATCGCTAAGGAGGCTTGGATTCAACTCACCTTTTCTCAATTGTATCGCCGCCATTTGTAACATGTACATCCGGGGATTCACTGCAACACAGCACGTCCGCAATACTTACCGAGCTTGGTTTCGCGGTTACCTAGAACAAACAACCAAGCGTACGTCAAGAAATATTATTGAGTTTTGTTTGTTTTTTATTGCACATTAAATCCGATACTTTTTTAAACAAATCTGTGGACGAGAGCCTAAACTGTTTGTAGCATCGATCTCAGCGTCTCAGAGACCATACTTCGAATGTTAGATATAGTGTAAAATACAGCTATAGAATGTTGCATGACAAGTTAATTTTCACAATTATACCTAAAAAAAAAACAGCCTAAAATGTTTGCAGAATCGATTCTACCCCGTCAGAGGCCACATTTAAGCCGTCGGGTAACGCAACATGCACTTTTGCAGCCAACGAGTGTTGCGCGTGACCATAAAATTTTCCCAATAGCCCATTTTACAGATAGTACCCTGGCCTTTGAGTTAAAGTGAGGCTGGAGTTGACTTTGTTTTGATACAAACCTTCCTGCTTTTCATATGTAAATCGTGTTAGTTAGCATAAGAACAACATGATTTACATATGAAAAGAAGGTTTCTGTCAAAACAAAGTCAACTCCAGCCTCATTTCCACACAATGGCCAGGTTACTAAGTAGAGAACTGTAAATAGGCCATTTCCGAGTTACGTTATGCCTCGTTGTCAAAGCGAGGCTAGGTGCACAACCTTTCATATGGAAATAATTTTTTATTCAAATGCAAATAAAACTCATTTCCATATGAAAGGTTGTGCACCCAGCCTCGCTTTGACAACGAGGCATAACGTAACTTGGTCTATTCTGAGGCTCTATACACGCAAAACCTACGTACAGCCGCCCCCTTTTCTCAAGAAAAAACAGCTGTAAATAAGCTGTACATGTGTTTAGGAAATGGTCAAAACTATTGTGCTTGAACAGGACCCACCGCTTTACAGAAAGACTGGTAGTCTCTATACCTTGAAGCGTTGTTTGTACAACTGAGTTTCGACAGTTGATTCCGCGATGAGATCCAAACGATTTCTTTTTGTAATGCGACTTTAATCCTTACCGTAAAACAAAATTAAGAAAACAAATTATATACAATTGGCGTTTTTGGAAGACCCATTTCAATCGAAACAATTTCCCGACAGGAGAGTGAGCCATACCAGTTAATTTCTCGTGGGGGTGGTACAGCGGATAGTGCTTGAATCCCTCGGAGGGGAAAGTGCGCTTTCATTTTATTATTATTATTTGATTTGATCTATGCCCTGTGATAGAAACTTTGTGTAGCAAATATAAGAACAATAAGTTGAACCTTGAACGAGATTTCGTAGTTTAGTTCTGAAAATTGTGTGACGTCTGTAACTGCGTGACGATTGTGTGACGCCAGTCTACAGCATTATGCGAATAACTCGTATTCGCACATATATATTTTAAGGATATTCTTTTTCAAAGGCCATTGTATGTCATGAAACTTGGCACGACGATTACTATTGCTAAGAGCCGTGTGGAATAAGCTATTTAGATCTTAGAATTTTCATGACGTCAGGCAAAAACGAAGAATAGATCGTGGGTTGGCACACAGTGACAAGTGGCAAAGTATAAACGCTATGAATACTTGAGCTTCAAATACACAATATTGAATGATGATTTGCATAATTATGTTCACCGATGATCGCTCAATCACTTACGATCAGTCTGGCGATCATATGATAACCAGAGTTATTCGTATTCCTTGCTATCAATAGTGTTTACTTATTTATTTCTACAAAACCAACAATTAGACAATTGTCAACTATCAAATGTGAAAACGCATTTCTCTTCACGCAGGCCACCATAAAAACGCCACACACAAGACATAACAACGACATTGTAAACAAAATATTTATTTTTAACAACATGGTAATCATATTATAAAATTCAGCAGGAATGCCGGAATACAATTCACTTTTCTATAACATGTATAAAAACGTTGGTAATGTAATAAACAGAATAGCTTAGCAGCTCCTTGTTTTAATAGTGTTCCTCGATTCATCACAACAAACGAAGCGTGATAACATGTTTAAAATCAACCGCAATGATCTGTTATGTTATAATCATTTCCGTAAAAGAGCTAAGAATTTTATTCGTCCAACACGTAGCATTAGCGCCGCACGAAAGTATTAAAACGCTTTCAAAATACCTATTAATCTAGTAAAGTAGCGAACCTTATGCAGTACGTACTACACATAATTGTATGATGGCGTTTGTACCTTCACAAAAATGCCTGTAAAATGCAATTTTGACAAAATGCTTCTTTAAAAAGCCAAAGACGTATCGGCATAAATGAATGACTCACGCACCAAAATAATTGTAATGTGACACAATGCAGTGAGCGGCAGGTTCGAACCAGCGACTTAAATGGGCTATGTTACTGTTACGTATTACTTTAAAAAGTCAAAGACGTATCGACATAAATGAGACACACGCACAAAAATAATTTAATGCAACATAATGCAGTGAGCAGGTTCGAACCAGCGATTTAACGTGGCTATGTTTACACTATTATGAATTACTTTAAAAAACCAAAGATGTATCGACATAACTGGACTCACGCACAAAAATAATGTAATGTGACACATTGCAGCGAGCAGGTTCGAAACAGCGACTTAAAGGGGCTATCAGTATGTCACCATTTCTAGTGTCACTATAAAAAACCCAAAAGACGTATTTTTATCAAAGGAAACCCAAAATCATTTATTAAGTTTTGTTTAAAATGATTCACTAGTGCTCTAAGAGTAAAAATAACTGTGTTCAGCTGCGGATGGCCAGGAAGGAAATAGATTGAAACTTGAAAAAAATTGGGCCAAGAAAGAACTGCTTAGTACATGTACCTAGATTTCACTCACCACAAGAATAAGTGGCTGAATCACAAACTATGTTTATTTACAACTATCTCTTGTAGGGTTCAAATTATAAAAATTACAAATTTTCTTCACCAAACGATGTTTCACACATAAACGAACTGGGCCAAGCTCTCTTGGCCGTATAATGGTATAACAGCGCCTGTAGATTAGCCAAAACTGTAACAAGGCTATAATAGAACTCCTTAGATTATACCCGCTTTGCTAAATGTAGATGCAGATGGTGTTTAGAGGCGGCATGTACGACTCGGAACGCCTCACAGGATTGGCTGAGAAAACAACAGAACAATGGACACTAACCCTGAAAACAATACATCTGCGTGATACCCAGGTCCAATGAAATTAGAGGTTCTGAAGAGACGCATGGTATCTGCGTGTTTAGGGCAACCACAATGTATAACAAACTCGTAATGGAAATAACAAACGGATCTAGTGAAAATGCTCATTTCTTAAGTAAACAATTAAACTGATAAAAACGTTACTCTGGTTAAGAAGAAATGTTATATAAAAATACATACTCTAAAAACCCGACATTTCGGCTAAAACCCTAGTCTTCTCTCAGTCTTCTGGAACAATGGATGTCGACCGATCGTAAGTGACTGTTCAATACTGTTTACCGTACAACAAAGATCAAGCAAGATAAATTTACAAATTTCATTCGCAAAATGAAGATAAGCAAAAAACACCACTGGCAAATGAAACTTCTGCTCATTTGACAATAGATTTTATTTGAATAGTCACACTTTGGAATTTTATCCACAGACTCAAAAGTTAGAACCATCTCGTACAGCATAATAAACAGCACCACAGGAAAGTACTGCTCAATAGCTTTCATTTCAATGGTCACACTTTGGGGTTTTCATCCACAGACTTAAAAGTTAGAGTCATCTCTTACAGCAAAATAAACAGTACCACGGAAAAGTATTGCTCGATAGCTTTCACTTGAATGGCACTTTGGCATGTTATCCCGACTCAAAAGTTAGAACCAAAAGTTCAATACTGTTTACCGTACAACAAAGATCAAGCAAGATAAATTTATAAATTTGATTCGCAAAATGAAGATAATCAAAAAAACACCACTGGCAAATGAAAGTTCTGCTTATTTGACAAGAGATTTTATTTGAATGGTCACACTATGGAATTTAATCCACAGACTCAAAAGTTAGAACCATCTCGTACAGCATGTTAAACAGCACCACGGGAAGGTACTGCTCAATAGCTTTCATTTGAATGGTCACACTGGGGTTTTCATCCACAGAGTCAAACGTTAGAACCACTCTGTACAGCATAATAAACAGCACCACAGAAAAGTACTGCTCAGTAACTTTCATTTATCACAAGTTAGAACCACCTTGTACAGCAAAATAAACAGCGCCACAGAAAAGTACTGCTCGGTAGCTTTCATTTGTCAAAAGTTTGAACCACCTTGTACAACATAATAACGGTACCACAGGAAAGTACTGCTCAGTAGCTTTCATTTGAATGGTCACACTTTAGGATTTCGTCCACAGAGTCAAATGTTAGAACCACCTTGTATAGCATAATAAACAGCACCACAGGAAAGTACCGCTCAATAGCTTTTATTTGAATGGTCACACGTGAGGATCAAATGTTACAACCATACTACATGAGCGGAGAATTGATTCTGCGAGTGAAGAATGTAAATAAAACATTTTTGAGTGTATTTTGAGTATATTTCAAAGAAGCACGGATCTTACAGGATTAAACAACTGATACGTACAAATGTTTCTTGATTGCGTGAACAATGAAAGCTGTACGCGATTTACTGGCCTTTGTTGTGATCGCGAGAAACATCAGAAATGCACAACAATTTAGGCGCTCAGATGAAATAGGTCAAACACCCGTCCATGTGACGCTAGTATCTTAAAGAGAAGTCAGGATGCCATGGCAATCCACTCGCAGATAATGAATGTAAAAATGCACTGACGGCCCAGGTATGTTTGCATTACCTTCTATTAACGTCTGTAAAGATGCATTTTTGATTAACTTGTGCGTCAATGTTTTAACCATTCACTCAGAAAAATACTCAAGATCAAACTTTAAAAAAATGACCAAATTCCGCTCTGCAAAATAACGAGAAGCAAACAGCACCACTAGAAAGTACTGCTCAATAGCTTTTATTTGAATGGTCACACTTTAGGATTTCATCCACAGAATCAAAAGTTAGAACCACCTTGTACAGCATAATAAACAGCACCACATGAAAGTACTGCTCAGTACATGTAGTTTTCGTTTGAATGGTCACACTTTGAGGCTTCGTCCGCAGTCTCAAAAGCCAGAGCCACGCTACAATACCGAAGATTCGACGGTTTTCATACCCAATACACAAATGGAATAGGGTCTAAGGGATCGTTCTCATAAAGTATATTAACAACGCTGCATGTAATCGTGAATACAAATCGACAGTATCAGTATGTTGCTGTAAGTAACAATCTAACCATATGACTTGTCTTCATTTACCAACTCGTTTTCTTAGGCCTAGAAATTTCAAAGAAAAAGAGTGTGATAGCATGGCATGTCCATATTTCACCCTATACGGCTTTCCAAGAATGTCCTCTTTTGCAAAAACAATTGTGTTAATCAAGTAGCGATCCTAGAAACAGAAAATCTTACTTCAAAAATTCCCTTCACTAACTTATGGCCGTAGTGCGATGCATGAGAGGGAAACAAAGCGATTGTTGCCTCCCAACGATGTACAAAAAATTTCTACTAATCTCCAATTCCATCATCTATCGCGATTCTTTCGATATCTCGAACACCGGGAATATCGTTTCCCTTTAAAGATACTGTGAGTGAAAAAACGATCCTCGCAGATGAATTTTTTTCAGGCTTCTTTGCAATTCCGTACATTGCAAAACAAACTGCGAGGATAATTTTTTCACTTTACATTTTCTATCCGCAGTTCATATATGATTCATTGTTATAAGCTGGCTGTCTCGAGCTTTTACTTTCTTCAACAAATGCTTGTTACCGTTTGGTATTGGAGTCTCGGGAAGCCGAAATCTTGTCTATGCCCTACGGCGTGCAATCCCTGCCCATTCACTGGAACCAGTGAAGGAATACGAAAGTGTTCGAGATATGGAGACTTTGAGTTACTGGAAGTTAAATCTGAAGGAATTAAGTGAAGCGGAGGAATTTGTCCAAGTTAACGAGGAATTCAAGTTATTGGGTATTCGACTTATCAAAATTCTACTGAAGTCTCGTAAGTTGGATTTAGCCATAACAAGTTCAAGTTGTAAAACTTCATGTTCTCATCGTCTGTTTAATCATCAACTGTATCACTTAGCTAGAGATAAGTCACGAAGAATACCTGGTTACGTTGATACGGCAGACACGATCATTTGATCGCAGGACAAAACGACAGACAAAAGAATCTGGTTAAGCCAAAACTCCAATCATCCCGGAACTTCTCGGCTAAGTCGAACCAATTACAGTTTTCCCGACTTTACTTTAATACAAAACTAAAGCCTCACAATATCTTGAACACCTTCGTGCTCCCCCTAACGGTTCGGGTTGTCGGGCTTCTACTCACGGTATTAAATCAGACCGTGATTAACAGAATGCAAAGAGCGTGAATCCGCAATCGATCTGGCCCTGTACTGTAAAACAAGATGGCGGACAGAACTGCAGCAAATCCTGTTCTTTGAAGTCCGGTGATTTGCTCAAAAACACGTCATAAACATAAACAAGATGGCGCCGTTCCTGATTGCCACTGGCGATACAACTTTTTGCTCCAATGATGAATATTCATACACGAAGTTCGTATGTACAACTGTTTATTGAATTGTCGTAGTCGCGAGCTTATTTTATACGCAAGAACGAATCTTTCCCTGGCAAGTAACGCGCGAGTTAAGTACAACTCCGATAAGGTCCATCTATGACAGCATATTCGAGTGAAGATTAACAGTTCGGGTTTATGAATTTTTGCGTAGTAGCGCTTAGAGTTACTCAAGCATCGAGGAAGCAAGTTGCAATGCCTTTGGGTCAAGAGGTTGAACCGAGTTCGTATTTTTAATTACTTCATCGAGTCTGAGAAGGGCGTTAGTGAAATATGCAAGTGAGTTCTCTTAGTGCATGCTAAAGCACATGTAGACCAAGACAGATGCATTTACTAGGACGCCAACGCTGTATACGAAAGATCTGCAGCGATCTCAGTCCCCCTCCCGCCAACCCACGCGATGTGTATGGGGGTGCGAGTTTCGCTTTCGGTTTGAAGTGAGTCCGTTTCCTGGTCGTGAACAGTGTATGAACAATTACCAATCAACAAAGAAGTGCATGCCCAAAGTCGAACACACTTAATGCGTTTAATAAGGAACCCATATCACATACGTGCGCCGAGGAAATTGCTAAGAAGCTAAGGCACATGACTTCACATGCCGCGCGCGTGTTCTGGACCGAGCAAGATTCTCCTCAACCAGAAACTATAGTAAAGTTACCTTTTGAGAAAGTGACGTCCCTTGTGCAATATCAGATTGCGCTTTGTCCAAATCACCTTCTTGAACCCCGTTTGTGCACCTTGGAAGAAAGAAATAACAGAATATTCATCACGAATTGGCACGAGATTCAGTCGAGCAAGCCCGCGATCGAAGACGCAATGAATTCGCAATCGATTGTGTTTCTCCTTACAAATACTGCTCTTTTTCTTGAACGGATGAAACGTCGGTCTTGTTAGGCAAACCAAGAACATCCCAAAGATTGCGATCGCTTTCATCGGCCATTGCTAGGGTGAACACGGCTCTATAAACGAAACCATGAGCCGAAGACCAACTGCGACAACAAGGGTCATGTCTCGCTTGATCGCTTGCTCCATTCCTTGGCGTGACGTCATGTCAACTTATCAAGAATTTTTATTTTGATCTCGGCGTTTGGTTACAATAGAAAGCGAAATTTATCGTTTTTAAACAAGTTGAATACATTTTGGTGGGAATTCAAGACTTTAACCGCTTATGATACACCGGATAAGCAGACTTAATTCAGCCTAGACTCCACAATTTGAAAAGAAATGATCAACTATCTTTTCACAAAAAATTAAATTCTGATTACATGGAAAATTAGTTTGAGCCCGCAGTACTGATAATCTCGTGACCGATTGCAAGATGGCGGACAAGGGAATCGTTCTATGCTTGTTACTTCTCTTTGTTTCAGCAGGTTAGAAACGTGAATGAAAATGCTATATTTCCACTAAGAATGTGTATTAGTCGCTTGTCTGTCATCTATAATGATCTTAATAGTTATTTTCTATTCTTTTCTGTCGCGAAACACATCGCGAAATTACACCCTCTTGTTTATTTCACCAGCCTACATTTCGTCAAAAATGACCCTAACATTTCATTAGCAAGCGTGTTGCTTGTAAAGTACTTTGCAACGATTTCTCAAATGGAAGTGAGATAATACAATAAGGGTTTGTTTAACGAGAAATTACTTCTCGAATGAAGTTGTCTTTCGCAGTACGTAGTAACTAACATGAGCATCGGCATATGTGTAACTTGTATGGTTTTATGTTTGGTATTCGTAGCTTCAAGTTTACTGAATAATGCAAAGGAAAGCTTTATCATAAAGGAAGCAGAAAAGGTAAGTTACTTCATTTGTTTCTTGGCTTTTGATGATTGATTGATGTCGGATGGGGTACACGATGACAAGTCCAGCTTAAGTTATAAGGCCGTCTTGTTCAGAGTGTTTTATTTTGAAATGGCTATGACTACGAGTTTTAAGAACAGCTGGTATATGTGCACGGGTTATATTTGTTACGCTTTTGTTTATTATGATCCTTCATTGTTGACACATAGAGCGTAATATTATTGCATTTCCGGTATCGGAAAACAGCGGCAATCGGGACAGCCTCGACTTTCTTCTGTGGTACATTTATAACGTTACTTGTTGCTGACATCTAGTCATTTTCAATATTGAAATTGCTTTCCATGTATGAACTTTTCTAAGAGGGTGTTGTTAAACATGCTTTCTTTTTGCCTTTTTTGATTGAAGTCAGAAAGTGAATTGGTATATTGTTGATGTACATCTGTACATCTGTTCATGTATTGTCCCTGTTCACAAATCATTATAAAAGAAAAACAAATTTAATGTCATGTTGCATCCAGGCTTGAAATTGTAAAAGTACATCATAGGTTTATGTTTCAAAGACCTTATGCACATTTCACAACATTGAATACACACAAACCTAATAATCTACCATACCAAAAATAAAGTGGATTCCCTGTATATAATAAATACAACTGCTCTTTTTGTCTTCTGGAATGATTTATGCAGTTTTGTAAACGGTTTGATATAAGCAACTGAGCCATGTTGTACTTTTTTGTGAGTTCTGTACAGGTACATACCTTCTTATGTTCATAAAGCTATATAGAAAGTGCCTAAACATATCTCTGATTTGCTCTAACCAAAATGACTGGGAATCTTGCTTCAGGGCTTGAAATATTGACCTGCTTCTTGTAAAGTTGTTGCAGCAATTCACTAAACCATGTCACCTTCACTGCTTTTACTTTTCGATACTTTTGTCAGTCATGTAACATGACCATGTACAAATTAAACCATTGGTTTTTGTCATACATGGACTTCTGTCCTTTACTGTATCTCTTGATGACACAAAAACCTCTGTAGTGTGGTAGTCTTGTGGTTAGCAATCAAATTTTCACCTGAATTTTGAGTGGATCAAGTTCTATTCTCTGCTGTCTTGTTGTTTCTTTAAACAGATGTACAGTGTAGTATTGGCTACCATCACACAAAATGCTGAAAATGGAAACCTTGTGATGGACTACTACCCCATTTAGGGGGAGGGGGAGTAATACTGCTAGCCGCTTCATGCTACAGAAACTGGGGTTGGAGAACCAGCATTTGTGGGCCATGAAACTCAGTAATACTTTACCATGGACACCTCAGCTCTCTAACATGACCATATTACAGACATTGAGTGGTTGTCTCTGACATACATTGTACATGTACTTTAGAAATTTCTGTATCTGTTTCACTCTGCAAAACAAGAACTTGAACATGGCCATGAACAAAGTGATGATCTCTGACATACTCTAGGTCTTTACTTTATCTCCATCTTAGATGGCCATCTTATCTGCTCCATGGTACTTGTGTGAGAAGAAGTTGACTCCAGAAACGAAATAAAGCATAAAATAACAGAAACAAAGTTAACAAATATTGTTAAGGTCATTGGCAGCCTTAATCGTTTGTTAATTTTGTCACAGCTTTGACTTTGCCTCCTCCCTCAGGACTCCAATATCCTTTGCTGTGTACGTACTGTCTAAATCAAGACTTATAATAAGTCTACAGTGTATGCACCCCAAATCAAAATGAAAGAAATTCCTGAAACAGTTTCTCTTCGGAAGCTGTAGCTTTCTCTGATCATTGATTTCTACCAGTCATCAGTTAAATGATTGGTATGGGAGACAGTTTTAAAAAAGCATTGACTCCAGTTGCCACCTACAACTCTTTAAAGGAGGTTAACACTTTCACTCCCAGAGTCAATTATGGAGACATGTACATGTAGTGAATTTCTAACTTTTGAGTCTGTGGACGAAATCATATGGTGTTACCATTCATATGAAACCTCTTTGGCAGTACTTTTGCATGGTACAATTTGTTTTTCAATATTTTGCAAAAGGAAACTTAGGATTCAGTTTTCTTGAATTTTGATCTTTGGCTCTTGGAGTTAAAGGGTTAAGTAACTGGGGTATCCAGGGAGGTGCATTTATGTCTCGGAATGCCTCACAGGATTGGCTGAGAAAACAATA
>JAJGOT010000095.1:160000-257500 GCA_022457155.1 Cladopsammia gracilis | reverse complement strand
GTTCAGAGGAAATGGAAAACCGTGTTGAGCCCATGCGGTTGCATGGTGCCCAACTTAAAGATGGTTTCCATTAAATACGTTAAATTTGACGACGACACTTTACCAAGATAACTTTACTTGACTTTAAGGAACTGAACTGGGCTGGACTGTTGGCAGGAGATGTGTTTCGCCGTCCTAAAGCTAACGTACTGATCACTGTTGATGGGCTGACCAAAGGTAGTGAAAACTGTTCCTTAATAACTTAATACGTATGGCTTAGGATCATGGAGGTAGTGTACACGGCATCGAAATTGTGGAATTCGATACCAGACGAGTCGAGGAAGATTAAAACATACGTGGCTTTTAAGAACAATTTAAAAACATTCAATCTCACGGGGCTATGAGAGTGATGTGTGACAATTATAGCATATCTTACATTTTCACACTTCTAATGAAGTTTTATTAAGTATTATATTGACGGCTAGTTGGGAGAAAATATATTCCGTATTGGGCTACGTCGCTTCGCGACGTCCGCCCAATACGGAGAATATATTTTCTTCCAACGCCGTCAATATAATGCAGTATTGCCGTCTCAAAATCGAAATTAGTTTTGTATCACGATTCAACTGTTTTTCGGGCAAAAAGAAAGCAAAACTGAAGATAACTTGTGCTGATCAAAACTGAAATTCTTACTAGTCACGAGCTGACGTATACGATGTTTTGTACGCGTTATCATATTTTTGTTTAGCAAAAAAAGTTTTAAAAACACGGACTTTTCACGCTATAAATTGCTCATTGAAATCGAACAAATTTGATAGAACATCTTTTCGAAGTTTTTCAAAGTTACAAACGTCGAAAAAATGAGTAAATAACGCAAACCTGTCGAGGTTTTAGCCCAAATCTTTTTTTCAAGTTTTGATGGCGTGATAGCGCGCGCACAGCATAACTCAATGTAAACAAACCGCTCAAACAAACAAAAGCAGCTTTTAAACTCATCTTATCGTTAACTTTCGATAGAAAGGGTCGTTGCATTGAGTACAGCGTTGTTTATCTGCCAAACTTGACAAAATAATCAACACTTTTTGCCCTTCTTTGAAGGTAATTTTAAATTTTGGTTTTCTACCTAAGGAACCCATTAAATTGCCGCGGGAAATTTTCAACCAATCGCAGGCTGGTTTTTGAGACGACAATACGACTTTATATTGACGTCTCAAAAGCAGACAAAAGTATCTGAAAATCGTGATACTCTTTATTATTTCATGGCGTACCTGGAAAGTAGCTCTTAAGCTAAGCGTACTGACCACGTTAGATAAAGGATTGATTGATTGATTGATTGATTGATTGATTGATTGATTGATTGATTGATTGATTGATTGATTGATTGATTGATTGATTGATTGATTGATTGATTGATTGATTGATTGATTGATTGATTGATTGATTGATTGCACCACAACATATACATGTATTCGCTTCAAGTTCTGAATGGTTCGTTGGATTCCCTGCGTCTGTTAGGATTAGACAGAGTGATAACTTTAGTTTAATGTTAGTTAGTTTAGTTAGGTATAATAGACTTTCATTTTATCTTTTTAATAACTGTATGCTGAAGGAATTCTTTTTATCATACATTCATTCATTCATAACTTTGGTTTTGTTCTTATGACACTCAATTGGAAACTGCTCTATTTAATTGATTCAGATGACGAATTTGACTTACCAGGGAGGGCTGCTAGCTATCCTGTCAAGGAGGTAAGTATTGGGATAAAACATTTGCAGTGCCATTGACCCCTACCCCCTAGGGCATCCTAATTTAAAAACGTGCTTTACACTAGTAAATAATAACCATACTAAGTATCAAGACACTTGAGAAGCGAAAAACCTAGTGTCCAAATGATGATATTAAAAGAAAACTAAACGTAAACCTAACACGGAAAAGGCTGACCGTAGAATGTCTCACCCTCCTGACGGCTGCAAATTACGAACTCTTATCCCATAACTCGCTGCGCACCTGCTACCCTCCCCCAGACCTCTGATACGTGCCGGCAAAATAGTAATTTATGCTAATTTCGGATCATCACAAATTACATTTTTTGTGATTACAGTCCGAAGGTGCCTCAAGTTTGGCTGGGATTTTATCTACATCTAGTGTCACGCAAGAAAACCTACCGACGCGCGTGACAGATGTTTTTGGTGGCAAGTCTCTGACGGTGTCCGTTTCCGGAAGTGAACTGGTAAGACGGTCGCGACACGATGAACATTACATCTCTCTTATTTCATTAACAAGCTTAAAATGTACCATCTTAAACCTTTATTTATCACTTATGTTATCTTTGTTACCTTATCTTTCAGTTGGCAGCTGCCGGTCACGCCGCTGGTACCAATAGTCACACTTTGTTTTGGAATCAGGCGGAGGACAAATTTAAACAAGTTGATGGTGAAGTACAGGGATTGGCAGACTTAACCACTGCCAAAGAGGAGGTGAGATCTTGAGGGGATAGTGTCCCGGCTGAAATATCGTGTTTTCATGATTATGGCCAGGATTATTTATTATCGTAAAATAGGAAGAAAAGCCGCTAAAAATGATGACCGCAATGAAACTTGAACTAAACAGACAAATGTAACGACTGAAAACACTCAAAATTCCACAAAAATGGAAACTTTTATCTCTTGACTTCCTGACACAAAATCAAATTTGATGAACTGTAATCCACCTCCATCCTTGCAATCCCGCACTTCATCTCCAAACTACTGCTTCTGTTTTGCTCTATAGAATCCTTTTATCCAATGTAGGTGTATATTTGATGGTATTTGGCGATATAACACGGAAAGAAAGTAAACACCATTTCGTTTTATTCGGCGGGACTGTGTCCCTTTAGTCTGTGATTACATTATGGACGAAGGTTTTAGATTTTTTGCCGTTTTGATTGCGTGTTTCATATTAATAGCGACGTAACGTTCAAGTTCAAGTTTATTATTCACACTTATTCAATTACAATACAACAACAATAAGGAAAAAAAAAAGAAGTAAGAACAGAGCTAACTATACATTGAATTAAACATAACAAAGGAAAAAGTGTGTAGCAGCCAAAGGAGCCAAGCTTTCGAGTTGGCTACTACCACAGAGCGATTACAATTGGTTAGAGGGTATACAGTACTTTTAGAAACTAGTTATGAAGGTCTGGCTAAATAACGTATGAAGTATAACAAGGTTTTTATTTTTCATTACGTTTAAGATTGTAAAGAGGTTGAAGAAAGCCGATTTTGGAAAAGGTATGTTTTTGTACGAAACGCTTTCGCACTCTTTGGCCCATTGACACCTCAAACCAGCCGAAACCGCCCGTGACGGAACCACGGTCCTTCTGCCACTTGTGACGTCATCCCTTTTAATGATAAAATATGTCTTTCGTACCTAACTCAAGCAGAAGGAAGAAATCTTTCAAAAAGTGCCCAAATGAGAGAGCTCCCGTGAATTGGGCCAGATTTACACGCGAAAAACCTATCAGATTTGACTGGCAAAATTGAAGGAAAATCTGGTCTTCCTACCACTTGCCACTTCCTGTTAAAAAAATTTCACCTTCTTCAGCGTTTTCTGGAAAAATTTTTGCTTCATAAATAAAGTCTAATGAAAGGCCAGCAACGAGGAGAAAAAAGAAATAGAATAAGAACGAAAAAGAACGGGGAGTATGCCCGAAACCACAAGTCGATTTATTTGATCCTGAACGAAAAGGAAGCTTAATTTTCATGTTGCAAACAACGTTTTGGACAGTTTGCTACCAATTGCCTCCACAGCAATCAAAAAACGGCAAATTCTCTAGGAGTCAATGGGTTAATGCCATAATACTTAAATGTAGGAGCGACAATCCTCGACAATATTTTTGGGACGCCGTTACATTTTCTTAACCGTCAAGAGAAATTCTCGGAAAATACCCGCTCTCCCCTCGCCCCGTCCTCCCCCTCGCCCCGCCCTCCCCCTCGCCCCGCCCTCCCCTCGCCCCGCCCTCCCCCGCCATCCCTGATCATGAAAATGGCTTATTAGTCCATGGGTTATTTGATTTTGTTATCAGGTGTCAAGTTTTCTTCAGAAACTAAAGAATTCACTGTCTCGATCCCTGGCAAAGGAAATGCTGTCTTCGACATGGAAAAGAAGGTGAAAATGCAAGGAAAAGACGATATAATTTCCATGAACCTTAGGTTGCATTATTGTAAGACTATTCTACTTTCTCCAATTTCAGAATAACAGAATACAACAATAGAACATGGTTCGCAGTACCCTATTTTCCCGTGTGTTCGTCCGGTTCGATCGTTTAGTCGCCATCTTGAATGTCACGGTGCGCCGATAAAAACTGGGGAGAGTACAAAAATCATTAATTCTGGGGGTGGATGAAAGGGAAATAAGCTTTTCTGTTTTTTGTTTTTTGTTTTTTTTTGTTTTTTTCGTGTAAAGCACTTCTAACGTTCCGTACTGTAACGTTTGTAGCTAAACTGTAATTCATGTTTACAGTTTCAGTATTGTTTGTTTTTTAGGAGGATTTTCTGCTCTTTGCTGAAATCGACGCTATTCTTCAAATACTTGAAAAAGTAAGCGATCATATCTCTTTGTTGATAGTAATAATAGTAATTTATTACTTATATTGCACATTCTCCAAAATGTGCCCAAATGCGCTTTACATCGATATATTGACAATCTAAAAATTTAAAAATTAACTACAGTGTATGTACGTAAGATAGAATAAGAAGAAGATGAAGCACATTACTTAAATCAAGGATTGACTCTAGGGCAAAAATTATGAGTGAAAACGAGAAAAACACGATCAAGTCGATTTCCTATGGCAAAAAGGTAAGTCTTCACAAGCCTAATGGCTCACAACTGCCAGAGCTTAACCCGGTTTCTGCAGCATGAAGTGACTGAGAGTATTACTACTCCCCCCTGGATGGGATGCTAGTCCATCGAAAGGTTACCCCCTACATTATGTCGCTGGTATCCATTTATACACCTGGATGGAGAGAGACGACATGGAGCAAAGTTTCTTGTCTAAGGAAACAACGCTAAAGTAGAGACCAGGTTTGAACCACCGACCTTCATGTTAAAAGTCCGACGCGCTAACCACTACGCCACCGTGCCATCCAATGACAAAAGCTTTACAGAAATTATATCTACCAATCTGAAGATTTTCTTACTGGCTATGCTTTATTTTCAGCTGAACTCCAACCCGAGCCTTGTCCAAGATGGAATACCAGATATTTTCACTCTAAGCCTCTCTTCTGTAAAGGTTTGTTTTCTACAAAAAAAAAAAAAACAACAAAAAACAGTACACAAAAGCTTTAAATATTCCTGTTGAAAAATGCATTTCTTATTTTGACATTTATCACTTTATAATAACTGTTTTAATTTTTTGTTTGTTTGTTGTCTACTTCTCAGTTTACTTATTTATTTACTGATTCTCCAGGGCCTTCGCCGTCGTTATGGTGACAAATCTGTACAAGTTGAGGGAGCTATTCAATTTCTCCAGGACATGATCCCCACGGTAAACATTCCCCCCTCACGGCATTATTCAGCCACGTTTTTCAATAAACCGCTCTTTTCCCTTTAAGGTGGCTCCCATATCCAGCACTTTTCAAGACTTAGAATTTGATGGGTCATTATAACCACTCTTTATCAGTTGATGCTACAATCATGATATCAAACGAAGGCCCAATGATTGGTGAACATGTTGTTATCATTTTTGTGACTCAATCTGTTACTATAGCAACAGTATAACGTGCTGAAAACACCCTCAGTTTTAGATTTAAATTTTCGAAAATTTAAGGTGGTTCTGAACCCCACCTACAGAATTTCTTTAAACTTTGCCAAAAGTTGCATCTTATCCTACTGATCAAAATTCGACAATACAAAACTGGGGTTCACCGAGTCATTTTTGAGTTATTAACGCTTAAAGCTAAAACTAAGGGTGTTTTCAGTAACATATAGTAACATATAGTAACATATAGTAACATATAGTAACATATTGTGTCACAAAAATGCGAACAACGTGTTCACCAATCATTGGGCCTTCGTTTGATATCATGATTGTAGCATCAACTGATAAAGAGTGGTTTTAATGACCCATCAAAATCTAAGTCTTGGAAAGTGCTGGAAACTGTTGGGAGCCACCTTAACTTTCAACTTTCGTCATATCGAATTGTAAATCAGTTTATTTTGTGGTCAATAGAGTTAACCAGGTGCAAGGATCATGATATTTTTTCGTTTTAATAACTTGTTAGATTGTGAAGAAGTTCACTGATTTGTACAACGGAAATGTCCTGGTGGAAGTGCTGTGTTTAGAGTGGAAAGGGTGAGTAGAGGTTGCAAAATGGACTCTTTCAATCCCGCTTATCACTGTTAATATTTTCCCTCTCGCAACATATCACCATTCCGCTCTGGTGTAGCGCGAGATGAGTGAGGTCTAGCCTGTGAATACAGCCGCCTCTCATTTCTCCCGGCTGCTAGGGGCGTTCGCGCAGGATAAGCGAGGTCATCATATTTCAGCGCTTTTGATTCGCTATCAAACATAGATGCTCGTAGATTTCAAAAACGTCCCTGTATCCCACATATCCCTATTCATGTAAGCGACATGATGTTTCCATCCCATAATCCTCCTAGAAAATGGATCTATGTGCCCGGCGCAAAAAAAATTGTTTAACATCTTTACCTTTTCATCCAAAATTCGATCATTTTTATTTGGATGGTCACCCGTTTCATTCACACTCATAATTTAGAACCAGCTTGCCGGAAAGTACTGTCAAAGAGCTTGCATTTGAATGTTCACACTTTATAGAATTTCATTAACAGACTCAAAAGTTAGAACCACCTTGTACAGCATAATAAACAGGAAAGTACCGTTCAGTAGCTTTCATTTGAATGATCACATTAGAGGTTTTTATCCACAGAGTCAAATGTTTCACCCACCTTGTACAGCATAATAAACAGCATCACAGGAAAGTACTGCTCAATAGCTAAATCAGTTGAATGGTCACACTGTAGGATTTCATCCACTGACTCAAAAGTTGGAACCACCTTGTGCAGCATAATATACAGCACCGCAGGAAAGTACTGCTCAGAAGCTTTCATTTGACTGGTCACACTAAAGGATTTCATCCACAGACTCAAAAGTTAGAACCACCTTGTACAGCATAATAAACAGCACCACAGGAAAGTACTGCTCAGTAGCTTTCATTTGAATGGTCACACTTTAGGATTTCATCCACACACTCAAAAGTTAGAACCACCTTGTGCAGCATAATAAACAGTACCACAGGAAAGTACTGCTCGAGAGCTTTCATTTGAATGGTTATTCTTTAGGATTTCATCCACAGACTCAAAAGTTAGAACCACCTTGTACAGCATAATAAACAGCACCACAGGAAAGTACTGCTCAGTAGCTTTCATTTGAATGGTCACACTTTAGGATTTCATCCACACACTCAAAAGTTAGAACCACCTTGTGCAGCATAATAAACAGTACCACAGGAAAGTACTGCTCGAGAGCTTTCATTTGAATGGTTATACTTTAGGATTTCATCCACAGACTCAAAAGTTAGAACCACCTTGTATAGCATAATAAACAGCACTACAGGAAAGTACTGCTCAGTAGCTTTCATTTGAATGGTCACACTTTAGGATTTCGTCCACTGACTCAAAAGTTAGAACCACCTTGTACAGCATAATAAACAGTACCACAGGAAAGTACTGCTCAGTAGCTTTCATTTGAATGGTCACACTTTAGGATTTCGTCCACTGACTCAAAAGTTAGAACCACCTTGTACAGCATAATAAACAGTACCACAGGAAAGTACTGCTCAGTAGCTTTCATTTGAATGGTCACACTTTAGGATTTCATCCACAGACTCAAAAGTTAGAACCACCTTGTACAGCATAATAAACAGCACCACAAGAAAGTATTGCTCAGTAGCTTTCATTTGAATGGTCACTTTAGGATTTCATCCACAGACACAAAGGAAGAACTACCTTGGACGACTCAAGGAGTGAAAGTAAGACGAAATCTTAATCATGCTCCTTGTTTGCCCTGACAGTGATCTGCACACGAGGTACCCACAGGAGATGCGCGTGGTGTATCAGGACATACACCCTTTCTTGTTATCGCAGTCAGTGGATATGTTCCATGACAACCTTCCTGCAGTCTCCCTCAGGCATGACCTGGTAAGTTTCCTATTTACGTGTACACGAGCCATTTTCTGCTGGAAAAGAAAAAAAAATAAAATCGAAAAAGACTGTCAGCCTTGAAGGAGTAGAATAAATGAATCAGCTGTTTGTTCTGATGATGAGCTTACTTGGTGAACACATGAACAAGTTCGAGAACGACGTGAAAAGGTAAGGGGAAGTCTTCACAAGCCTAATGGCTCACAACACTGCTGGAGCGTAACCCGGTTTCTGTAGCTTGAAGCAACTGAGAGTATTACTACTCCCCCCTGGATGGGATGCTAGTCCATCGCAAGGTTACCCCCCCCCCCCCCCATCCCCCCCCAGCATTATGTCACCGGTACCCATTTATACACCTGGGTGAAGAGAGACAACGTGCATAGAGCAACGTTTCTTGTGTAAGGAAACAAAACGACGGAGTGGCTTGAACCACCGACATTGAGGTTGAAAGTCCGACGCGCTAACCACTAGACCACCGCGCCTCCACAAGAAGATAAACTATATTTAGCCAAACATCAACGGGAAGAAGAGCTATAATCTTATTATGTTATATTTTAACAGGAAGACACTGTGAAGCAGTCTTTGTGCGAGTCATTGCAGAACAAACTTCTCTCGGTCGAGTCTCCTTTACAGGTTTGTGTTGCAAATTTATTGGTTTTGAGGCAAGTTATTCAGCGAAAAGTTCTGTAACACGGCTGAGTATTTTTACTCGTCAATTTCTATTTTTTTCTAGCGTTTAGGCGAGAAAAAATAAAAACTGACGAGTCACCTCTTAAATCCTTACGTTTTTGAAAGTGTTTTTCTTAGCGGGCAGTCAGGATAGGGTAATACATACACCTTAGTCGATGATTTAACAGATAATACATAATGGTAATAGGACTGAGTGGAGTCCAATTCTGTTTGTAATCATACGAGTGATTAACAAAATCGGTCGACCGCGAAGCAGGAGTCCGATTTGTTTAATCACGAGTATGATTACAGACAGAATTGGACGACACGAAGTCCCGATACCAATTAATCATAACTATAACAAAATTTGAGGATGAAACGTTAAATGGTTACACTTTTTGGCGATTAAAAACGTAACAATTGAGTGTTACCGAGATGCACGCACTGAAAAAGGATAGCGCGCGCAAATGACGCGTACTGTCCAATTACATCGTCCAATTACAAACATGACGCGTAAACTGCCCTATTAATGCTCTAATCGGGCCTGCTGATAACCAATCAGATTCGATAATTTTGTTATAGTTTTGATTAGCACGGATATTTTACGAGTTGCGTAGTATTTTTTCGAGCCCGGCAGTGCGAGAAAAAATGCGAGCAATGAGTAAAATGTCCGCACGCATTATTTGTTAAACCATCGAATAATGGATTTATTATTCGACTAAAATTCCTTTCATTGTAGCTTCTATGTCTTCAAACCGGGGCACAAAGGTTTAATACAACAATCTACTGTGTAATACGCTCGGATATTTTGCGTGTTCTCTTTTCCTTATAAGGTAGAATGACGCCACAGTCGGATAATAACAAGTGATATTTCCACTCGTTTTGGTACTTGTTTTGAGCAGTATTTTCCTGTGGTGTTGTTTATTATGCTGTACAAGGTGATTCTAACTTTTGAGTCTGTGGGCTAAATCCCATGGTGTGACCATTCAAATGAAAGCTACTGAGCAGTACTTTTGCATGGTACCATTTGTTCTAACTTTTGAATCTGTTGATGAAATCCTATGGTGTGACCATTCAAATGAAACCTCTTCTGGAGTACTTTTGCATGGTACCATTTGTGTTTCAATATTTTACAAAAAGAAATTTGAGTTTTTTCAAGCTTGTCTACAGCCGCCCCCATTACTCTTTACCCAACCCCACCCTCTCCTGTACACAGGCTAGGACTTTTCTTGAATTTTGATGTTTGGCACTGCGTTTTGTTTTATCGCGGTTGTACTGTCGAAATACGTCACACTGTGTTCTCAGTTGTTGTTATTTGCATTTAAAAGTTATATTTTTTTTTGGTATTCTATTGCGTAGGTAACCTGTGGTGTTAAGCACAGGGAGAGGCGTGCAGCTGTCGGTGCAGCAGAATTAAAGGTAGGAACACATCAAGTGTACGAGTTTGAAGGTTTTACTTTTGTCGCTACAAACTGGTATAGCACGTTTGACAACAACAACTTTATTTTCTACCCAAACAATCAAACCATGCTTTATTAACTGCTGTTTGCAGTAGGACTGCCTACCACTGAACTGATCACCGGGTCTTAGGTCAGCGATTAAATGACTGCCATGTTGAAACCACCCTTAGAGGGGCAATGTAAATGAAATGTTTGTTATTCTAAAATGTAAATGAAATATTTGTTATAACAGTTGCTATTCTCGGACTTGCCAGATATCAGCTGATTGTAACTGTTGTGGTTCAATTTTATCCTTGGTTCAAATTTTATTTTCCTTTGTTTTTGGCTATGGTAATGTATGATAATGAGTTTTAAACAAAGGAAAATAAAATTTGAACCAAGGATAAAATTGAACCACAACATAACCAACGAGGTGCTACGCGCCTCGATGGTAAAATATCTCAGCTCATATCCGGCGCTGCCTCGAAGAATAACTGTTAAGTATCAATGGAAACATCAAAATAGTGGAACAATTTTATTAACGATTACAATACTTGTGCACGAAAACTAGATTAATTGCTTTTGGCTGTGGGAGACCAGGATAGAAATGTAACTCGAAGGGAAAGTAATGTTTTCCCCTCAAGTTCTTCCCTTGTTTCTAGAAACAATCGTTAAAACTTTTTATGGTTTGTTATCCGATCGACGAATCACGTGATATTTTCCTTTCATTGTTCTAAGAGCATTTCATGTATGAGCTTAACTTAAGATACTTAGTCCAGTTGTGACTACAGAATAGCCAAGTGCCATACCTACTTTACCAAGATCAGTTGTTTATTGTTGTTTCTTTCAATCAAGGGTTCTAACGCAACTGATGTCGACTTGAGCAAGAAGAACTTGGGAGCTGAATACTCGGCCGACTATCCCATAATATTCAACATCTCGCTGTGGCTTCTGGTGGTGCTAGTCCTGTCCGTATATGTCATTTGTCTGATAATGTGGTACATGGATCCCGGGCGTGACAGCATTATTTATCGCATGACAAGTCAGAGAATCAAGACTGATTGACTCGCAGGCTTCAATCGAAGATCGTTTGACAATTATAGGATTAAGACTGATTAATGTATTGAATTGTAACATTAGCGAAAACTTTTAATAGTAAGGACGAACCATTAGACTTTTGAGGGGGGGAGGGGCTGGGGGATCTTGTCCATTATAGAAATATTTTCTTTTAGGAACTCAAATGGGTCACAGGAAGTTTACTTCACAAGTAGCACTGCATTATGACTATGTAATTTCTCGTTTGTTTCACGGCAGACGCGTTTTTCTCTGAGTAGGTACTATCTAAAAACATTCACTGTCGTTTGAATTAATGTACAAATGGCGCAGTGTCGAAGCATTTGCATTAGCGGTTTCTTTAAAAAATTTTATTGTAATTGCAAGTTTTTTGCGTTTTGTTCTGTTTTGAAATCACTGGACAGCCGTAGCTCTCTCAAGATTTCGGTAAGAATGTAAAGAAATTCAAATTAAATTTCACTTTTTGTTGGTTTGTCGTGATTGTGTTGTTGTCCTTTTTATAGCAACTTTCGTGTAAGTTAAAACTTTTCCATAGGCTGCGGCCGAGCAAGCTCTCTAACTCTCAGCTCTCTCTCGAGGGTGGGAGTGGAGTTGGGGGGGGGGGGGGGGGGGAGAAGGGAATAGAGATGTCTATCTTTTTCGACTTCAAAATCTCTTTAAGGGGATGGTATGATGGTTGCCTATTTACCGCATCAACGCAGCTGGTGAATCCAAATTTTAGTGTTTCACATCCCCGCCCATCGCAGTTTCTTACTTACCCTCTCATTCTTTGCTCGTATCCTAGATCGTGCCGGTCTAACCCAACCTCGTTCCCAGGGTCTCTCATCTTCCCGCCCCCTGGAGCGAGAGAAGAGAGACCCTGGTTAACTCTGGTCACGTGCGTCCCAAAATCTGGGATGTAACAGATGAAAGATTTGAGGGAGGGGCGGCAAAGTGTGAAATTTGTTCGCTCTAGCAGAGCATTGCAAATCAAAACAAATCCGAAAAGCGTTTGGCGGCTTCCGATAAATGTGAAGCGGCGGTCATCTGCAGACTTCAAAACATATCCACATCGACTGGTTTTGATAGTGCAAGTTGCTTTAGGATCTGTAAATTAACAGTTGGGGAATTGTCACGGCGCTTGAAGATTTGTCGGCAGTATTAAAAGCTAATTTTGGACTCGCAACACAATTACAGTCCAATTTTATTTCTGGACGCCGCCGCTAAGCTCGGTCTCGGCAGAAAATGCTTTTGATTTTATATGGCATTGTTCCTAACTAAGATGAATTATCGCTACATACTATTTAGCGGGCGATCTTCAAACTTCATTCGACAGGCACATTAAATTGTCGCCGTCTGTTCTCGGACGATGGCGAAGTGGAAAAATATTTTGACATGCAGATCGACTCTACACTTTTATAACAGGAAACGAGGTAGAGAAGATAATGATAGCTTTTATTCTTCGTAGGTGAGGCATGTTGTTTTGTCCAACATTTACCAGTTCCAGCCGTTTAATTTGAATGTCTATACTTGTACAAGATCTTTACATTTCATTATTTCATTATACGCTTGTAAAATTATTGAACGATAACCATTTTAATCCTTGCGCATAATTCATTCGCTTTTGTTTGAATCGTTTGATTGAACCGTTTCCGGACATCAACGGACTCGCGCACAGCACGACCCACTGTGAAGAAAACGAGACAAAGTTACAAACACCGTCGACCCCTCCTTAGGAATATAATTGTCCAAGAGGCACGTGACCAGAGTTGACTAGGGTCTCTCTTCTCTCGCTCCAGGGGGCGGGAAGATGAGAGACCCTGGGAACGAGGTTGGGTCTAACCAGCTTAACCTGATTCTCACAGTCCAAGATCAGTCCAGTAAAAAGGAGAGGGTGTAATATAATTTATGATTTTCGTTTGTTCATCCTATTCTTATTTAGATTTTAGATTGCGTCATCAGTATTATTTTGCTATTGTGATGTCAGCTGTGAGATATTACACCGGACCGTTTATCAGACCGTTTTAAAATCATGCTAATTTTGCCTACAGAACAGGCGTTATTTTTATGCGTTTCAGGTGAGCGTGGAGCACGAGGAGAGGCCCAACCGTCGCACGACTCGCGCTCCGCGCTCGCCTTACGCTCCGCGCGCTTGCATCAAAAGCGCAAAAAAATTACGCCTGTTCCGCAAGATCTCATCTTATTATTTTCTTCCTTGACTAATCTGGAATCTTTATAGTGTAATCAATCTTTGCGCAAGATAAACAATCGCGAAATGTAATCAGGTAATGTGCTAAAAGCCACTTTACAAATCGATTCACACCAATCTTCTAACGTTTTCAAAAACAATTCTCGATCGATAGCGAGGATAGCACTGTTGCCGGAAAAATTTCCTTGACCAAAAAAAAGAAAAAAAAGAGTCAAATGTGAAGAACAAAAAAAGCGATCTTTCAGCATGGATCAGAAAATTGGATAACCTGCTATTAAAATGTGGCAATGTTTTTCTTTGGCGTGACTGAACCACCTGCGCGACGTTGTACAAATAAAAAAATAAAAATAGACGTACGTTGAATAGATGCCATTCAGTTTAATTTGCAATCGCTTGTGTTGCGAGCTGCTCTTAATCAATCCTGTTCAGTCATCCTTTCTAACATCATGGCCAATACATTATTACTTGGAATAGTTATACTGATGGTTACTTCACGCCCTGCTGCAGGTACTCTCCTAAATTTATATCGTAAATAAGTGAGTCGGAATCGATTTTCTGTTGAAAAAGCCGATCGAAGCGAACTGAATAAATTTACTGATGCGGAGATTGATTCAGAGGGAAGTTTCCTTCGGTGTTTCCATTGCCTTTTATGAATGAAAGTTCAATTCACCGTTGAAACTAAATTAGTTACTTACATTGGATCACTAGTCTAGTCATGATGTTTTTGAAATAATGCATGATGAAATAGGGACATTTGCCAGTATTTGTTTTTATTTGGTCGTTGTTCGTAACAAAAAACAGAGGCAAGTTTAATGGCGTATTTAAGCTTACTTCATTAGGACCGGTTTACATTTTGAAAACCTCGATCAGTTCTCTTTGAAAACGCGAAGACAGACCTTTTTACTTTTACTAACCTCAGTTCGTTTCATTCAGTAATTTTAAAATTCAGTCCTCCGTTTGAAAAACCGACAGTCCGACAGGTCAGATACGTGAATAGTACCGAACAACGCCGGGAGAATGGCAATGGCGGCCAACCTTTATTAATTCGCAAAGGGGCGAAATGAAAACAAACTGCAAAGGAGCCAACTGTAGGTGGCCAACCCGAAACAACGAAACGAAACCACCGAAACGAAACGACCGAAACGAGCGAAACCACCGAAACGACCGAAACGAAACCGCCGAAACGGCCGAAACGAAACGAAGTCACCGAAACGGCCGAAACGAAACGAAATCACCGAAACAAGCGAAACGACCGAAACGAAACGAAATCACCGAAACAAGTGAAACCGCCGAAACAACCGAATTGGGGAAACGAAACGAAATCACCGAAACAAGCGAAACGACCGAAACGAAACGAAATCACCGAAACAAGTGAAACCGCCGAAACAACCGAATTGGGGAAACGAAACGAAATCACCGAAACAAGCGAAACAACCGAAACGAAACGTCTGAAACTCCTAAAATTTGTAAATTAAATTGTTGTTAAAAGATATAAGATATAGTTATCTTAATAGGGAACGGTTTACATGTAGCATGTCGATCGAGTTTGTAACATCACAAATTCGCGCCAAAAGCCGAGTGGAAACCCATTCATTTAACCATTTCGCAAAAACAAACATATAATGTGATTTGTTCACCTTTAACTGTACATTGATTGTAAAAAACGTGATGGTGACTCTTTAGGCCGGTTAGAAAACTTTTATAGTGGCAGATATGCAAAGAAAACAAACAATCGGACGGCTATGCATAGGCTAGGGTATATAGGGATCACGTCAGCTTACAGCCTAAATTCTATAGGAAAATTCATAACCTGACGAGGAAATTCCACGTTAAGTTTCACGCGAAAAACCGATATTGCAAGAATCGCGAAGCGATGAGTGCAATATCAGGCTTGATACCTCGCATCAAATAGCCAATCAGAATTCGTGGATTCCCTGGGCTATGCGATTTTGAGCAGAACTGTATTTTTTTTTTTTTGTTTTCACTGATCAACGGATTGCAGGAATTTGATTGTTTCTCCTTGCAGGAGTAGCTTTTGGGAGTTGTCTCACCCCAAAGATTTCCGATGGTCCTCCTTTTAAGAGGCACCAACTTTGTATGTGTTTGCGTGACCGCTCTCTGTTGATAAGTACTTTGTTGATGTACCTTTAACAGGTGGTGGAATATTATACGTAAATTTCTTATTATTTTCTAACGGCAATGCACGATGGAATGTCAACATTTTTTTTTTGTTACAACTAGTGATAAGTGACACTAGTGACAACTAGTGAAAAGTTAAGGTTTTAAGGTGCATTTTCTCTGATTTTTTGAAGGTTTCAAGTAATTTAAGACCCAATGGCACAGCATGCAATTTTTAAAAGAAATTGTATTTGCGGAACTTCATCAAAAAAGCAAAATTATTAGCTATTGTCTTCTGCTATTCTGATTAGTTAAGCACGAACATTTCCAAAAATTTATTTGACGCAAATGGATTTTCTTTATTTTTATACTGAAATATAATGATGAACCATCAGCTCGTCCCCTATTCTTGAAATCAAAGCCGGATATTCTATGCGGGAAAGAGCCAATGCCGCAGAACAATGAAGTTTACCGTAGTTCTGTGGAGTGCTACTTAATGTATTTTGAGCTGCAGGGTAGGTGAGTGATACAGACAAGGATCACATGGATTCTTGACAGGTAAATATATAAATATAAATGTAAATATATCAATCCATACTTCATTTTACCTTTGCTAATATATTCATCCCGTAGTTTCCTAATTTTGCGGCGAAAGAAATCCTCTGATACCTGGTACCCAGGGTATTTGTTTACAGAAGGGCGATTGAAAATAAACAACTTCGGTGATTTCGTTTCGATCGTTTCGCTTGTTTCGGTGATTTCGTTTCGTTTCGGCCGTTTCGGTGACTTCGTTTCGTTTCGGTTGTTTCGGCGGTTTCGTTTCGGTCGTTTCGGTGGTTTCGCTCGTTTCGGTCGTTTCGTTTCGGTGGTTTCGTTTCGTTGTTTCGGGTTTTAGTACATGCCGGCCAAGTGAACATGCAGATCCAACTAGCTGGTACTTCAGTCTTCGACTTAAACAGTGTTCCATTTGGCAAATTGCTTTGTTTAAAAGTCCTTTCAAGCAAAATGTTGCATCCTGGTATTTTGGACGGTTCGATTTATTAACAGGATTCTCAACTACTGGCAATTTTTGAACAAGGAGGCAGTTGAATGCTAAGGGACTGGTCATAAAGTACAGGAGGGGGTGGGCCGGAAAAATCGATTTTCTAGTAGACAAAGTTTTAGTGGCCCACCCTTCCTAGTTAACACAAAAAATGTAGCCCACCCTTTTAATCCTGACACAAAAATCACTGACCCACCCCCCCCCCCCCCCTCTTAAGTTACTAAACAATAGATAAAATACCATTAACCTTGATTTTTATGGTATCAATCGGAGTCTCCAAAGAAATGACGGGTCAAATATGTTGTACATGGCCTTCCAGTTCTGGAGTTACGAGGCTGTAATATCTCGTCATTCTCTGAGTCACTTCCATCGTCGTCACTGGGCTCATCAACCTCAAGTAAAATTACATCATCCTCATCATCAGAGACATCACTGTCCATATTGATTCAGCAGGATCACCATCATCATTATTAGCTTCGTTATCTTCATCACGAATTCCACTATGTTGCATCTTGTGGTATTCTGAATTTGCTAACCATGCATTGATTGTATTTACTTTCTCCGCTTTTTTCATCTTGCCATGGGCCAGATGATGTCTATCAAGGAACGAATTTAGAGCAGGAACAGTTAGTTTTGCTAGTGTTTCCTTGTGGAACATCTCTACCCAATCAAAGTCATCATAGGTTCTCATGACTTCCTCTTGTTTTTTTTTTCGCTTTCTTTCTTCAGACCGCTTTTCTGTTTTCAATCGCACGTATTCAAGATGTTCCAGATACTTTCTTGTTAGACTTTCCACAGCAAATCTTTTTGAAAACATTCCAATAAACTCTGCGTCATCCAATGTAAGTGTCCCATCTTCAAATTTCTTTTTAATTTGCGCTCTTGGCTGATAATCATCTACATCCCTTTGAGAACCACTTGAAGTAACAGTAGGGGTCTTGTCAAAGGGCAAGTAACATAATTCTGGTAGAGCTTTCTGATCTGGCATTGGCCTTGGAACTCTTTCCAAGCCTGGAGCTGATCAGGGAAATTTTAGCACAAAAATCACAGAGGGTTTTGTTTGTTTTCTGGCAGTCACCCTTTATATATTCCAAGTAGAGCTCTCCCACCTGTACATGTCCTTCCATAAACGTATTTTTTTCTTAAAGTATGCAGATCCTGGTATATCTTTCTTCTTTGAATCTGGTGCCGAAACAAACTGGCGTAGTTGTTCTGTGTTGAAGAAAAGCTGCATTCTTGTGTGGTGTCAGAAATGATTGCATGAAATCTCCAGCTGGACCTGGCTCGTGATTGATTCTTTCAGCCACATTCCAGGCAACGGTCCACGCATTTTGTTCTATTGCCAGCTCCTCGCGTTTCTTGATATCATCAAGTGAGAGTGCTGCAATTTCATCTTGTGTCAGTCCATCAAGTGCGTCATGCATGGCCCCACCATCAACCAGTGCTTCACCAATACATGCATTCGATCTCTCTGTCTCATTCTCGCCACTGTCATCTCTTGCTCTGTGAATTCTATTCACTTGATCAGAATTGAGGATTCTAGCCATCTCGGCATCTCTGTATCTCACTTCTACATTGCTGCTTCCCACACCAGGCCCTACATCTGTATTCTTAAGGATGTCAGTCTTGACTGGTGGCAACTTCAACTCGTTGATGCATTCTAGGACCTGGTCCACCTTTCTTTGGAGAACACCATATACTTCTCATAATCTCATAACTGTTCTCCGGTGACTGTGATGTCGATAAAATCTTGCTTCAAATGGTCTGTTATTGAAACTACTGCATCCTTCACCACATTTCCATAAGCTACATCTTCAACTTTGACGTCAACTTTGTCTTCATCCCATCTTAACATAGCTGCATTCAATTCGCGTCTAAGCCATGACAAACGCATCATTTCATATTCGCGGAACTTGCAATTGGGCATTTGTGTTACTGCCATTATGTCTTCATACATTGACGTGTCTTGAAAGTAGTAAAAACAGTCATGAACGTGTGCACAAAACCGCCTTAATGGATTACTGCTATATCTGTATGGAGCTCTACTGACCTCGAACAGTTGAGGAAGCTCTCTTCGCAGAAGCATGGTCTCTGAAGCCCAAATACTTCCCGAACTACCAATATAGTATTTTGGCCAGACTGTAACTATAGTTTGATCCATGTCATTTACAAGATGAAGTTTCCCATCAGTGATTTCTTGGTGTCCGGTCATAAAACCAAACGATGAAGGAGTAATGTGCACTTGGGGAGTACTGAAATCATGCTGTGGAAGTTTTCTCTGCTTATCCTCGTCAGAGACATCATATATCTTTCCTGACTTGGTATCACGAACCCCAACATCAGTACCAGTAGGTGTAATAAGGAGCAGTTTTATTCCAAGTCATTTATCAAGCTACATTACTGCCAATTTAAGTGTTAAATTGTGTATGTATACATATCTGCAGCTAATAAAATTGAAGCATAATTGTTCATAACCCACCCCCAATGTTTTGCATGATGTTTCTTGACCCACCCCTTTTTACGTGCACGAAAATGATGGCCCACCCCCCCCTTTTTTTCCGGCCCACCCCCTCCTGTACTTTATGACCAGTCCCTAAGACTTTCCTTTGGACATAACCGGACAATGCAATCCTTAACTTATCATTTGATGAGATGTACCTCAGTCAGAACATGGAAAGGCAACTTTCTGGAACCGACCGGCGCTATAATTTTTCATATCAATATAAATAAATAACAATAATATTTATAAAAAACGTAAAAGTTTACCATTTTTAGAACAAATTTACCATAATTTACCGTAAAAGTTTACCATTTTTAGAACAAATTTTTAGATTTTTAAATTTTTAGAAAAAGTTTACCATTTTTAGAACAATTTTACCATTTTTAGAACAATAATATTTATTCAGGCTTGTTCACAAGCAGCCACTGAATGGGAGATGGGATCTTAATTTTTACTAAAATAGGAAACAGAAAAGAAAACAAAGTATTCTCCTTTTACTATTTTACAGTTTCCTCGCTGCAATGCTACCGTTGCGTTCGTGAAGACAACACCGACGCTCTCAAATACTGCGAATTATCGACTTCTGCGTTAGGCAACAACGAAAAGGTGAATTGTTCATCCGGCCAAGACCGTTGCGCCATCGTAAAAACCATTCTCAAAGACGGTACTGTGACAGTCTTTAGACGAGATTGTACCGCTACTGAAAAGTGTTTGGAGAAATGTTCGTCCCCTGACTCAGAAGGGAGCGTTATATGTGGTTCTTGCTGCGAAGAAGACCTGTGTAACAAGGGAGAGGGACCTAAGGCATCTGAACTGTCAGGAACATCCAGGATCATAATAACTAGGGGCCTGTACATGCTTGAGGCATTTGTTATGTGGTTCCTGATGTGATCACGACATGAACACTAGTGTTTTATGTTCCATTATATTGTTTACAGACTGTAGACTTAGACTTAGACTTAGCCTCGTAGCATTCTCGTCTCCAAAGCCTTCGTTTCGTTTGGGCACGTATACGTAGTCGGTAAAATCAACTGATGTCTCTGGGCGCAACCAATACCGGATGTCGTGAAATTTCGGACATCCGGTAGCCCATGAGTAGCAGTTACAAATAGCATTGCTCATGTTGAAAACTATCCCCAGGCCATTCTCGTCCCCAGAGAACAAAAGAAAGAATATTCCGGAAGTAGAATACCCTGCGCAGTAGTTTATTGTTTTAACCCGTGGTGCGCATTCATTTTTTATCAGCCAGTGTAAAAAGTAGAATTTTTACTTGCGACCAGATCCCCTCGTTGAGAGGAAAAACGAGGGGCTCTGGGGACGAGAATGGACTCGAACCTGCCACCGCACGGATAATTTTGTTGTACATGGTATTTTTTTTTTTTAATATTAAAGCGTTTATTCGTAAAATCATCGCGCTTAAAAGCGAATTGCGATATTACTACAAAGAATATTAATTAATCTAAAAGGTTAACAAGGTTTATCTATGGGGCTGGGCTTTACAATTTCAAATAAATAAAAATGAAATTTATATGTTGAGACTAACCAGGAGCCCATGGGCTCCTGGATAAACATATAATACTAATATATAATACTACATGCGTGAGATACGCATGCGTATCTCACGCATTATATATTAGTATTATATGCGTGAGATACGCATGCGTACGGCGGAGAATGCGTTGCCGTGCCTCTTGTAGCTTACAGTTTCATTGTTTTACGGCGTTTCTTTGTTTTAAACAGAAACAAATCAACGTTTTAGCGTACTATCCGATAGCAATCTCAAGGCGTATGAGACACGTATAATGCGTGTGAGTTGGTAGTTATATGTTTATAACTTGTGTCGCAACCGAACATCGTGCTTTGTAATGAAGAAAACGCATGTAGTCTTCTACTGAATTCAACGTTGTGAGATAAATTGGGTGCTTCTTGGTGTTGCGGAAGTCATTGTTGGTTAGCTTTTGTTTTGTGGTGTGGGTATTGTTCAGTGTCTTTTAAATCTTTTGTTTTAATTAAGTCATTTGGTGATCACACCATCCGTAAACTCCCGATAAATTGCATCGTGTAACTTGGTTTGTCGTGCCTATAAAATTGTGACCAAGTCGGGACAAAACTGTTACATAGTCGTGCCAAATTGTGACCAAGAGAGAAGAGAAGAGAAGCTCGAAGAGAAGCTCGAAAAGAAGCGAAGAGAAGGAAAGCGAACAGAAAAGATAAGAAAAGATAAGAAAAGAAAGGAAGGGAAGGTAAGGGAATAGCCTGCGGACAGGCTTCCAGTCGGACGGCGGGGTCATACGAAGAAGGGAAGCCTGCACGCATCTTTCAAAATCGCGGATGCCGCCGCCCACAAGAACCTGCGGATTCCTAAGCTTGTCAACTGTCAAATTTTAACAGTTCGCGAACAACACCGCCAGCAAGACAGGCAAAGAAGTTATAGAAACACAAGTTTCGTCCTCAGATGTTTTGAGTTATCTTCACGAGCCATGTTAGCCGAGAACATTATTTTTCTAGATTTTCATATGTCAAAAGTAATTTGAAACCTTTCCAGTAACGCATAACACAGCTATTTCATAAAACATCTCGCGATCAGATACCACGAAAATATATCCAATTTTTTTTCCTCTGTATCCAAAACATAGAAAACAAAATTAAATGAAAAAGTGATTGCTTTCAGGTTATTTTAGCCCGCGAAACATTCACTAGCGCTTTGCGTCCAAAATTTGGACTCAGACATTAGATATTCTGAAACTCGCGTGCAGGCTCCGCCTTGCCAGCGCCCCTCCGAGCCAGGCTAGGAAGGGAAGGGAAGAGTAAAGAAAAGAAAAGAAAAGAAAAGAAAAGAAAGGGAAGAGAAGGGAAGGGAAGGGAAGAGTGATGCATTCTTCATTCGTAAGGTTGGTTTGGCCAGCCGAAATAAAGTATACTCATTTAAACTTCAAAAATCTACGTTGTATCGGTCTCTGCCTTTAGATAATTTTCAATTATTAAGCCAGTTAGATCACTAGTTTGATGCTTGTTTCCTTCTGAGAGCTTTTTTCGCTATTGGGTTTTTTAAAGGTCTTTCAAGAATGAGGATGTTTAAAAACATCCTCATTCTCTGCATTGTTCGCAATATGAGACGACAACAGTCCGTGTACACATTGTTTACATGCGATCGGACGCCAGCACATAGCAGGCGCCTCTGGTTGCTGCTATAAGTTTTTATTCCATTTAACAAGACAAATATCTTTGTAAAAAGATTAAAGGAAAATAGAGTTTACATAACAAAATTTTACAGCAACTCAGTTTATTCTTTGAGTTAAGCAAGGGATCGAATGAAACAAAAGAAACGGCAAAGTGTTCCTTACGGCAGAAAAACAAAAGTAGAAGCAAATAAAATTAAATTAAATTGAATATAATAGTTCCCAATATTTCACTTT
This sequence comes from Cladopsammia gracilis, assembly GCA_022457155.1. NCBI lineage: Eukaryota > Metazoa > Cnidaria > Anthozoa > Scleractinia > Dendrophylliidae > Cladopsammia > Cladopsammia gracilis. Next base: position 234,878 of record JAJGOT010000095.1, on the reverse strand, counting down.
TCAAAACAAAGCTCCTTCAGGGGCTAGCACTATAAATGATTAGCTGTAAAAACGTTATACAAGGAGGGGGGGCGTTGGGATTTTCGGTTTTTCGGTTTTGGCCATTTTTTAGGTCGGTTTTTCGGTTTTTGCACCCATTTCTTTCGGTTTTTCGGTTTTAATGTCTGTTCCGGTTTGCAGTTTTACTCTTTTTTAGCATTCGGTTTTCGGTTCTCGACCAAAAAACAAGCGGTTTTTCGGATTTGGTATCCGAGGTGATTTTCGGTTTTTCCTTTGGTTAACGCTTTCTCTTCGCCAATTTGCGCCTCAACCGCGTACACATGCCTCTCCTACCCAGATGTAATTGAGAGGAATGCGTGACAAAATAACTTGTGTGTGGTTCTGTGTGTGCACCTGGTGGTCGCACGTTTGGAAAACGCCTGGGACTTTGACCCTTGCACTGAGGATGACTTAGAGTTGAATCATCAGGTTTCTATGTCAGGTATGGCTGGCAACGTGCCTGTGACGGATGAGGTGATTGTGGACTGTGTCGCATTTTTTTTACGAAGAGAGGAAAGGAGGAGAGAATTTTAGAAAGAAAAATAAGTTTAGGTGTAAGGTGAAGCGGGAAGAGAAAAGCCTGCTGAAGCTAAACGGAACTGTGTGATCATTAGTGACCCTATGGTTTAGGACAATAGGGGCATATAGGAAGACGTAATGCACGGAGATTAATTAAATCTGAATGACCTAAACTTAAAACTGGCAATTCAGTCAGCGCAAAACACGTTCGGCCTAAGGCGAAGATGCCTTTATTTAACTGTCCAGGATCGCCCATTGATAACCCATTAAAATGACTTTGAATAAGCTTTGAGAGCAACGAAAGGCACCAAATGAAAAGCTCTTCAATGCAAGTTAATTTTAATTGAGAACGGACAGAACGCATTTGAATTTCTACCCTATAAAACAAGTTTCCTGGCCAAACAAACTTTCCTTTTGTAATTCAAAACCTTGCCATGACCATGTGGATCTTTTAACATATTTCGTGCCAGTCACGTTTGTCCAGTATTCTTTCGCAACGGTGTGTCTTGAAAATGTGCCCTTGATGACACCTCTTCCCGTAGTAAACCTTTCTTCAAATGACTGAAATCGTACGCAACTGGGCCTCAGCATATACATATACATATACGTTTATCTTACCACTGCTACTCTGACACATGATGAATTGGGTCTTTCTGCAAGTACCTCGAAAGTACCGGAACACCTTGTGTTTCTATTGTTTGCGAGGTTTTTTATTTTAGTCTTGTTTTGGAGATTTATTTCTGTCTTTTGTTTCTTTTGTTTTACGTCATTCGTTCTCCGGTACTCACATAAGGAACCAATAAATTGGTATAACGACTACGACTGTGCCGTTGTACTATAATGGCGTACAGTGAGACAACCTATAACAAGAAAAACGAAGAAAGAAAAAAAAAATCCGAAAGAGCTAAATGGACTGGAAATTTATCAGAGTACAAAAAGTGTCGGCTAATCGTCTGCCATCTTTTACCGTCGTCCGCTTACTAATGATTCCTTCGTCATTTTCATCTTATCTCCAAATTCAGGTCTAAGGCCCAGTTCAGACGTCGTGCTTCTGCCGTGCTGAACTTAATTGCAATTTGGTTTGACTGTAGCACGGCAGAGGCACGACTCTGATTCAGACGTCGTGCCAGAGTCGTACCAAATTCAGGATTTACCGAAGCCACGTAACAATTAGTCAGCGGTGATCAAAATACTCTACGACTCGAGAAAAAGATGGCGAGAAAGGCAGCAGAAAATACTTTTCCTTTTGCAAGTAAGGCGAATGCTGTTATTGCAAGTTTGTTTCATAACTTCCCTCCTGTTTTCTTCCGAGAACCCCATTGCTGTTCGATACTGTCAACGTCTACCATGACACAATTTAATTACGGATAGTTTGAACATTTGTGGAATACATACAGTGATGCTAGATTCAAGAAGACATTCCGTGTGTCCAAGGCAACCTTCAGTTTTATTCTTGACCGTATTAAAAACGATTTGCAACGCGACACAGTCGCAGAAGATCCAATATCAGGGTCGCTACATGTAGCTTCTTCTTCGTCTTGCTCCCTGTCATATCCATAGCCAGCTAGTGGACTGTTTTCATTAAGGGGTGGACCATTAGAAATCCTGGGAGGGGGGTCAAAAATTTTTCAGTGTATGAATTTTTTTTTCGGCCTGAGTTTCCTGCAGGATTTTTTTTTGAGGGAGGTGCAAGCCTGCAGGTTTTTTTTTTTTTTTTTGAGATCTTTATAAATGCGTGCAAGCCCCAAATTTTTTTTATACTAATGGCCCAATCCATTTTTGGTATTAAACGCTGGAGAGTAGATTTAAGTCAGACTGTCGAACCTTTGCATAAAAAATGGGGAGAAATAAGAATTGAGATGGAGTGGTCGAGCGCCGAAGGCGGGAGCCGCTAGGGGGGTCTGGGGGCATGCCCCAGCAGAAAATTTTGAAATCTTGATGCTCTGAAACTCCATTTCTAGTGTTCTGAGACAACAATTTCTGTCAAAAATGTTTAGCAAATTGATGTGGCTTCTCGTCGCTTTGCGTCTCTTTGTGTGGCTCCACATACAAGTACTCGATTTCATTTTATTTTTCTTGCTGTTTCTTTAGTTTATCTGGATATCAGAGTTGAGTATACGCAATTTCGTCTTTTTGTATAGTAAGTATTATGAGAATTTGACGAAAATGACAGAATTTCATTTTCAATCAAAATCGGGGTAATCTCGACGAAATCAGGACGGTTGGACAATCTGTAATGTATTTAAAAAATACTTGTGTGTAGTAGAGCAGGTTACATATTTCATGATGTTTACAGTGTTTTCAAATATGTACATAAACAAGGTTTTGGTTATATTAAGATATTGGTACATGTACCAGATAGACCTTTGAGGCAGGTAATTTTTGACAGCATTTGAGTCAACCTGAAGTTGCTTTTTGATGAATTTTACTACCAGAGAGCATGTCATACTCTCATATGTTCCAGTTTAAAATAAATAAATAAATATATGTATATATAGCCAGTTAGCTTGCAGGATTTTATTTTTTTATGGTCAACTGGTTGCACGAATTTTTTTTGAGACAATTTTCCTTTGCAGGATTTTTTTTTTGGTAATTGTCACCCCCCCTCCCAAGATTTCTAATGGTCCGCCCCTAAAGGGTTCTTCTTCGTTCGATGAACATCACTGCCCTGCTGTACAGCGGAAGAAATTTCGTTTAAATATTTTCGCCAAGTCGCCATGTTTGTACATTTGGCACGAATGACATCCCGTGCGCATACTCCGTAAAGGAGAATTGTCCTCGTAACTTCCCGAGGGAACGCAATCCCGCTAAAATACATTAATGTAATTTATGAATTTTGTTTGGCACGGCGGAAGCACGACGTTTGAATCGCAGCCGTGCCAGAGTCGTGTAGCACGGCAGAGCTTGTCGAACTTAATTGCCTTGTCGAACTTAATTCAAAAGTTTGATTCAGACGCCGTGCTTCTGCCGTGCTTCTGTCGAACTTAATTCCATGAATTAAGTTCGGCACGGCAGAAGCACGACGTCTGAACTGGGCCTAAGTTCTCAAATCTGCAATGTGGAATTCTGGATTTTCGATGGAGATTTTCAGTGCTATAGGATAGCCTGATTTACGTGATCGCAAATTTCCCCCGAAGTCCTATTTTGCGTTTCATTGGAGGACTTTGTGAATTCTCCTAATTTAAACAGAGAGTAGAAGACATGCAAGATTCACGACTATAGTATCCACAAATACTGTATGCTCCACATTTCACCAATTGCAAATTGGGAGTATGTAAACTTTCGGTTTTGATAGTTTTTGGTTTCGGTTTCGGTTTTGATAAAAATTCATAGCGGTTTTTCGGTTTTGGAGGATTTTTCGCCCGGTTTTTCGGTTTCTAATAGACCCCAACGCCCCCCTCTACAAGTAGTTTTGAAAAAACTAAAAAGAATAACAAAAACAATGAATATGATTTGTGAAGGGTTTGAAGGGCGATAAACTAAACTGACTAATGATGAGAAAGTTAATGAAACTCGTCGCGTCTGTTGATTCCAAGTGGTTCTAACGCTTGAAATGCTTCAAGCCCTTTTCGTACAGAGAAAAGGGAATGCGTGATGTGCCTAAAGAAATCTGCGTGCAACACTATCTTTTTTCCTAAAATAACGCAAGCGTTTACATATTGACAAAATAGCGCCAATGTGGTTTTACTTTAAAAAAAATATCTTAAATTCGAAAGAAAGGAAAAAAAAAAGATAAGGGAATTGCTTGGTGTATAAATATGTTTCGCGAGTCCCTTCCGGGTGAAGTCCATTCCCTGGTATCAGATTTAATGTCAACATAATCGAGTCATGCGCATTTTGGGACAATTCCCAGAAATCACGAGATAGACGACAATTTACTGTAAAGCACGGAAGTAAATATGTTTACGACATCTATCTCTGCTTTGAATTGTAGTTAAATGTGCTGATATGTCTTCCACTGTATCTTTACAAGAAGCCATCGAAGAATTTAAGTGCTACACGGATCGTACGTCGTCGCTTTTCTCGCGGACCCAAACATGTTTTCAGGAAATTATGGATAGTATTGGTCCAGTACATGTTGGTAAAACCCAACTGAAAGAGGTAGAGAGAGAGCTTCAAAAGAGCCCTTCTGTATTTTTCATCGGCGAAAAGAACTGCGGAAAAAGCTCTATCATTAACGAGCTCCTTCGACAGACCTCTTTGCCCGTCAACGAAACCCCATGCACGGCGAGAATAGTCAGAATCAAATTTGCCGAGGAACCATACGCAAGGCTCGTCGGATCGAATGGCGAAGAAGTCAAGACAGAGCCTTTTGATGGTAAAAAACTCCCTGAAAAGCTCATAGTAGTTTCAGATGACGACAGAGAGAACGCTCGAGAGTTGGACGCGACCGTGGAAGTCGGGTTAAATCATCAACTTCTCCAAAGTGGAATCGAGCTGATCGACTCTCCAGGCAAGAGTGAGTCCGATGTCTTGGACACGGTTTTGGATGGCTTCCTAGAGAAAGGCACTGTACCCTTGTTTGTGTACGTTATTGACGGCAATAACCACCTTAGACCCTCGGTAAGCCGTGAGATAAACGTCAGGTTGTTATTTATATCATTACAGTAAACTATAGTATTTCATTCACAAGTTTAATGTCTAAAACTCGACTACGTTAAAACGAGCCAAGACTCGAAACTGGCAGTGAAAGTGCTATCATTTCACTTCAATGTCATTAACATTGAGTCATGATTTGAAAGTTTTGGGTGAATGACATCTGAACGGTCATTTAAAAAATTTGATAAAGGCAATCAAGCAGAACCTTTCATAAGCATTTTGGAACGCGAAATTTGCAATTTCTGACATTTCTTTACTTTTGACTGCAGGGTTCATGTTAATTTATTATCAATGTGTGTAAATTGAAACTCAAGGATAACTTCCCGGAATTACTTCCGGTATATCAGATCGTTTCTATATACTATTTAAGAAAAGTGTCTCAGAGAAATGGAGTAAAGAGACATACTGTTCGGACCTTTCTCTTTTCTTCTTGAATACTCTATATGGCAGAGGGCCGCAAAATAGAGCGATCATGTTAGGTCAGAATCACTCTATCGGCTTCGTTGTTCGTGGAGCCTTAGAAACAAAACACTCACCAAACCAAACAAGGGTGGCCTTAGATGTTTGAAGTTTGATTTATATATATATATACTCTCTTGCAGACCCATCAAGAGATACACAGATTGTGGGTTTTAATTATTGATATTCATTCTATAACGTTCTTTTGTTTCATGCAACTGTGCATATGTTTCGAATGTATTCACTGATCCATGAAGCTCCATTGATACTCTGTTCATACTTCGGTTATTAACTCTCAAGTAAAGCCCGGTTTCCATATGATCGCTACGATCGCTGCGATCGCTGCGATCGCTGAAAAAAAAGTTAAGCGATCATATGGAAACCACTCTCCAGCGATCGTAGCGATCACAGCGATCGTAGCGATCATATGGAAACCACTCTCCAGCGATCGCAGCGATCGCAGCGACAGCAAAAATACCAAGATGCACTGCGTACGCCCACTCAAAGGGTGCGATTTGGACCTTTTTATGGAAGAAGTGCAAAGATAACGACTGTCTTTATATCAAATTTTAAAAACAATTCACAGCCGCTGTGTTGAATTTCAAGAATGAGGCGAAACGATATTGTCAGACCCAGGTCCCCTCGATCTTCATTCACTTTCTCAGCGATCGTAGCGATCGCAGCGATCATATGGAAACCATCAATCGCTGCGATCGCTGAACTATTTTCTTCAGCGATCGCAGCGATCGCAACGATCGTAGCGATCGTAGCGATCGTAGCGATCATATGGAAACCGGGCTTAATACGAAAGTAAAGGGTCTTTACTTTCGGTTTCAACAGCCTTCGGACTTCCCTCATGGCCCCTTTCTGCTTTATTAACTCCCGAGAGCGCCAAAAATTCAAAGTCAAGAAAAATTCCAAATTTCATTTTGTAAAATATTGAAGAGAAAAAAAAATGATACGATGCAAAAGGTTTCCTTTGAATGTTCGCACCATAGGATTTTGTCAACAGACTCAAAAGTTAGAACTACACCGTAATTGACTCTGGGAGTGAAAGGATAAATTGATCATCTTTGACAATCGTGACGTAAAAATCTACTCAGACAAAGTTGAATTATCTTTGTTCAGCAGGACGATCGTCGTGCCGAGATTATGGTTTCTTTTTTCAATGCAAGTCCGACACTTTTGCATAACATAGTATCGTATCTACGTTTTTGCAATTTACAGGATTTACTTGAACGGCGAAGGGGTGGTGGGGGGCGATCATTGATCATTGTCATATTCGTCATAGTAATCTTTCACAACAAGCAGTATAGGTCAGTGACGGATCTAGACCCCATCATAGGGGAGAGAGTGAATAAAGAGAGGGGGGGGGGGGGGGGGGAGCTGGCCGGAGTAAAATGTTCGAGACCGAAAAGAACCTTTCGGTTCCTGGCGCCTTTTTTTCTATTTATTATGTTTAACTTACAGGAGTTTATGTGGGCTAACATGCATTCTTTATGCATTTTTGTTAGCAAAATATGCGTTAGATACTATTAATAGACTTTTTAGTGACTTTGTGGGGACATTCCTAGTGCATATTTGTTAGCAAGATGTTATCGATAAGAGTGGCATATTTTTGAAAGCGGTTTGGGGAGCGCATGTTTGTGGTCTGACAAAGCGATATATTCATACGTTGATGATTTAGTTAACTAAGATTTTTGTTAGATACTATTAATAGACTTTTTAGTGAATCTGTGGGGACATTCTTGTTGCATTTTTATTGCATTTTATTTTTTAGCAAAATTTCTCGCATTTTTGTTAGATGCTATCATTCAGAACACACGAGTCGAAGCATATGTTTTTATTTAAAGCTGTTTAGCGAGCGCACGTTTGTGGCCTGACAAAGCCATCTATCCATTGGTTGATTTAGTTAACTGAGATTTTAGAGAACGTTAGAAGAGAGAGAGAGCAATTTATTTGGCCGTACTTTATCAAAAATTTAAGCTCTCGCTATTTCAATAATTTCTTGACTTGACCTTGACAGTGACTCACGTGACCTTCAGTCCTGTGGGACTCAAATGACAAAGGCCATGGCGGCCATGTTGGTGTACATAACAAAAGAAGTTCATTAAAATTCTTTTGTAGTTGTACACCAACATGGCCGCCGTGACGTAACGTGAAAAAATTTCATATAAAATCTGCCACGCTGTTTGCCTGTTTCGAAAAATGCCTCGGAATATATTTTTTCAGTTAGGTATTAAACATTCCTACTGTTTAATATCTGTTTTTCATAGCGATGATTTTTAAGGCGTACGATTATGAATTCTATGTTTTTTGGGGGAACATGCGTCAAAAAGTGTAACGTAATGTAATCTTATCTCACCTAGTGTAGACTGTGGTCAGGTATTTGGCACGCTAGAAGCGCGCTTGGCTAATATCCTTTATGATCCGTTTTAATGTCTGTCCAGTCTGGTTTGTCAAACTGGTTGCTTCAGGACATTTGGTATTATTTTTTGTTATAGCACTACGTTTTAAGAAAAGGGAAAAGAGAGTTTGAGGTAAGGTGACATTGCTCACTGAGAATGGTTGTATGCGATCGTATGCTGTACGTTTACAATGAAGTTTTGTTGAAATAATGTGTTTGTTAATTTCCATGTTATATCGCCAAATGTCACCAAATATACAACTAAATTGGATTAAAAGATTCTCAAGGAGAAAAACAGAAGCAGTAGTTTGGAGAAAAAGTGCAGGATGGAAGTTGATTACGGTTAAGCAATTTTGATTACGTGACATGCGGTCAAGAATATTCAAAGTTTCGATTCGATTCTGGTGGAATTTTGTCGTTAGTTTGTCTTTTTAATTCATATTTTTCTGCGTTCATCGCTTTTGGCTATTTTTTTCTTCCTATTTTCGGATGATAAAGCAAGCTAAAGCAAGCTCCTGGCCATAATCATGAAAACACGATATTTCTGTCGGGACAGTGTCCCTTTAGTTAAAAATGTCCTCGGTTAATTTACCCCATTTGCAAGTTATATAAGAGACTGACTAAATTAAACAACAATAGGTTTTAAGGAACTAGTGCTTTCAATTTCCTTGTAGGTTGACAAACAAATATAGAACTTTTCAATAAGTGTGCTTGTAAAAGCGATCAGAAACAATTTCATGAACACTTTTGTAAGATGTGAATAAAATAATTTTATTTTATCAAGGGGACTGTTTTAAGCGACAGTATTTTATTTTTAGTGAGTCATCGTACAGTGCACGGTGCCAGGATTAAATGTATTTTGCCGGTTGGCCTTTCATTTTTGTTCAATTTTTGTTAATTTTTAAGGCTCAAACCTACGCATGTCAAATAGGCTCAAAATGTCAAACGATACAACAACACTGGCAACAATTTTATTTCAGTATTCCCATTTCTAAATACATGGTATTACCGAACCAATTACAATAAGTAAGGAAATTAAAATTAATTAAATTACAATAAAGAAATCTAGAATAAAAAATAAATTAATTAATTAATTAAATTAAATTCATTTATTAATTGTAAAACAATCACAAGTACTATTGACTATTTTTTGTTCTTGTTTTCATTGCTTGAGTGACAAAATCAGCAGTTAGCCTGCTAATATGTTGATCAGTATCAAAAAAAAATAAACCTCATGATAATCCAAATCTATTTTGTTTAATAATTTTGTCAAAAAAGGTATTTCGTAGCTCATCATATAACATACAGTGCATACAGTGAAATAAACTTCAACTGAATTAAGTGTACAGTGGGTGCAAATTCTAATTAAAGGTGTTCAGGAGTTTTAGGGATTGTAATTCGACCATTTTCAATTCTTAAGGTATGATTTCCTATCCTGAATTTAGAAGTAATTTTTCTATGTTCAGGATATGGTTAATTAAATCGGAGTATTTCGTTTCACTTTTAAGGATCGAATAAAATTTAAGTTTTTTTATTTGCATTAATTAGATCGAGTTGGTGATTTTTTAGACGTGTAAAAATATTCTGTTTTGCCTTTGACAAGAAAAATGATGGGATGCTTAAGTTCATCGCAGTCTTCTCGATATTGAAGTTTGTACAGAAAGAATCAATCTTACTCAACAAACCTGTTTTTTTTTTTTCTTGAGCCATATCATTAGAAATGATTAAGCAGAGTTTTGCAATACTGTCATCAGGTTGATTTTCCAGGTCAAACAAACCAGTGTCAAACAGTTAGATTTCAGTGAGGTTCGGGGTTTTAGTGACTTTAGTTCACTTTTGTTTTTACTTTTTTAGGCCTCATTTTGGTTCATTTTGGTCAGAAGATTCGTGCCCAATTTAGTCTCTGCGTAAAGAGATAATTGTGGTACGGATAGTCCTTAGATTTTTCTTATCGATGGTTTTAATATATCTGGTATTCGAATCTATAGCTGTGAAATGGCTTATTTACGCGTCATAAGCTCTTTATATATAGTAGTATAAAAAGAGGCAGGCCAAACACGATTCCCACTAGTCGCAGGAAGTATTTAAAAGCCTTTAAAATAGCTTTCCCAAGTAGGTTTACGAGGTATTTGTCCCTTGCTATAGATCACTGTTACAAGTCGCAATTATCTATTCACTTTATATTACTCGTTAATATTGACCCATTGATCTTTGGATAATTTCTCTAATGACAGGATCGATCCCGGAGGATTTCATGCCATAGCCATGACTATAATTATTTTATTTCTTTATGTATTCTCTACACTGTCCTGGCATATATTAGGGTTTCTTTGGCTCAGACTCGTGTTGCAAAATAAATGGCAATCGGCTGAAGATTATGTTACCAGCGGCCATGGAAATATTAGGATCGGTAAATAGGCTGTGATAAGTGTCCACAGCCTGCGGCGTGCAAGACTTGTGAGAAAGTGTTTCTTGATCACGGATAAGTGTCTATTAAAGATCCAAGAATGAAAATGCAATCATGTTCAGGAGTAATAAGCTCCTGTCATGTTCCTATATTGGAATCACGACTTCTTGCAGGTAGTTTTAGCTCTTTAGTTTATTCTTTTGTTGAGTAGTGACCTGGAGCTAGACAGAACTTCCGTTGTCTTATCATGGCATTGCGATCACTGCATCCAATAGTATATCCTCTGTACGCGAAGAACAGCTTCACTTGTAGAGTTGTACCAATGTATTTTGAATTCATTGAGACATACACAAGACTTCACTACGTATCTTTTGTACAACAAGCGTGTAATTCTCGTGAAGTAATGTTGTGCTCCATGCGTTCCATAATAATGGGGTAATTCCATAGTAATGGAGTAAATGGAGTAATGGAATAAATAAAAAAAAGCCCACCCGGTTATAGGCCCATTGGTAACAAAACATTACTCCGGTTATACCCATTAATTCCTTATTCCTTTCCTAATTCCTTAACAGAAATTCTTTACAAAAGTTTACGCCAAAATGAAATTAACTGAAAGAACGCTTCTTTATGGCAATATTTTTGCTTGCCAACCAAAAAACCCTTACGAAGTTACATAAGCCCAGGGCTTATAAGCATCATTTTACGGTATAGTCTCTGTAAAAAATAATCACAAAGAAGTATAAAAAGAGACAGGCCAAACATGACTCCCACTAGTCGCAAAATGTATTAAGTAACCTTTAGAATAGCTTTCCCGAGTATACCTGCGAGATATTTGTCCCGTTAGATAATTACCATTAGGCATATATTAGGGTTTCTTTGGCTCAGAGTCGTGTTGCAAGATAAATAAGTTTATGTTATCGCTATGAAAATGTTAGGATCAGTAAATTTCTTTGTTCGTGATGTAGTGTTTAAGTCTGCGACGTGCAAGGCTTGTGAAAGAGTGTTACTTCGTCACTCTGAGATGTATAAGTGTCTAAGATCCAAGAATGAAAATGTCAAAGACGACCACGACAGCTCTAGCAACTATGTTTAGTTCATTTCTGTTCTTGGTATAACTGTTTGTTAACAGTGACATTCAAACAAAAGTTAAGATGAGGGGATGAATACTGAGTAAGTTTACAAGAACTAGATTTCCACCTGAAACAGATTTTGACGATAAGATTGATGATGATTCCAATAATGAAAACAGAGAACAAAGTTGTAAAGAATTTTACTTGAAAGAGGAATGAAACTTTTTCGCAGAATGAAAGCTAAATCATTCATTTAGTTAAGTTTAATAAAAAGGATGCTGAAGACTCTTGATGCTTATCCCATGTAAAAATAAGATTTCAGCAAGTAAAACATGTTATATTCGAAAGGAAAGAAAGGAGAACTCTTAAGAAAAAGCCATGGGAGATCCTGAAAATAAGGAACGTGATCAGTTAGATACTGTAGCTCCGTCTGCTCAACATAACGATGAGCAGGATATAAGTGAAGAAACACAATACAGTGAACTGTTTGGTTGTTTTAACCCATGTTTAGATAACAATCACCAAGGGAACAATCTTTTAAGTAATGCTGGAATTTTTTCAGTCTACAGCAAATGATAATGAAAAGTTGGTAATTAATCGTATGGATGATAACAGTTATAAAGAACTTGTTCATTCTTTGAACAGAGAACAAATGGAGTTTTTTTTACCATATGTTACTCTCTGTTAAAAACGACGAGAAGCAATTGACACTTTTTAAGTAGTGGCGCGGGTTAGGGAAGGCAACAGTAACACAATGTTTGTATGATGTCCTTGATAATAAACCAGGTGAAAATCCAGACGAGTTGAAAGTACTGAAATTTGCTCCAGACACAAGACAAGAGGACTGCATAACCATTACCAATTACATACAAACAAAATTGTCAAAAGAGAAATTGAATTCAAGAAACCACGCACTCTAACCTAAATGTCCAATTGCAACATCAAAAACAATATTCGGACATAATATGACAACATTGCATGATGGGAAAAACTTACAGGAGATAGCCCAGAGGGCACTTTGATATTAAGATAAGGGGGAGGGGCACTACATCCACCACTGAGTTGAATTCCGATAATTCAAACCATCAGGTGAAACGCACTGAAAACTGTGTGGGTGAATTTCTTAGGGTAAAATTGTTGGGAGGGAGGACAACTTTTTCTGGTTCGAGTTCACGAGACTTCGAGTTGATAAAGCGTGCTAGTTTGGCTCTGAGTTTGGCCCTCGCGGGGCTCGATCCGCACTCCGCACTCCCTCACTTCAAAAGCGCCAATTACGCAAGCTACACTTCTCCCTAAATATCGACATGCTAAATTAATATCGGTAAACGATGAAAATCGATAGTGCAAATAATAAAAGACAAACAAAAGCTTGGTTCTACCTTGTTTGTGTCATTATTTACAATCAGCGGTAGTTTGATAAAATTTAAAATGTGCATGCGGTCAAATGGCGCGAACAATGGAACTGATCCCAGCACTTTCGGTTAGAGGTTTGTAAGCGACAAATCTCCGGCAACCATGAAAACCTCCAAAAATTTCCGAGCGATGCATGAATCGTCCAATCCCAGATCTTGGTTATTCCTCAGGGTTATTCAGGGTTTTCGTTTATGGCCGGAGGCCGGACGTGTCGTCCGGTCGTTTTCCATTCCACGTCCGGTACTTTGATACCAAAGTACCCAGGCAAAGTACCAAAGCACCATTCCACGTCCGGTGCTTTCAGAAATATGTCCGCTACTTTACAAAACTGTTGAAAACCCTGGTTATTCTTGTTTCCGGATCATGCTCTCTTTGAACTCTCATGAATAATACAAAATGGCTTCCATTTGAGTAACGACACTGACAACAGGAACCTTCTTCGTTTTCTAAATGGTAGAGCGGCCGTACAAACCCCTGGACACGGTTACCAAGATACTCAATGGTGTGACCATTCAAATGAAACCTCTTCAGCAGTACTTTTGTATGGTACCATTTGTTCTGACTTTTGAGTCTGTGGACGAAATCCTATGGTGTGACCATTCAAATGAAACCTCTTCAGCAGTACTTTTGCATGGTACCATTTGTTCTGACTTTTGAGTCTGTGGACGAAATCCTATGGTGTGACCATTCAAATGAAACCTCTTCAGCACTACTTTTGTATGGTACCATTTGTTCTGACTTTTGAGTCTGTGGACGAAATCCTATGGTGTGACCATTCAAATGAAACCTCTTCAGCAGTACTTTTGTATGGTACCATTTGTTCTGACTTTTGAGTCTGTTGATGAAATCCTATGGTGTGACCATTCAAATGAAACCTCTTCAGCAGTACTTTTGCATGGTCTTTTGAGTCTGTTGATGAAATCCTATGGTGTGACCATTCACATGAAATCTCTTCAGCAGTACTTTTGCATGGTACTATTTGTTTTTCAATATTTTACAAAATGAAATTTGGGATTTTTCTTGAATTTTGATATTTGGCACTCTTGGGAGTTAAAAGGGTTAACCATGCCTGGCTACAACCACCAAAAATTATTTTTGAACATTCAGGATTGAAAACATTATTACTAACTTCTTATCCAAATTCCAAAAACTTCACCAAAATCATTAGAAACCATCATCATGGAAATGTTAACACGATAATGCCATTAAGCTGTTCGAAAGTACCACAAAAATGGTACATATAACCAAACTTCTCCCGTACGTAATTATTGCGAGGACTCCTTGAGTAATTCATGGAAACGTTATCGTAATGGTCATTTTTTAATTCTATTTAAGGATAAAGAAACGCTAAGATTCTTAAAAAAAAGACTTCCACAATCACCTATCATATTTGTATGCAACAAGGTAGACATCACGATAGAGGCAAAAGAGTTTGACAAGGATTCCGATGACGACGAGGAGGATGGAGATAATGATGAGGATCAGGACGGCAACGAAGGCGAACCAGTTGACAAGGCAAAGACAGTTTTTAATCAGCTCAAAGAAAGCAACTTTCTCCCAGGAAATTGTTGGGAAACGTGCCCTTTGTACCATGCCATTTCCGCCAAAGAAGTTCGCAAAGAAAGGTTGGGGAAACAAGAGACATCAGAGGCTACCAGAAGATTTAAACGATTTGAATCCAATCTGCAGCGTCGTCTTGGAGGAGTCATGAAGACCCAAACAAGACAAGTCGTGCAAAAACTTTTGGTCCTTCAAGAAAGCTTCGTAAACATTGTCCAGGTGCAGAGAACTTTGATCACTGAACAGGCTTCTCGTCTACCGCAGATCATTAATAAGGGCAATGAGATAGAAATGAAAATGTACAAGTCATTCGTAATGCTTACTTTCAACTCAGGAGAATCCAAAGGCAAAATCGTGGAGAATATACTGAATTTGAAAGAGGAGTTTCTACACGAAGCTGAAGTGTACAAAGCCGTAAACCAGCGACATCTTCGAAATGACGCTCAAACAATGGTAAAGACAGACCTCCCTGCCCTTACAGCGGAACTCACGTTATTGTTGACTGATAGCGGCTTTGACATCGTTTTTCAGCGATTTCTCAGTGATATGAAAGGAAGTATTTTGGAGAAGATGTGCAATTCCCTTGGTATCTGTGTCGAATCAGCAATGAAAGAATTAGTCAATGACCTCACCAAGGTTATTATTGACTTCAATGAAGAATTGGCTGATCCTATCGTCACTCGGATTTTAGAAGACAGCTATGACATTCAATTCTTGGCAGCTAAGGCAGAAGCTGATGAACTGATTCAAATTGTTTTAAACGGACTTCTTGACTCCATTAAGGAGGCCGTCAGTATTGCTCTAAGACGAGAAATTTCCGGACCCCTTAGTTCAAAATCGATGATGAGTTTCACCAGAAAAGACGTCAACAACAAGGCAACTCGACGGTCCATCGTGGAGACCCTTCTCGAGACAATTGACGAGACACGTGTTGCAGAGGCAGTCCACGAAGCCTGTTGTCATCGTCTCCAAAAAATGCACGAATTATTTTGCACTGCTATGTCCTCACTTTCTTCCTTGCAAACAGATTTTGCAAATTGTCAGATGGCATCGCAGCTTGAAAAGTTCCGTGTCCGTTTCACACCCCAGATACGCACGTTGGCTGTTGAAGGAATGGCCCTGCAGAATATGCAGCATCTGGGACCTGTGGAGCTAGGCTCACGTATCGCCGAGACGCGGCATGGAAACATCTATGATTGCATCAGCGAGCGTTGGTGTAGGGTCTCACCAAGCGGACAATGCGCAGTGAAGGTACTTGAGAAACGAAACTTGGGTGAAGCCATCTGGAAGCAGACTGCAGTTGATTTAGTCAACATGATGTAAGTAATGTCATTAATGTGCACTGATATAATGTGCGCTCTGCGTCTCCAGGAGATGAATCATCGGCGATCGATTAAGTATGGAATCAAGACGAAATGCTTGATGGAATTAAAACCCTCCAACAAACGCGCGATCGCACATTTGCGAGGAGGGGGTGGGGCACATTGTGCTCAGGAACTCGAAAAGGAAAACGAGACGCTCAGGAATAAAAAAAAAAGCCCAGGCAAAATAGGGTTAAACTAGAGGTTACAGATTGTAATGATAATGCTGCGAGCAGATGCTGGGCAGTAAAACATAACGGAAACAGTAAATGTACATACAGATTTTGATAATTTCATAAATTTATTTATTGGGTCAATTACCATACCATCATTTTCGAATTACATACCATTATAAGTAGTTCTTTGTGATCCATTGTTCAATCGGCAAACCGGCTGAGCACGTAACAACGCTGAAAACTCATAAAAGAACATTGCCTTCCCCGTGAAATGTCACTAAATCGTTCGTGACCTTGATGAATGCTTCCAGCAACAAACAAGTTTGAATTTGGCATGATACATTTGCAAATAGAAACACTTACTTTGAAATCGAAGAATAGAAGCGAGCACGTGCTATGGACGGCGAAAGACGCATTCAGAGCCAGGCGCATCTAAGTTATGACGACACCGCTGGACGTACGTTTGCTCAAAATCATCGTGACAAACAAAAATCGAGACTGTCGCATAACATAAGGCTTAGGGAACCCAAGGAACCACAGGCAAACCAAAGATTAGTGTGCTACTCGCCTGGGGGCTCGCAGCAAAAAAAAAATATAACAATAATAGATAAAATGCTACAATAACAAAGCCAGCAGTAAGGTAATGCTAATGAAACTGCTAATAATCTGATAAAAAGTTAAGAACTATTTGCAATAATTATATCATGGAATTTTAAGGTTACACGTTAAAGGCTTCTCTAAAATAGTGGGTCTTTAGCAATGACTTAAAAGTACTAAAATTCTCCTGATTTCTTATGCATTCTTATGCTTTAGCATGTTACCCATGCTTTTCTTATGCCTGTAGGGACATGATTCAGAAACTCCGCGGATCACATCCAAACCTGTTACGCCTTTTTGGCTGGGTCTTCCCTGAGCCCGACGTGTTACATGTGGTTATGGAAAAGGCAGAGAGGGGTCTGCTATACGCTCTACAGCAGGGATTGCCGCTGGCCATTAGGATGAACATCGCCGTGGATGTGGCAGAAGGTCTGAAAGCCATTCACGACATCAACTACATTTACGAGGACCTGAAGCCTGGAAACGTCTTGGTAAGAATAAGGATAATAATATATGCTACATAATTATTTAAGCTCGCATTGTCGAGAATTAAGGCCCGGGCAAACGAACGCAACATTTCAACGCAACATCTTGCAACATTGCTGCGCGCAACGTGCTAACACGCGTTTGGCCACCCTGTTGCAACATGTTGGATGGTGTTAGATCAAAGTTGACCACAGGGAGCAGAGGAGCCAAATCTGACCTAATACGCGTTCGATCTTTGAGCTTAAAACGCGCCCTGTGTCTTGCGTTATTCGATCTGTTGTTTTCGAGTTTTTCCCCCAGCGGGACCCCAAGCGTAATCGGCGCTTTCCGGAAAGCGTGTGTAACGATTTTGTGGCGCCCACAGTCAGCAATTTGCGGTTACCCAACGGAAAGCTCCGATTACGCTTGGGGTCCCGCTGGGGCGAAAAACAGACTCGGAA
The DNA here is from genome assembly GCA_022457155.1 of Cladopsammia gracilis. NCBI lineage: Eukaryota > Metazoa > Cnidaria > Anthozoa > Scleractinia > Dendrophylliidae > Cladopsammia > Cladopsammia gracilis. The sequence continues at coordinate 217,345 of JAJGOT010000095.1, read as the reverse complement.
ACAACAGATCGAAGATCGAACGCGTAAGGTCAAATTTGGCTCCTCTGCTCCCTGTGATTTTACTTGATCCAACACCATCCAACATGTTGCAGCATGTTGCAACATGGTGACCAAACGCGTGTTAACACGTTGCACGCAACAATGTTGCAAGATGTTGGGTTGAAATGTTGCGTTCGGCCGGGCCGGGCCTTTGTGTAATCTCAAGTACGGTAATGTTTTAATTAGATCCCCAGAACGTCACAAGTCAGTTTGTATCGATAGTTAAAGGTGCCATGTCATGCGGATTTTGTTACTTTCTCGATCAAAACTGCCCCAAATTAAAACTAAGTACCTTTGTTAAACACGAAAAGCTTAAAGACCACAAATAGGGGATATCAAGGGAATCTTCAAACAGAGAATAAACCATAATCAGTATTTAAGCGAGTTTTCTAAGATACGAGGTGACAAACTTTAAAAGAAAAACTTGTCCAATGATTTCAAGTTGCAATCCATTTCCATCCTAGCCATCTGCAGCTCACGACACTTATTTTTACACTTGAGCACTAGTAGAATAATATTTCAACAAAACTGGACCAATCTGTTTGGGTTTACACTAATTAATGGTCACTTAGCCTTCTTTGGTATATTGGCGACTGACGTTGAGACAAGTTTACACCATACAGCTGCCTTTGTTTTATCTTTCCAGTTAATGTGTGATGGAACAGCCAAAATCAACCTAACAAAACCAGAGTTTCCGTACGAAGTGACTCAGCTTGGCACACCGTTCCACATCTCACCGGAAATGTACCGGTACCATGGTACAGGCCATCTTAGTTACCCGTCCTACGACATCTACGCATTTGGAATGCTCCTGTGGGTGCTGTATGAGGGATCTGGAACGACACGGCCACAAGTGTACCAGCACCTGGAAACTAACGAAGCTATGCGGGAAGCAGTGGAAAAAGAGATCTTTCCAGAGAGATTGCAAAACATGACCGATGCATGCTGGGAATTGATATCGAGTTGTTGGAATGAAAGAAATGCTGTGCGAATAGAAAATGTTTTGTCTCTTATGAAAGGGATAAAGGATAGATGTTGGGAGGAATTGCGTTAGAGGGTTAAATCCCAACACAACCAAAGTAAGACTTAGGGCTAGCCTGCGTGCACACCTTTCCTACCTCACTTCCTTCCGCGTGAAGCAAAGGGATTGGAGACGTCAAAGGTACTAGGAGACGTATGCACACAGGCTACCTGGGGGCCAGAGGATTTTCTCGTACAATTTCGTGGAGTTGTAGGCTGAGCGGTGAAGTCAGGAATGAAAAGACGCATGTTGCATGCTAAAATAAACGCGTGAAGATCCTTTGGTACTCAAGCATGTTTAAGTACAACACAGAAATGTGCGCAGCATACCAGACGATTTTTCGTCTATTGATTGTACAATTTACGTTTTGTCTTTTGATTTCAGTCACATTTAAAGATTTATGAAATCAACTATACTGGATTTTTTTATTAAGGTAACATTTGCTAATCAGTGTCAGGGTGGTGTTAAAAGTGTTGAAATATTGATCTGTAGATAAATAAGCTGCATGTTATTGAATTAAGTTGGCACGCTGACAAAAGTCAATATGTTGTTTTAATTTTACGCTTAAAGTTGTTACGCCAATGGCGCACTTGTACAATTTTGTAATTTTTGATTTGGTAGAGGAAATTAAGCTTACCATAACCTGGATTATAATTTGAAGTTTGTTCTATCGATAATGGCGTGGGTATTTGGGTTTCTATTTTTTTTACAAATGATTAATTTCAGTGGTAAGAAGCTCCTGTTTATTTACAATTCATAATTCTAGTTATTGTACAGTAATTGAGTAATCGTAATGATTATATTGGTTGAATCGCTTGTAGAACCAGAAATGTGATTACCAGGTCCAGGAGCGTGCCCATCGACATTGATGGGCTCCTGCTAGGTCTTGTTCACCGTAAAATTATGAAAAGACTAGTGTCCAGGTCCCAGGCGGAGTCCCGCGAACGCTGAGTTCCCCGAGAACACGAAGCGCCACGGCCTGGACCACAATTGGGTTTCTTTAAAATGGGTTTCTCAAAATTATTGTGTTTCTGTGGTTTTCTTTTTGCTTGTATTTTGCTCTTCAAGTGCCCATTTTATCCGTAAGGCAAAACTAAACGTAGAAATTCGTTCTTATAAATTTTATTGAAACTAGGCCACTGGTTGCGCATGCGCAGTTCACGTAGAGAAGCTTGAAAAAAGTGTAGTGTCGAGTCTTGAATATCTCCTTAAAATACAATCGTTAGAAGGACGGTTGGTAATTCGTCTCTATGTCAACCAAAGGTATTATCAATGTGGGGTTTTTTCTCTTGTAATAAATTAATGATAGTTCACCTGTGATCTAAAATTTAATAATAATACTCAATGTTTAAACATTTAACAGGTTAACCACTTCCGTAATAAGACTGGTGTCAATGGTGGCCAGTATTAACATGAGTGGTGTTAAAGATTAATTGATTTCTTTACTTTGAGTCTGAAAAAAGTGAAAAAAATAGTATTAAAAATTATGTTTAGTACATTTTTGCTGCCTGTAAGTTTTGTTAGATTTGTGTTATATCAGGGCTCCATTTAAACTAGCTATGTTAAGGTGTTTCCCTCCAGTTTCTGTGTAGCCGCACCTACCATTTTTGAGCGGCCGTTTAACTAACTTTCCTTTATTGAATTAGAATGAAACTTACACAAAATATTGTACAAAGTTTGAAGTTTATAAAAGTATAACAATTTTGTAAATCGGATTTAAAATTGCGGAGATAAACGAGAAAAATTGAAATCGCTTGAGTCTAAATTCCGAGCGATTGCGATGGCATCTAGAAAAATCAAAACTATTACGATAAACTATAACATATGGCAAACAAAATATCTAAAAATTAGAAAATTTTGTCAAGCCGATTTTGAGTAAATCAGAAAAACATTTCGAACTTGTGATTTTGCATGTGTATGAACACATCTACAAATTCCTCAATTAAGCTTATAAAAGTTTAATTTCTCAATCTCAAATTTACGCCAAAATGTGTGTTTAGTGTATGAGATGAAACTTTGAAAGTTTGAAAACGTTTCTCGTTTTAGTTTTGGAGATTCGATATTCTGTAGGAAACCGTAGTTTTTTGACTGAGTCCTTGATATTGTAGTTTTAGCACTTTTCTACATATTTCAAAAACCGCGAGATAGATTTTTTTTAAACTTTTATGATCATTTCTTTATAATATGAACAACATTGTCTCAAATTTTCATCTTGATTGAAACATTGCAACATGGTCAAATGAAATAATAAAGTTCACCTAAAACGCGATTGAAACTTTGTGCTTTGATTGCACGGTTGAAGGCGCACGTCGGAAAGACGCTTTAATTAATTCAGGTGAAGTGTAACGCATTTCTGCGTGTTGAGAATTATGCAAATCGCGATGACTTCTTTCTTTTCCCTACAATTCAAAATGTCGAGAGAGTCCAGTGCACGTCAAATGCGAATAAAAAAACCTGCTTTCAAATAAACGTCCCACTGAAATTCGTGAGAACGATAAAAATAACGTGGAACACAGCCCCTAACTACCAATTTAATCATTTGTATTTTAGGCTTCTTAATATAGTTAACTCAGATTAGCAATTTTATGTAAACTTAGATCTCCTAGTATAGTTTTTACTGATTTAGGAGTATTTTATTAAAGCATTAAAGCATTAAACGTTACTCCGCACATCATGATGGTCACGCAGAAATGCGTTGCGCTTCACCTGAATTAATTAATTAAAGCGTCTTTGTGCGCCTTCAACCGTGCAATCAAAGCACGAAGTCTCAATCGCGTTTTGGGTGAACTTTATTATTTTATTTGACCATGTTGCAATGTTAAAATCAAGATGAAACTTCGAGGCAATATTGTTCATATTATAAAGAAACGACTAAAAAAGTTAAAAAAAAATCTATCTCGCGGTTTTTGAAATATATAGAAAAGCGCTAAAATTACAATATCAAGGACTCAGTCAAAAAACTATGGTTTCCTATAGAAAATCGAATCTCCAAAACTAAAACGAGAAACGCTTTCCAAATTTCATAGTTTCATCTCATACTCTAAACACACATTTTGGCGTAAATTTGAGATTGAGAAATTAAACTTTTATAAGCTTGATTGAGGAACTTATTGATGTGCTCATACACATGCAAAATCACAAGTTCGAAATGTTTTCCTGCTTTACTCAAAATCGGCTTGACAAAAGTTTCTAATTTTTAGATATTTTGTTTGCCGTATGTCATAGTTTATCGTAATAGTTTTGATTTTTCTAGATGCCATCGCAATCGCTTGGAATTTAGACTCAAGCGATTTCAATTTTTCTCGTTTATCTCCGCAATTTTAAATCCGATTTTCAAAATTATTACAATCTTATAAACTTCAAACTAAGTACACTATTTTGTGTAAGTTTCATACTAATTCAATAAAGGAAAGTTAGTTAAATGGCCGCTTAAAAATGGTCGGTGCGACTGCATGGAAACTGGAGGGAAACACCTTAAACTGGATGTTCCTGTATAAATATTGATTTAAATAAAAAAAGTATTAAATTTGAACCTGGACTAGTTAAGGTTACAGTGTACCTTCAGATCGAAAATTTATTGAAAATTTTTTTTTCGCGTTAAAATAAAGTTTACAGAATGAACTTTCATCCAAAAAAAAAGTATCGAAAAATAGTGAAAATTGACGGAGAAATGACGGTATAACTTTTGTGGGCGGAGTTTGTTTATTAAGCGATATGTTTTTTTAAGCGTCGTTTTCTCAAAGTTAAATTTTCGCTTGTTGGGGACACTTTAAAGAGCTACAACTCAAAGGGAATTTGTTCGATTTTCCTTAAATTTGGACAGAAGCTAGGCTAACATATAATCAACAAACACGTGTCGGCGAATTTCTTAATTCCGAAAACTTTTTCGTCAAGAGCAATTTCCGTGCGATCATTCCAATTTTTTTTCTCCCCTTTTCGAAAATATTCTATAACTTTTCACTGCAATTGAATATGGGAAATCGCCGACACGTTTTTTTAGCGCTTCGTGTCCGGAAACCCGAGAACAAATCAAATTAGCAAAATATAATAATCGCTTTGAGTTGTAGCGTTTTAAAGCTGATTCGGACATTCGAATTAAGACGTCGTAAAAAATTCGACAATTCTTTTTTTTACCAAATTGTTTCCATATTTAGATAGCCAGCTCTATAAGCTTTAATTTGATATCTGGGTTTAGGTATATTAAGTGTAATCTTAAGACGCTAGAGCTGTTATACTGGAGACACCCCCGAAGGTACACTGTAACCTTAACCGCAGCTGAAAACCAAACGTGTGTTACTTTACTGAACACTATGGAACGTTTTTTTTTTCTTTAAGAAAGTACCCCATCAAAAGAAAACTTAACTTGTAAACGATGGCACCAAAAACTTGTCAGTAAATAAGTTGCACAAGAGAATACAACGAGTACATCACAAATGGATACTTGTATTTTGCACATTACGTAGCCAACCAACATTTAATACTAACATTATTTTTCATCACTATTTCTTCATCTAAACCTAGGCTGGCTCCTTTACATTTATGCAGCTCACTGTACTCTTTTAATTTAAATAAAGCAACTAGCAGCAACAGTCAACTTTGGTCGTGTTCTATTGGGATCAACCGTTTCAACCTAAACCGGTTTTGGTTGATTTAGTTGAGTTGTCCCAATAGAACACTTTTCAACCATTTTCGGTTTCAACCAGGTTCAGAGCAGTTGAAATCGTTGATCAACCAAACCAACCGAAAACGGTTTTTTCCCAATAGAACACGAAAAAAATCCAACCAACCCAACCAACCGAAAATGGTTGATCCCAATAGAACACGGCCTAAGAGTAATCCCAATAGACGGGATTCTCAATTTATCACAATTACCCCACCCCTCCCCCCTCCGGCAGAGAATTTTGTTAATAACAGACTTTAATTAGGAGGATTTCTTGAACTTTGAAAAATAACATCTCTATCTTCACAGTGAAGAGTGGAGACATCGACTTTTTACGTTAGCTTCCTAACATGTTTGTCCCTATAAAATGCCAAGTAAACGGAAAGGCGTTGGTCTACGTATCGGATCTACCTCGGAAATCTGTGATGCACTTCAGAAACGTTCGGAAAACTTCGACAAATAATCGGAAACGTTCGTACTATACAAATACAATTTTCAAATCTTTGGAAAATCGTTAGTAGCCTTGTAATTAATATATGTATTAACCTAGCGTGAGGTCTGTATTGGGAAATATTATTCGAGCCCTTTTTTTCCCGTACGGACCGAACAAGCTAGTTTGGGTATTGCTTTAGTTTGCAAATCATTGTCTTGTTTATCTCTGCTGCGGAGCGAGCGTATTCGACGTATTCGTCTGGATAAAAAAAACTCGAGCACGTCATTTTCGTTGTACAACTTCCAAATAACGGTGAAAAAACTTCTTACTTAAAATTTAAAACATTTTTTTTTTGTTTTCCGTAAAAACCGAAACGATATGAGCTATGTTGGATACTTTGCTTCGTAAGCGGTCCATCTTAGCGGTGCGTATTGCTAAATTCGGACCGCTCAGAGAACCAATCAGAATGTTCCTTTCATCAAGGACCAGTTTGCCTATATAATAAATGCCCTTTGTGGCCGCTTGGAGATATAAACATTTTTCTTCACGTGCACCGACATCTCACACATTCGTTGCATTCACTCCAGGAAAAATCTGAGCCAGTCCCAAGTGTTCATATCGGGGGGATCGAAGGATAAGCGGCGCGCAGAAGCAAAAATATCGCGATTGCTAACGGAGAGGGTTTGCGCACCGGTTTTAAGTTGCTACCCGGCCCCACAATCTAAACCCCTGAAACAGGCTAGAGAAATCTCCACACGTCCATCTACTATATACATCGATTTAGAAAGGGTTATCGTGGATTATGCATCGATTTAGAAAGGGTTATCGTGGATTATACATTGATTTAGAAAGGGTTATCGTGGATTATACATCGATTTAGAAAGGGTTATCGTGGATTATACATCGATTTAGAAAGGGTTATCGTGGATTATACATCGATTTAGAAAGGGTTATCGTGGATTATACATCGATTTAGAAAGAGTTATCATGGATTAGATAGGCTCAACTAAAGGAACCCCACGAGGGTAAAGACCAAAGACGTTTTATAACCACTTGACAATTTTACTATTCATCCACTATTGAAAAGATTACTTATCATTATACAGCGTTTTTCAATTGAGTGTCGGAAGTAATTTTGCGATTGCTTTGGTTTTGCATTGCTAAGCTTTGTGATTGGCTAAAAAATCTCGCGCCAATTTTATGAAATAATCAAAAGCAAAACCTTAGCCAGTTGTCACGTGCTAATCTCTTTGCTACATGTATTTGCTTTGACCTCTGATTGGTTCATTGGATTGTCTGCCTCTGTTGTCAATGGCCAAAGTAATTACTTTGTTTGTTTATTTGTTGGTTGGTTTTTTTGTTTTGCGAAACTTTAGTAAAAACTGCTTTATAGAAAGCGACCTTGCATTTTGTTATAAGTCCTCGTATCATACCGTCTAGTAACTTGCTCGCTATTTAAAGTTAACGCCTAGTTCTAAAATAACTTAACATTTCCCTTTTTTTTCATAAGGTCTTTTTTAGTTCGAAAGGAGACTATGATATATCAAAACTAATCAGTTAATTCATTAATACCTTACCAAAACAATTCTTTCGAAAATCATGACGAAGATGACTCCGAACAACATGTTGTTCAACTAAACAAGGAAAATTATATTCTTAATATTTTGGTTTTAATCCAAAACCGTTTTCAAGACGACTGTTTTAAAAGGAACTTTTACAAGCAACTACAGCTTGTTAATCGCTTCGACGATGTTGAATCGTGTTAAAGCCTTTGAACACTACCTTTAACATGTTGTTGAAACGCACGCACAATAAAGCTTTAGTTCTTTGAAATGAATTTCTTGAAAATGTTGAACGAATATTGAAACAGTTTAAACTGCTTCTACGCAACCTTTCTTATTTGGTTTCAAAATGGCATCAACATTCGCTCAAAAATTATGTTGAACAGGCCCTCGTTGTTCAAAAGGTGGATAGCGCTATCCACCGGATAAATCACTATCCAGTGGATAGTCATTAACAAAATCAACTGTGTTATCCACTGGATAGTGATTTATCCGGTGGAAGCGCTATCCACCTTTTGAACAACCGGGGCCAGTTGTTTAACAATACTGAAACCGTTTAAACGTCCATTAAGCTGCTGTCGCACGTAACAACTTTTCGTGGAACTTGTCTCGCAAAAGATATTGTTGCAAGTACAATGTTACACGTTTTATAATTGCCATGCAACTTGTTTGCCAAAAAAAAAATTATGAAAGTTGAAAAATGATACAAGCAAGGTGTGGTAAATATATTTGGGTAACGGTCCCGGAGGGGTACAATGCCCATTTTGGGATGGTGGTGTGCCGCTACGATAGGACTCCCTTAAGGTTACCGTGTACCTTCAGATCGACCATTTTATTGAAAAAAGTTGGGGGGGGGGGGGGGCGTCAAAATAAAGTTTACGGAATAAACTTTCATCCAAAAAAATTATCGAAAAATAGTGAAAATTGACGGAGAAATGACGGTATAATCTTTGCGGGCGGAATTTGTTTATGAAGCGATATATTTTTCTAAGCGCTGTTTTCTCAAAGTTAGTTTTTTGCTTGTAGGGGACACTTTAAAGAGCTACAACTCAAATGGAATTTGTTCGATTTTCCTCAAATTTGGACAGAAGCTAGGCTAACAGATAATCAACAAACACTTGTCGACGAATTCCTGATTTCGTCAAGAGCCATTTCACTCCAATTTTTTTTCTCCAATTTTTTTTCTCCCTTTTTCGAAAATATTCTGTAACTTTTCACTGAAATTGAATATGGGAAATCGCCGATACATTTTTTTAGCGCTTCGTGTCCGGAAACCCGAGAACAAATCAAATTAACAAAATACAATAATCGCTTTGAGTTATAGCGTTTTAAGGTGGCTCCCTATGGTTTTGTAGCTGCGCGCGCGCTGATGACGCGAACGTTAGTGAATTTGCGCGCGCTCACACGAAAAAGTAGATTTATAACATAGTGCGTTAATTTTCTCGATTTTATGACGTCAGCAAAGCCAAAAAAGGCAAAATTAAGAGCGGATGTTCTTGTATTTCCTTCGGTGATAAATTGGGTGTTTCTTGGTGTTGCGGAAGTCATTAATTGTTGGTTAGCTTTTGTTTTGTGGTGTGGGTATTGTTCAGTGTCTTTTAAATCTTTTGTTTTAAGTCATTTGGTGATCACACCATCCGCAAACTCTCGATAAATTGCATCGTGTAACTTGGTTTGTCGTGCCTATAAAATTGTGACCAAGTCTGACCAAAAAGGGCTAAAATTGTGACCAAGTCGGGACAAAATTGTTACAAAGTCGTGCCAAATTGTGACCAAGAGAGAAGAGAATAGAAGCTCGAAGAGAAGCTCGAAGAGAAGCGAAGAGAAGGAAAGAGAACAGAAAAGAAAAGAAAAGAAAAGAAAGGAAGGGAAGGGAAGGGAAAAAGTCGCGGCTGCCGCCGCCCACAAGAACCTGCGGATTCCTAAGCTTGTCAACTGTCAAATTTTAACAGTTCGCGAACAACACCGCCAGCAAGACAGGCGAAGAAGTTATAGAAACACAAGTTTCGTCCTCAGATTTTTTGAGTTATCTTCACGAGCCATGTTAGCCGAGAACATTATTTTTCTAGAGAAGAATGCACTTGGCTAAAGTGTTGTTTAAATAGGTTAAATGTTTCAATTTGCATATGTCAAAAGTAATTTAAAACCTTTCCAGTAACGCATAACACAGCTATTTCATAAACATCTCGCGATCAGACACCACGAAAATATATCCAATTTTTTTTTCCTCTGTATCCAAAACATAGAAAACAAAATTAAATGAAAAAGTGATTGCTTTCAGGTTATTTTAGCCCGCGAAACATTCACTAGCGCTTTGCGTCCAAAATTTGGACGCAGACGTTAGATATTCTGAAACTCGCGTGCAGGCTCCCCCTTGCCGGCGCCCCTTCGAGCCAGGAGCCTGTTCGCAGGCTAGGAAGGGAAGGGAAGAGAAAAGAAAAGAAAAGAAAGGGAAGAGAAGGGAAGGGAAGGGAAGAGTGATGCATTCTTCATTCGTAAGGTTGGTTTGGCCAGCCGTAATAAAGTATACTCATTTAAACTTCAAAAATCTACGTTGTATCGGTCTCTGCCTTTAGATAATTTTCAATTATTAAGCCAGTTAGATCACTAGTTTGATGCTTGTTTGCTTCTGAGAGCTTTTTTCGCTATTGGGTTTTTTAAAGGTCTTTCAAGAATGAGGATGTTTGAAAACATCCTCATTCTCTGCATTGTTCGCAATATGAGACGACAACAGTCCGTGCACACATTGTTTACATGCGATCGGACGCCAGCACATAGCAGGCGCCTCTGGTTGCTGCTATAAGTTTTTATTCCATTTAACAAGACAAATATCTTTGTAAAAAGATTAAAGGAAAATAGAGTTTACATAACAAAATTGTACAGCAACTCAGTTTATTCTTTGAGTTAAGCAAGGGATCGAATGAAACAAAAGAAACGGCAAACTGATCCTTACGGCAGAAAAACAGAAGTAGAAGCAAACAAAATTAAATTAAATTGAATATAATAGTTCCCAATATTTCGCTTTGCAAAACAAAGCTCCTTCAGGGGCTAGCACTATAAATGATTAGCTGTAAAATCGTTATACAAGTGGCCTTTGAAAAAACTAAAAAGAATAACAAAAAGTAGTATGTAGGGAGTCAGTCAAATTACGTTTTTCTGAAGGCCCAAAATAAGCCGCCAAACGCCCCAGTTACCACCCCACAGGACTCATTGCATTTGCCCTGTGGGGTGGTAACTCGGGCGTTTGGCGGCTTATTTTGGGCCTTCAAAAAACGTGAATTTGACTGACTCCCTACATACTACTCGGGGCTTTCATATGTTTAAGTTGTTTACAGGGCTTAACCGGCCGCGTTATTACCAATTGGAGAAACCACCTCCCGTTGGTATACACACATTGTGACAATGGGGAAAGGAAGAAAGTGTGTTATGACTCAATCAGCTAAACGAATAAACTTTAACCACTCAAGGCATGGAAGTCTTTGTTGTAATGGATGTACCCATCTAAATTCTGAAGGCTGCAAACACTTTCTACAAACTCTAGGTCAAATATCTCCTGTCCCTCTACCCCCACCATCTATTGTACCGCAATATATAATCGAAGCTGCGCAAAGACTGACTCCACAACAACTTGTGGCACAGTGCTTGTGAATGCTGATCCTGCATGAGATCACCTCAACAGGGGTTATCACCAATTGGAGAAATCACACCCCCTGTATATACCCACCCACATGGCGAACGTGAAAGCTTTCAAGGCCTTCCTTAAATCACGCGAGACTGGTCTGATTCAAAGGAGCGAAGAATGGGTCAAAGCCAGACAAAATACAATCGGAGCATCGGAGATCTCTGCCTTGACAGGGTCTTCGCCATTTGAGAGTCAGTCAAGTCTAATTCGCAAAAAAGTAAACCCCATCGACATGAGCAAAAATGTGGCCTGCGCTTGGGGCACATTGTTTGAGTTTCTAGTCCGTGAATACTTTGAGAAGAAACATTCTGTCAAAGTTTTCGGATATAAGGGCTCTATAAATCTTCCAAAGGATCACCCTCTTTTTGGAAAGGTTTCTTTCAGCCCAGACGGATATTTCTCACACAAAGACGAGACAATTGTCTTGTTAGAGTTTAAGTGCCCTTACACCAGAAAGATCGCATGCAAAAAAATTCCTAAACAGTATCGTGATCAAATACAAACCGGCCTTGCTCTCAGCGGGGAGAGAGTTAACAAAGGCTTGTTTGTAGATGCCTATTTCAGAATGTGTTCTTTGAAGCAGCTTGGCCTTAGCCTTGAACATAATTCCTTTCCAAACAAAGGGGCTGTTCACAAAACGAAAAAACCATCAGCATGTGCATGTGGTATTTATCTTCTATCTTCCAAACAAAAATTATTTCCGGGTCAGACAAAATTACTTGACCTCGGCGCAACAAAAGCAACAGCTATGTTTGAAAAAATTATGAAAGGAATTTCATCTGGAGAGTTCGTGTGTAGCGGTGATTGGTTTTTTATGAGCTATGCTGAGGATAAGAAACGAAGCGCTTTAGGTTTTTTGAAGGAAATAAACAGAATGACATTCAGTGAAGCTTGGCCCCCAAACTATTATAAAACAGTTGCCTTCTTTTCATGGAAGCTTCTTGATATAACAACAATTTGGGAAACAAAACAATTAAATTTCTTAGAAAATATTCACGAATCGATCAACCGGTTTCATGAAAATTTATCAAAACAAAAACACCTTGACAAAACCATACCTGGTGAAACATTTGAAGACAACATCGGCGATGACAGTGCCATGTTGGAAGCCATTCTTATTGAGAAAGCGGAAGCGCTTACTCCAGATCTTTGAAAGCATTGTTCCATAAATGTTCGTTTTTAATTATCATATTGTTTGACATCTGTTGTCTCATGTAATTCACAAGCGCTCGTTGCGGGGCTTCAAGCGGTGTTGTAATGTTCATGATTTTGTAGATCACAAACGTACAAGAGATTACGGACCTCCGCCCCCGTTTTTTCCTCGTCCCCAAAATCCCCTCTATCAACATCCTAGAACAACACAACCCACAGTAAACCCGTAACTTGCTTGGATGAGTTCTCCGGAGGCTGCAAAACTCTCTACAGCTGCCAAGGCTAAGGCTATCTCAGACTTCAAAAGGCGTTTCCCGCACGCTGATATGTCAAGATTTACAACAGAAGTTTCTTTCGACGAAAAGCACAAAGCCTCAGCAGTAGTGTTTTTCCCAGAGGGGCAAGGCTCCTGGGCTATGCCCTCAGACATACCGCACAAGAATTGGACACAAGCCCTGAAAGACGCCCTTGGCTTAGAGTATATTGGTGGTTTCCCCTATCAGTTGACGTTAAACCGAAACACACAAAAGCCAATCCCTGCTGTTGAATTCTCCACCTCAATCGATAAAGACATGATGATTGGCTCTGTCTTGAACGATGAAGCGCAAAAGATCTATGTCACGCCAACTGATTATTTCACAACGAAATACAGAAACATTTTCAGAGACACACAAATTTCGTTCACAACCGCGAAATATGGGAGAAAGTGGCTCGGCGGTCCGCATATGAGTTTCTGGCCAAAACAACTGAACTTCGCCTTGTGGTGTGCAACAACCGGCTGCGGGATCTCGCGTGACCTTCTGTTTGATAAGAACTCTACTCTCTCCCTAACCCCGCAGCTCCGGTCATTTTACAGGTTTCACGTCTATTTCACAACAAGACGAATACTCTACAAGCTGGGTGGGGAACAGAGCGTGAGTGCTTTGCCAGACGACCCCACATTCAACCAGAAAGACAACAAGTTCAACATCGACGCATACAAGAGGATTTGCCAAGAGTTCGGTGTAGACCCCAATTCTGACTTCCGTTTCACATACGGCAAAAATCACGGGCTTGGCAATGTGTACATTTGGGTCGCATATGATGGGCCCAGTTCTACTGATTACAACTATCCTGATCCCGATCTAGCCCTGTTTGATGACGAGCGCGTGACAGACAGAAAAGACCCAAACTATCGAGCAAACGGCATATACTTCGTTCGTAACGACCAGGGCGCTGTTAGTCAGTTCGAGCACTTTGTACCGAATTACGCACAAGGGTTAACACAGCCAGGGCTCGCGCGTATGAACCAATCAATCGAGGCCTTTGTGTACTGCATTCTGGGTGCACAAGCCAAAACCCGCAGCAGCATCATTGGAAGAGGAGGCCGGGCGTTCGAAACGCAGAGAGTATTCCTCACCCATCTAGAGGAGGCCATAATACTGAACGACATCGCAACAAGCGTACAGCGATATCAGCTTGCCATCCAAGCAACGACAGTGCGCTTAGACTTTGCGACAGCGCCCGGAAGCTGGCTCATGCCATCACGCATGATTATCAACACAGAGAGCGTGGTTGGATACAACAACAATCTCAAGGAGGCAACGCAAGGGGTGAAGCTGGGTGTGAACAGCGATGTTAACCTGGGCACAAAAAAAGCCTCCCTTCGCCCCATGGATGGGGGACCAACAAAAATAAATCCACCAAACAGTCATCTATCAAACCCGATACATAAACAGGCCACACAGGCCCAGGGCATCGCAAAGGCCACACCACAACCAGCCACACCCACACCACAGCCCACACCACAGCCCACACCACAGCCCACACCACAACCCTACTCACATCACGTAAACAAGGCACTCATTGGTGCGGGTGCGATTGCTTTAGCAGGCGTTATCGTTTGGTTTAGATAAGTGTTCAAGACTTCGCACGCTTGGTGACCCTTTCAACAAGGAAGGCCACCACGGCAAGGATGAGCAGCCAGGCGTGTTCACCCAGAAAGGAGATGACCGACCCAGCAGCTTTGAAGATGAAGCTCACAATTGAGCCAATCAAGCCAGGCAGGGCGTTGGCTGCCTTTTTGCCAAGCTCTTTAAGCCCATTTCCAATAGCCTTGGTGGCCTTTGCCAGGCCATTCAAGGTGGCGAGTACCACAGCGCTGATGGTGATGCCAGCTGCCAGAACAATCGCTTGCAGGGTCCAGCCATATTTCTTGAAGATTTCTCTAACCCGCTCTCTCAAAGACATGCCCCTTTCACGCACCTCAATTTCTGTGTTGACCCTTGCTAGCTCTTCTTCACGTTCAGCAACCCGGGCTTCCGCGGCTTCTCTTTCAGAGGGAGAAGTGTTCTCATCCTCTATGACGCGCTTGTCTTCAGCGTTCTGCCGTTCAAGCTCTTCTTTGTTCTGTTTCAGTTCGTCCAGTGGTTTCACAGCGTCCTGTTTTCCTCTAAGCTCCTCTCGGCGTCTGTCTAATCCCCTACTGTCAAGTTTTAGTTTGTCGATTTCTTTTCGTAGTTTGTCTGCTTGTTGGGGAATTTTTGGGCATTGTCCAGTTGTTTTCGTTTAGCTTGATGCTCAGCTTCAACAGCTCTCTTTTCATTTTTTAGTCTTTGTATTTCCTCCGTATTCAGTGGCCCATGTGCATCTTCCTTCTCTTGAATCTGGTCATCAATATCTTTGATTCTATTTCTGAGGGCATCCGTGTCGCGGCGAAGTTTTTGTGCATCCGCACCCCTTTGTTCCATTTGTTGTAGTTCATTTTGTTTTGCTTCCAGTTCTTTTTGAGTTGCTTCAAATGCAGCATTTGTCTCATTGAACTCTTCAGTCAAAGACTTTCCGAGAGCAGCTTTGATCTCTTTGGGAAGAGAAGCGTTGAGAGTCTTTTCGGAAGCCCCACGGCTTCTTGTGTAAAGAGGATACCATTTGTCTCTAGTATGATATTTCACCTCGATGATGGCCCCACCTGATTTTGGTTTCGTCTCGTACCGAAAATTAAGTTGATTTCTTGTCTACGCTGGTAAACTCGTTCTTAACCTCGTCAAAGGCCATATCATCCATTGTTAACAATCGCCGGTCTTGAGTAGCCCCTGTAATGAAAGAGGTTTCTTCAGTGCGGGAGCCTTGTTGTTCTGGGGGCAACCTTGTTCTTGGGATCATAGGCACTTGTTCACCAGATGGTGTGGAAGCAGCCCCTGGTAGTAGATAATAATCACCGGTTCTGGTGCAATCCTCGGCCCCCCTAATTTTAACGTTAAAATCATTGATTCTTCCTGTTCAATCCCACACAACTCTCCCAACTTTCTTCCCCTTATTTCTCACGTAACATCAATCACCCCAAAAAACCCCACACGTTTCACTTCTAATTTTTTCCCATGATTTCTCACACAACTTCGCTTCTTCTTCTTTCCACACAACTTCCATTCCCTCAATTGTTCACAAACATTTCAAAGTTCCACTTCCACTCTTCTCCTACAATTCCCCACAATTCTACCAATTGCAACATGTTTCACCCATTGCAACATGTTTTTAATCAATTCGAACACGTTTGAATTAGGGGGCCTCGGATCCCACCAGAACCGGTGATTATTATCTACTATAAGGGTGAAAAATCTATTTCAGAAAATCCACTCCGGGAAAATAATTTTAAAATCCACTCCGGAAAATAATTTTCAAAATCTCTCCCGGAAAATCTATTCCTCTTCCTGTACCACATATCTTGAGTTTCCTTTCAAAATTTTCATTCCCATTCCCAACAGAACATCTTCTTTCACATGAAATTTTTGCTCCAGAATGAACAACTCAACACGTTCTCCGAATTTCTCCTTCTTTTTCAGGAAGCGAACAATTTGTTTTCGTTTCTTCTCCAGCCGCTCTGCTTTAATATCTTCTTCCGTTCTTAACATTTTTAATTCAATCTTTTCTTTTTCAACTTCCACTTCCACTTCCTTTCTTTCAACTTCCACTTCCACTTCCACTTCCTTTCTTTCACCCAATCTCCAATGCCCCCTTGCAAACGTGTCAATTCCATTTTCCAAGACTATTAACTTATCGTCATTGTTAGACAACGCAATCTTCTCCATTCTTTCTGTGTAAAGATGATGTTGTCTGCTTCGAATCACATTTTGCTTTCGAATTTCATTTCCTTCTCCTTTCAAGCATTTCACAAAGTTTTCAAACCGCAACTGCTTTTTGATCACGCATTTCTTCACTCCTTTTGCTTTCTTTTCTTCCTTTCCTTCATCCAGCAGGAAAGCATAAAGTTTTGGTCTCAATGCCACAAACTCTTTCATCATTTTCCCACCACATTCATCTTTCATCAACCCAATCTTTTTCTTGTTTTCTTTCACAATTGGCAACCCGTTCAAGACAGCGGGGTGATCTTTGGGAAAGTCATTTGTATCGAAACGCTCTTTTACATCTTCCACAATGTCAGCAAAGAAATCCTCTGTTCCAATTTCATAAACCAGTGAATCTGTGTCTGTGTAAAGAACTTGGAGATCTTTCCACTTTTTCTTTGCATAATTATAGTGAAAGTCGTACATCAAGGTTTTCGATAAATCCAGGATGGACATTCCAACATAAACTGGTTTATTCATCACAATCTGAGTTTTCCTCATCTTCACCGCAATCAGAAATTCATCGAAAATTTGCAAATCAGCAAAGTTTGACTTGTTAACCAGTTTCTCTGCTCTTTCAGCATCTTTCACCAGTTCGATGCAAACTCTTTTTCGCACATTCTCCATTGTCTTCCCGAAAACTGAATTATTCATCAACTTGAAGAAATCTTTTTCAAATGCATTCTTAGCGTTCATTCTCAATTTCGTGTTTTTGTTAATATAAGATTTCATGAAGGCTTCTTCCCGAAATGCAATCCCTCTTCTCACCTTTTTCAGTTTCATTCCCAGGGAAAGGAAGAGTTTCAGATTTTCTCCATGCAGGACCATGTTCTTCTTGTCTCTCAGATTTTGAGTCAACTTCCACACTCCACCCAGCTTTAAACTTTCTGGAGCCAGGGGAAAATCATTGTGTGAATCATGCAGCTCCTCTGGGTATTCCAAATCAACTTCCAGAATGCATCCAACGCCTTCTTCATCCACAAATTCCTTCCAATTCCGAAGTTCATCTTCCTTCATCCATCTGAAATCACCAACTGGAAGAGGCTTTGACATTGCCCATCCATAAAGGTTATTTGCATCGAGATAAACAATGAATTTGGAGGGTTGGCTTGCATCAAAATCTTCCATGAATTTGTTATTTGCCTTTGCATATCTCTTGAATGCATTGGAATTTCCACCTCTCATTCCTCTTTCAACCATCAGCAGCATATCCACGTCATTCAACAATTCCAATTTCACCCCTGTGATTTTCAACATTGCATTCCACGCCATCCCAGGGGTTGTAAAGAAATGAGCAGGATCCAACTCATAGTTTTCCTCACAAAGTTTTCGAAAATTTTCAACAACATCTGCCAACAACAACACATCCGTTTTCAGATAGAGATCATGAAACTCTCCCATGTTTTTCATCTGCCATTTCTCCCAGACATTCTTCGCGTGCTCAAAATCGTCATCTCCAATTCCTGCGTCATTCAATCTGGAGAAAAACGCTTCTTTCTCTGGTAAGATCCCATCAAACTTTTCAAATGAATCCATGAATTCATAGGGATAAACTCCTTTCCTTGTCATCAAGTCAAACTTTTCTCCCTGGAAAAATCTCGCAGTTTCTGTTAAATCTACCTTGGGAAGATTCCCCACCAAATTTCCCAGGGCAGATGCCATGAATTTGAAAGAGTCCAAAAAACGGATTTCATGCTTCACAACAATTTCTTTTCCATCCCAAGTATTTTCCCGTTTCAATTCAAACTTCAGGGAGAAGGAAATATATTTCTCCTCATTGTTGGGGATGCATTGTACATCCAAAACTTCATCCAATGTACCCAAAGCCCTCACGAAAAGATGTGAGTCATAGTTTGCCAGGTTGTGGAAAAACACGGGGGTGAATTTTGGTCTCTGAAACATTCGATTGCAATAGCGATGAGCTGCTCCTCTGAATTTCCCAGTGAAATGACAGTGATCTCGCACTTTCATCATTTCTCCCTTTCCTTCAAATTCACCCCGGCACAACCAACAAAATGTGGCATGATTGTAAATTCCCCATTCTTCTTGGGAGAGTGGAATCATTTTCTTCTGTTTTAATCCCAGCTGTGCCTTTTTCACTTCCTCAATGAGTTTTCTGATAAATTCTTTAGGAAGTTCTAACGATTCCTTTTCATTTCCAGCTCGTTTCAACACAGGCTCCATTTCCAAAAACGGGGAAACCAAATGAAACGCAAATCCACAGGGAAGATGTTCTTGCATTTTCTGAGTCTTCTTCCTTCCCTCATCCTCCACAGGTTTCAAAATTGATTCAAAATCAGCATAACCCACAACTGGCACATGAATCATCTTTGAGAAGTTGCTGAAAGAACATTCACCTTCAGGCATCACAATCTTCGCTGCTTCAAATTCCACGCATTTGCTTTGGTGTTTTCTCAGGCTTTCATCACTGGGAAATGAACTGATACATCTCTTGCAGAAGAATCTTTGATGTTCAGTCCTTGAAACTTGCGACCCAGCCAATCGCGAAAAGTTTTTCACGATGCAGAAATGGCTTTTAAACTCTTTTTTCAACAGCAACAAGTCAACATGTTGGACCTTTTCTTTATCCGTCACTCGCAGGGGGAAAAGCTTTCCATCCCACCCAAAAACATTCACTGAAATGTCATTTCTCCTTTCAAATTTTTCAATATCTGCCAAAGTCGTTGGAAACCCAATTCCACTCCAATCAAGCTCTTCAGCTTGTGTTCTCAGCAAACGTGTGATTCTTTCAGGATTCTGTGTCACCATATGTGTTGCTCTTGCCATGCACCATTTGAAACACATCTCATCTTCGTTTTGCATATTCACCACAGCGTTCTTATTTGCCACTTCTTTTGGAAGAGGAATGTATGAAGATCCACCCAATGGGTTCCATTGAACTAAATGAATTTCCAATCTGATAACTCTTTCAAACGCCCAATTACTTCCTCTTCGATTAAAATTCTCCAGATTCTCAATCATTTCTATCCCCATTTCATCAAACAACTCATCAGCGTCAGTTCCCTCCAAATTTCTTTTCATGCGTGAATGAAAAAATGGCGTCTCTTCAATCATTGTTTCATCATCCAAGTCAGGCTTCACCAGCCGACACACCAACACGCATTTGATTCTGGTTTGTCGATTTAGCTTGATCAACTCAACCACATCACCTCTCACTCGCCGGAGAAAATCTTGAGGAGTTGGGGAATCATCTCCTTGGATTTCCAATTGTCTTGCAAATCCATTCAAAGCGGATCTTCTTTCTTTAACAACAAATTGACGATCCCACAAATTCTCAATCTGCTTCTTCAATCTTTCAACCGCGGGATTCAATCTTCTCCGAAGATCAACATCATCCGCACTTTCCAGCCAATTCAACCAATCAGAAACTGTTTCAACATTTTGTTGAACGACTGAAGGAACTTCTTGAGCAGAAATCGGTCTTCTTTCCGGAATCAAAATAGGAACATCAATTTTTTTATTTCTCGAATCTAGGAGGGTTTTCGGGGCTTTGAAAATAAATGGGGCGCCGACATTTCCTTTCTTTCTCGGTCCCTCGGGTTGAGATTCTTCCCAAAGTTCCATCAATTCGGCTTTGGACATTCGAGAGAATCCAACAATTCCTTCTTCACGGGCCCAGTTTTTCAAATCTCGCAGATTCATTTTATTTGGGAAAATAAAAAAAAAATATTTCCTCAAATAAAATGAAGTTTTCGATTCAGGAAGAAGGAAAAGAAAAAAATATTTTTTATACATTTAAGGAAGCCAGCCAGCAAACAGGAATTCCAATTGCCAACATTTGGAGAGTTCTCAAAAGAGCAAACAAAAAATTTAAAAGGAAAGATGGAAAAGTTTTTTACATTCGGGATGAAATAACAGATGAACCTTTTTTCCAAGTTGATGGAGAAGATATTTTTGATTTGGATGAACTAGAAAAGTTTAAAATTTCAAGCCAAGTTTTTATCAATCAAATCCTCAAGAAGAAAACTCATTTCCTTGATTCTGAGGAAATTTCTCATTATCTTACATGGAAATCTCCTGATTTTGTTTTCTTCATTGAAAAATTGAGTGAAAATCAGAGGGGAAAAAAAATCAAGGTAAAAAATTAACCTCATTGAAAACGTTTTTTTTTTTTCATTTCAAAGAAATGAAAAAACTTACAAGTCTTCATTCACTTCATTTACCAGTCTACCTCCTCAGTATCTTCAAAGTTATCAAACGCTGAAACGTTTCCATTGAATTTTGTTACAAAAACTGAATTGATTGAACATGAAATGGATTGACAGTTTCCACAAAAGATGCGAGAAATTCGAAAGATCACATGCCCTGTTAGTTTTTCTCCAATGTGATCATGCGGGTCAAACCGAATGGATTTTCTTCGCCCAACTTCTCCTTCACCAAATTTCGAGAATGGAACGCTGATGTTTCCTTTTTGAGTCAACCACAACTTTCCCCAAACTTTTTCCATCTCGCTTCGATCCGTTTTAATCAGGTTGAAATCTGTTTCTGAAAAATTTCCGAATCTCCAATTTTGTCTATCAACTTTTGACTTATTCTCCATTGCAAGCTTTCTGATCTGCCCCTCTATCTCTTTCATCTTTTCTTTGATTTCAGGGGGTGATTGATCTAGATTGATTCCCAATGAAAATCCGTTTTCATTCTTATGAATTTTAAAGACGCATTTCTCAAGTTTGAGAGTGATTGGTCTTTCTTTGAACCGGAGAGGGATTTCAACAAATGGTTGTATTGTTTTTTTCATTTGCGGTTCTTCGGTTGTGATTTGGTTCGTTTTCAATTCCTTCAACTCCATTTTATATGGAGTAAAAAAAAAAATAATTTTTTTTCTTATTTAAAAAATGGAAGCAGAAGATTTCGAAAGAATGATGGAAGACAGTGATTATATTATAGAATTGATGAATCTCAATTTTAATGACGATTTTGCAATAAAAATTTTACTTGAACTCGAAAAATCAGGTCATCACCCAGAAGATTTTCTTGGGGAACTTTTAGATTTTTGATTTTGATGGAAATGATTTTGAAGAAGATTTCTCAGCAGCAGAAGTTGTTGAAATGATTATGGAACCAGATTTTGGTCCGCTTGGGAATGTGTGATTTCACTCCATTTGGAGTTGAATCACTCCCGGCTCGCAACGGCTCCCTTCGGTCGCTTCGCTCACTCCCGGCTCGCTTCGCTCACTCCCGGCTCGCTTCGCTCACTCAACCCTCAAATTTTTTCTCCCATTCAGCTTCAAACTTTTCCAAATCCAACCCCAAATCAATCACAATCCCATCAACCGCTTCCATTGAAAACAAAAATTCATCCCTGTCGAATTTTCCTCCCCGCAAAGCGAAGCGCAAATCACTCAATGTTTTTTCATAGGTGGTGAAAGCGAATTTCGCCATCTTAATTTTGCTTTTCAGATTCTTCATTTCATTCGCGGTTTTCAAAACTAATCCTGCTCCTGAAATCACTCCCAACACGATTGGGTTCAAAGTCGCGGCTCCAGCAATCGTCCCGATTGCAACCAGACCGGAAGAGGTTAAATTCATGAGCAGATTCATTTTCTTGAATCGACCATGCGCTCGTTTCAAACACCAAAATCTTTTGTGATAAAATCGATAAAGTTTTTTGATCTCTTCCAGTTCTTCTTCCCGAATTGCGGGGTTGATGTGATTGAAAGTAAAAATGTTTTGTTTTCGCGCTCGCTTCACTCGGCTCGGCTCGCTTCGCTCGCTCCCTTCGATCGCTTCTCTCGCTCTCATTTTTCTAGATAATTTCAAAAAGAAATGTGATTTGGGCCTGGCCAATATTTAATGTTCGATCATCTATTCTTGCTGTAAATAATTCTCCTTCCTTATAAACAACATTTGAAAAAGAAAATAATTGAATTCTATTATCTCTGCTAACCCTCGTTCCACTTTGTGATTCTTTATCTGGGAGATATAAACTTAGTTGTGGAAAAGAAGATGTTTTCGATAAAATTTGAGAAAACGCTTTAATTAATTTACATCGAATGGGGATGACTATATCATTGAAAAAATTATCAAAAAGTATATTTATGGCGTCTCCAGATGATTTTCTAAATCTTCCAATCAGCATGAAATTATTCTTCAAATTTGAATTGAGCAATTTGTGGCCATTCAAATCCAAGTCAGTCTCCATAACCATCTTCCCTGCTTCGAAAACAAAAGGGAAATCGAAGACGCTGCTTGCAACATCAGGTTGGGAACCAGCAATGCCATATATGATCAGATTTGCATTTCCTTTTTCAGCGGACTCGGCAGTGCCTCGCCATTTCAAATCCAGGAAAATAAATTCAGGTGGAGTGATCTTCCATTTATGCATATGGATAATGGATCTGGAATACCCCGAAAACTTCTTAGTTGATTGTTGATTGATATTCAGACTGGCGCTCACAACGTTGACGCTCACACCATCCATTGACGCGGGGAAGAATTCCACGCACACGGTAAACTCTCCCTCTGGGAGTTTGAACATATTGAATCCAAGTCTCCCATCGTATTCATTGAAATGATCTTTTGTTATTTTCAAGTCATAAGCCTTCTTGTTGAAATGATGCGGTGAATTTGAAAAATCAGTTATGCCAGTTACTTCCATATCATGTTCAGAGCTGGATTCATCCACATTTTCCATCAGATAGCGGAATGCGTCCTTTGGGTGAGAGGTTGACGTGATATGCGATTCATTGACATATTCTTTAAGTTTCTCTTCTAATTCTATCGTGTGGACTACCACACCTCCTATCGCATTATCCACATAAGATTTTGACGTGGGTTGATGCTTCAGAGTTGGCGCTGCGATATTGTTTATTTGTTGCGAATTCATATCCAAGTTTCCGGTCATTGTCCCACCTTCCAACGAAAGCTTTTTCGCGGATTGGGCATCCACATATCGCATATTTGCGCCCTGATCGGCAACTTCGGGATCTTTCACGTTAAAAATGGTGTGATTTCCCATATCCAAAGCCGTCTCCATTGGAAACGTCTCTTTGCGGCTGAGAAAGATATCCTTGACGTCATTATAAGAAACCAGGTTGTTATAATGCGCTCCCAAATCATGCCATGTTTGTTGTTTTGAGTTTTTCACGTTGAAAAGCCCTTTCAAATCCAGGTCCTTCGTGACTTCATGAGTTGATACATCAGGGTGGAATTTTTTCAGAGTGACCATATTCACCGCTGACAAATCCTGGTTTTCATCAGTGTCCAGATTGACGATCAATTTGCGATTCATTTCTATTTCCCCGGGGTTGATGAGTTTTTGCCCCCTGAGATCAAGATCCCCAGTCATATGGGAAGACCCATCCACCTGGAGAGAATCTGCTCGCAATTGCGTTGCAAGCGTGTCAACTTGGTGCTTTGTGATTGCGTCATCATTGTCAACTCCTTCGGCAACATTAGCCAGTCGTTTTTGTTGGATATCATAATTATTGTTGGTGTCTAATTTCAAACCACCTTGTTGAACTTGTTTGTTGAAATTTTTCATGTATTCCCTCATGTCAACACCTGTGTATCGTCCTACATTGTTGAATATGCCCATTTTAAAAGGTTTCATCAAAGTTTTTGGCAACACTTTTCTTTTCTTTGTCAAGGAAAAGGAATTCGAAGGGTCCAAGTTTGTTGAAAAGATGGGGGTCAATCAAATTCTCCTTTGCAATGAGATCGAGGTGAGTTTTTGTTGCTGGTGGATACAGAATCATATGGGAACAATTCAAACGAATCTTTTGTGGAACATCATAATAGGACTGGGAAAGATAAATTGGACTGATTCCGTGATGCCTTCCATCTGTCCAATGATTTGCGATTTGTTTTTGAATTCGATCGGATGAGTTCATGAGGTCATCAAACACGACGACTTTCCGATTGTTGCTTGGATAATCTGAGGTATTCATGATGTCATCTGGCCCCAGAATTTCGAGAACTGGATATCCGACTTTTTGGCTGACACCTTCCATCAACTTTTGTAGATCAACGATTTTGTCTTGATGTTGATTGGGAGAGTAGAAATAAATTTTATCATAGAAGACGAGAGGTTTTCGCAACATGTGCATCAAAGTGTTTGTTTTTCCACAACGGGTTTGACCCGCAATGAGCATTCGGAAATCTTCATCAAGGAAATCACAATATTTTCGGTCTGGCTTCGCTCCGCTCGCGTTTCGATCATAATTTGGAATCTTCATTTTAAGTGTTGAGATAACATTTATCTTTGGAGATAAATGTTGTTTTGTCACTTAAAATGGATCTTGAAAGAATAAAGAAGTTTGCCGAACGTGAACAGCAGGGATATCAAATCGCGAAAGCAGTCACAGAGGTGAAGAATGAGGTGAAAGACCGAGAAGAGGGGCGTGATATCGTTATGAGTGATTATTTCAAAACCCTCAGAGAACCCTTGCTTGAGCAACAAAAGAAGACAGATGCCAAACAAGATGCAGTGATTGAGCAACTCAGGCAAAATCAACTTGCTTTGACTGATGGCTTCAAAGACTTGGTAGAAACGAACAGAGATATTATTACGCTGTCTACCGAGCTTCCGCAACTTTCGGGCCCGCCGGATGAAAAAGACACTGGTATTTCCATCGCAGCTGTAGAAAATAGGTTTGATAAAGATGATAAAATTATTTTAAATAATTATCATCTTCCCAAGCCTAATGACCTGATGGCTATGAAAACTCAAGAGCTAAACAAGCTCAAAGAGAGTGCTCAGGCAACTGTTAAAATTATTTCGAATAAAATAAGTGGAGTAAAGAGGAGCAAACAAAAAGACACACCAAAAGGTTTATCTGACATTGAATCTTATAAAAGAGAGCAAAAGACATTATCAAGTTATGCAAGCACAATTAATGACATCATATCTTTGCGAAAATACTACACACAACCAAAACATGGGGAAGGCATTCGAAAATACAAACAACCTCGCAGAAATGCCTTCAAGATTCAAAAAGACCACTATGGTGGGCTTCTCATCGATGTCCCCAAACTTTTTAATGAAATGAAACTGAATGCCTTCCGAGGTGGTAAATTGATCTATCAGGCTGATGCAGACAAATCACTCATCGATTTGTTGACAAAGAGATTCAACCCGAAAAAGAACTATTCCTTGAATGCCGTGAGGATTTTCAACGATTTGAACACACTGTCAAATATGCCACCTCATAAATCCTCAGGTAAATCAAGGATGGTGGGATCCAGCGTTGTCTTCTATCAAAAGCCAGAAGAGCTGGCAGATCGGATGAAGATCCTGGTTGGCTCAATGGCTGCTGGCAACAATTCGCATGTCTTGAGGAATGATCTTTCCCAAATAAATGATGAACTCTTGAGAATTGGAGCAATCGATAGAACAATGCATGAAAAACTTTATCAGAAGTATTTAAAATAATGGATGTAAATCGAGTACTTGTCTTTAAATCAATTGATGCAAGAAAACAAAACCCACAAAATAAACCAGGGAATTTCACAACGAGGTTTTCTCCAGAGTTGCAGCTGGAAGAGAATAAACCGCACTGGCTGGCTTTGGATCATCTTTCCATGACGGCAAGCTGGCATAATATCAAGCCTAAATACCGCAACAACAAGTTGGTGATTTCCAAAGACAAGGGCAAGACATGGGAAACAATCACCTTTCCTGCGGGAATTTATGACTATGAAGACATCAACGAATTCATTCACAAAAGCATTGGGAAAAGGAGCGAAGCGACCTCCACAGGTGATAGTTATGGAATCAATGTGTTGTTTGATTTGACCACTTTCAAAGTTTTCATTCAACTTCAAGAGAACTTTCAAATTGATTTTGCAAACAGTGGAAACTTTCACATCTTGGTGGGATTTGATGCGGCTAAACTGACAGCTAGTGCTTATGGAACGAATTTTCCAAATATATCAAACAGTGTTGACAATCTCTATCTCAGATGCAGTCTTTTGAGCGATTCAATTGTCTCCGGGAAAAGGTCAAATGCGCTTTACACGTTCTCAACCAACACTAAAACCAGATCATTGCCATTCGAAATTCAACCAATAAATTACTTGTGGAATAAAATAAACTCCCCGCATATTTCTGAGGTCACCTTCTACATTACTGATGATGAAGACCGAGAAGTTGATTTGAATGATATTGATATTTCTTTGACTGTGGTAATTAAAAATGGATGAAAGAAGAGAAAGAGATCCTGATACAGGTGAAATAAGATATGGAGGTGGTTTTTCTGATGTTTTCTCAAAACTCGCAGCTAAATTAACAGGAAAAACAGCTTCAAAATTAGCTTCAAAGGCAGCAGAAAAATTAGTTGAAAAAGGAGCAGAGAAAGTTGGAGAAAAGACTGGACAACTCATTGGTGAAAAAATTTATGATAAATTTACAACAAAGAAAGCGAGTGAAGTGAGTGAAGCGAAGCGACCGGAGGGAGCCTCAGTGCCAGCGCCCCCGGAAACAAAAGGAAAAGAAATTGGGGAAATACTGAAGAAAGTCCGCTTCCAAGAAGACACTGATAAATTTCAATATGTGAAAGATGTTTATAAGGGCCTCCTCTGAAAAGAAAAAACTATCTAATAAAATGGCAGTGAATTTTAGAAACCCGGAATTCGTAAAAAGATACGAATATACATATTATGATCTCGAAACACCACTCAATGACAATGTCGCGAATAACAATCGGCAGACAAAAGATAATTATCACTTCAACGTGGATAATTCCTCAGAAGCCAATCCGATTGATTGGTATAATGCATATCTGGAGGTTGACTTTAAGCTTGTTACAACGGCTGACAGTGCAACTGGAATAACCGCGGGGCCAAATAATGGCAACCAAGATTGCACGACAACGAATGGCCTGACGTTCATAAAATCAATCAAAGTAGAATGTAATGGGCAAACCATCTATAACAACTCAAGAGCAAATGAATCAGCGAATGCATTGACGCTCTTGAAATACACGAAAACCTATGCCGATTCGGTTGGGCAAGATCAGTTCTTCTATCCTGATACATCAACGGGAACAACAGAAGCACGGCCAGCAGAAGCACTTTATAATGAGGGTTTTGCCAGACGAAAGATCCTGACTGATGCGGCGAATATCAACAAAATATCAATTCCCCTGAATTTATACAGTTATTTCGCTGCTTTCAAAAATAACCTTCACCCAAATATAAAGACAACTCTTCTGTTGGAACTTGAAAATGACAACAACTTGATTTTCAGAAAAGGAGCTGCTCCAGATTCCAAAGTAATTCTCACTAAACTCAGATTGTGGTGCCCCAAAATCATTTTCAACGGAAAAGGCTTGAAACAATATCTTGAAGATTATCTGAAACCGAAAAAGTGGACATATTTGAAAGAACACCACGAAATAGCACAAACAGCAGCTGTGAATAGCTACTTTCGCATTTCCACGGGGCTTCGAAGGCCGCGACATGTGTTGATTTGGGTTGTTCCAACAGCATCTTACAATAGCCAGACACATGATATCTTCAAATTCACGACATTCGGCATTGGAGCAAACAACCGGCACTTCAGTCGAGCCCAACTGGAGTTGAACAACTCAATTTATTACCCTCAATTGGAAATGACAACGGATGAGGAAACTAGGCTTTATCGAGCTTTGATGGCATTCAATTCCGCTTATAATGACGTTTTAAGCGGGCCATTGATTACCCGAGCAAATTTCAAAAACCTCTTTGGCATGCTTTACTTCGATCTCCGAAACCAAGAAGATGATGTGAAAGATGGGGCTGTGTCTCTGACTTTCCGATACGAATTGAGTGGCGCCAACCCAACACAGTACACATTGAACGCCTTGGTGTTGCATGAAAAAGAAATTGAGCTGTATACAGCATCAAACAAACTTCTAGTCAAGGCCTGAAAACTTATTTCGATATTCAAAATATTGAAATGACGTCGTATATTCCATATGGTGTGAAATTATCAGATGGGCAAAAAACAAAGCTTGCAAAAGCTGTGAAAAATAACTCTTCCATAACATTGAGACTTTCGCGAAATGAATTGAAAGGGCCAGATGAACTGTTGCTGACAAAGACTCAAATAAGCAAAGTTCAAAAAGCCATCAGTTTGGGGCGGGGAGTTGAATTGTCAATCTCTAAAACACAAATCAGAAAAGTTGTGGGTGGGAGTCTTTGGACTTCGTTGATTTCCCTGGGATCGAAGCTGCTTCCATTTGCAACAAAAGGGGTTTCAAAAGTTGCCCCGCATCTTGCGACTGGAGCGTTGAGTGCCTTGGGGAGCTTGGGGATTGATAAAATATTTGGAAAAGGAGCACAGCGACCTCGACTGAAAGGAGAAGGAGTGCCAGGAGATCCGTTGTCCTTCATTATGAAGTTGATTGAGAAAGGCATTGAAGTTCCCGCAGTATTCTTATCAAAACTCGCTTCCCTTGGAGACCTCTTGACAAAAGGCCAGAGAAACTTGGTGGGAAAAGGAATTCAAAGCGGAAGTGGAATTACGTTGAAACCAACGCAGAGACAGATTCAAGGTGGGTTATTGGGAACACTTGCCGCTATAGGAATCCCAATGGCTATTGAGCTTGCTTCGAAATTATTCGGATCGGGGCTTCAAGTACCCAGAAAAGGCAAAGGCAAAGGCAAAGGATTGATGGTAAGTCCAAAACCGGGGCTTTATCCCTATCAACCGCCGCCATTTTTTGGAACATGAGAAGGTCGTGGGCGAAAAAAAAATCTGGATCGGGGCTTCTGCTGGGGCCAAACAGTCCCTTTCAAAACATACCGCTAGTAGGGGCCATCCTTTGAGGCCAGCTTGGAAAGATATTCCGATTTCAAACTTTGATATTCTTGAGTGGGTGAGGTTTCTTAAAATTCCCAATTTCAAAGGAATCTTTTCAAGAGATTCAAAAGATCATTTACATAAAACTGGTTCCTGCATAATTAATCTAGATGATTCTATTGGGAATGGAACGCACTGGGTTGCCACATTCATCAAGACACATATTGTC
Organism: Cladopsammia gracilis; assembly: GCA_022457155.1. Lineage (NCBI taxonomy): Eukaryota > Metazoa > Cnidaria > Anthozoa > Scleractinia > Dendrophylliidae > Cladopsammia > Cladopsammia gracilis. The sequence continues at coordinate 187,722 of JAJGOT010000095.1, read as the reverse complement.
TATTACTTTGATTCATTCTCAATATCACCTCCAATTGAATTGGTAAAATATGCAGATAAAATTGGGAAAGAAATAATTTACAATTATGGGCATCCAATTCAAGCTTTGGAATCTGTCCGATGTGGATATTATTGCTTATATTTCTTGAATGAGATTCGACGAAAATCCTTCTATGACACGTTGAAGGTTTTTTCATTGAGTGACCCAGGAAAGAATGAGAAATTCATAAAAGAATATTTCGATTGAAAATGGAATCATATTGCGTGAAGGAGAAACGCAGGACGGGATGCGTGGAACCGTCTGGATACATGACTGCAAAAAATGGGAGGAAAATGTGGTTTTGCCATTGCGCTTCCTGCGGAATCAAAAAAACAAGATTTGTGAAAAATTCGGGAAACTGAATCTGCCCTCACAAGGTGGGGGCATTGGTGAACTTGCGCTGACTGGCGTTGCGCATGCGCTGCCTTGGTTGGGAAAAAAGACAGTTGAAATGGGTCGTTATGGAGCCAGTGAATTATTGCGAAATAAAAACACTCAAAAGAAAGCATTGGATTTTGCGTTGGACAAGATGAAACCATTTCTTGCCAAAACCTCTGCTGATATGATGAATGAGCTGTCCACGGCGATCCGACCAAACAGAAAATATAAAACAGATCGAGCAGATTTGGATGGGGGTGCTTTAGATGTTCATTCCCTGATTGGGAAGCTGCCAAGACCAAAGAAAGGTTTCACCCTCCCAGGCCATAACTTCACCGGGCCCTGGAACCCACTCGAAAAACAAGTTAGATTTGATGAAAAGGGAAAGATTCTCGAAATCTGGCAGCAGCCCACAGGAAAAACAGATGCAGTTGCTATGCAACACGATGTTGATTATTCAGTCTGCGCGAAGAAAGCGGATCCGCGTAAATGCAAGAACGAAGCAGACAGGAAAATGGTTGCCGCTTTGGATGCCATTCCCTGGAAAGAAAGACAGTGGGGTCATGCTTTGGCGCGAAACACAATTCAAGCAAAACAAAAACTGGGTCTCGGCGCCCCAAAAAACGGGAAAAGATTTTGAGTGAAGGCCAGTGGGCTCAAAATCTGGCAAATGAACTTCACCGGCCAATCCGGAGGCGCTTTCCAAAGAGGCGAGTCATTGCGTATGGGGTTGACAACATCTGGGCGGCTGATCTGGTCGAGATGGGGAAATTTTCGAGGTGGAACAAGGGAATCAGATATCTCCTGATGGTGATCGATGTTTTCTCAAAATTCGGTTGGATTCGTCCCCTGAAAGACAAGCGAGGTCAAACAGTGGCTGATGCTTTCCGAGATATATTCAAGGGGCGAAAACCGAAAATGCTCTGGACTGACAAAGGGTCTGAATTTTTCAATGGGACTATGAAAAATCTGCTTGATAAGAATGGGGTAAAATTGTATACAACGGAAAATGAAGAAAAGTCATCTGTTGTTGAGCGCTGGAACAGGTCTTTTAAGGAGAAACTCTTTAAAATGTTTAGCGCGAACAACAATACAATATACTGGGACAAACTTGGCAAATTACTGGATGAATATAATCATCGTTTTCATTCGAGCATTCGGATGAGTCCCGCAGAGGCGAGCAAACAGGAAAATGAGAAAAAGGTTTTCGCTAATCTTTTCGGAGATTTAATTTATGCTAAACATGCCCCAGCAAAATTCAAAGTCGGCGACAGGGTGAGAATTTCAAAGTTTAAACGAAAGATATTTGACAAAGGTTACACGTCGAATTGGACAGAGGAGATATTTGTGATTGACGAAATAAAGAACACAAACCCTGTAACGTATAAATTAGTTGATCTGTTGGGAGAAAACATCACTGGATCATTTTACGAGGCGGAACTTCAAAAGACAACGCAAGATGTGTTTCGAATTGAAAAAGTTATTCGCCGCGATAATAAGCGAAAACTCGCGCTTGTAAAATGGAAAAGTTACCCTGACAAATTTAATTCTTGGGTTCCATTGAGCGATGTGGAAAAGCTGGGCTAAAAAAGTCAATCATTGAAATGGTAATTATTTAATGTTTTCTTCTAAAATAATGAATGTCAGTCATCGATTTGATGGGAAGGAAAACTATTTTCTAAGAAATATTGGTCTTAGCGAGCCTGATGAGATTCAGCGCGGGGATGAAAACCAACTTTCTGAGAATTATGAAAAAACGAAAGAGATTGAAACAGCAACGATGAATTATTTCAACTCAATTCTCCAAAGGCAACCAGTGACATCTTATTTGGAAGAAATCAAAAGAACATGCGAGAATCTTCTCACAATCAAAAAATATAAACAAGCATGTGAAGATGTGGCGCATTTCAGAACTTATCTCAAAAAAATAAGTGGCTAAGGTTCCATTGAGCGATGTGGAAAAACTAGCACACGGTTAATAGTTTATTGAAAAGTTTTAATGATATGCGGCCACAGCGTAGCCTAATGATATATGTATTTTCACATACAAACAGAAGTACATGTACAAACGAAAGTTTATGAACAAATACATGAAAATACATAAAAAATGAAAGCATCTGATTGGTTGAGGTAAATCATACGACATTTCCTTTATCACCTTCTAGCACGTTGTAGACATGTGACATATGATGCAATACCATCTGGCGATTTATTGCGTGAGCGCATCAGAATATAAATGTTTTACATTAATATTCACAGTCTGTTATTTCAAAACACCGCTTAGCATCGCTTTCGTTTCGCTTCGCTTGACCCGTTTTGCTTCGCTTGGCTTTCGTTCATTTCCCGGTGGATTTCCCAGAGAAGACCGCTTTGCTTTTGGAGTTCCTTTTTGAGAATCTTGTGTTCCTCCTGGAGATTGACGAATGATTCAAAGAGAAGTTCAATTGAGTCTTCGATTTCGTCGCTTCGCTCAGCTTCCGCCATCTCCGAATCAGACACAATAAATTCATCATCCGATGTTGTCGGAGTCTCATTCACGCTTCTTGTTTCTTCCTCTGAGCATGTGAAACAATCGTCATGGTCACTCGCTTCGCTTTGCTCGTCTTCCTCTGAGCATGTGAAACAATCGTCATGGTCACTCGCTTCGCTCGCACTGAGGCTCGCTTCGCTCGCTTCGCTTTGCTCGTCTTCATTGTAAATTATTTTTTTAAATGGATCCATTTTAATTCCAATTACATTTTTTGAAAATGGTTTGGATTATTTTTTCTTGTTCCGCCCGTCTGGATGAAAGTTTGAGCAGTTTGAAATCATCTTCATTGGGATTGAAACCGTTCTTCTGCAACAGGGCGAAAAGAACTTGGTGGCAATTGAGAAACTTTTTCCTGTTGAGATGAAGATCGTCATATGCTAGGGAAAAATATTTGAAATCGTCGATGAGATATTTCTCCAGATGTTCATAATCATTTCCGTCGTGACCTGTTATGTGGTTGAAGATTTCATGAGCGTGGTCATTTGCTTTCTTTCCCCATTTGGCAGCTTTGGCGAAATCCCTGACTTTTTTTCTTGTGAGTTCACCACGGGGAATCTGGGAGAGAATTTGTGCTTGATAAAACTCGAGATCTTTGAGTGGAATTTGATTTTTCCCCTGATTTTTTCGGATGATATCTTTGAAATGTTCCAGTCGGGGATTTTTGGGAGTATGGCATGTTGTGTGGGTTTCCTGAACGAGTTCAGGAATGAAATCGATTTCTTCTTCTTCAGAATCAGACATTTTTCTTTCAGGAATAGATTTCTAGCTTCGCTTTCTGAAATAGATTTTTCACCCTTATAGTAGATAATAATCACCGGTTCTGGTGGGATCCGAGGCCCCCTAATTCAAACGTGTTCGAATTGATTAAAAACATGTTGCAATGGGTGAAACATGTTGCAATTGGTAGAATTGTGGGGAATTGTAGGAGAAGAGTGGAAGTGGAACTTTGAAATGTTTGTGAACAATTGAGGGAATGGAAGTTGTGTGGAAAGAAGAAGAAGCGAAGTTGTGTGAGAAATCATGGGAAAAAATTAGAAGTGAAACGTGTGGGGTTTTTTGGGGTGATTGATGTTACGTGAGAAATAAGGGGAAGAAAGTTGGGAGAGTTGTGTGGGATTGAACAGGAAGAATCAATGATTTTAACGTTAAAATTAGGGGGGCCGAGGATTGCACCAGAACCGGTGATTATTATCTACTCCTGGTTCAAAGGGGTTCGTGGTGTCACCTGGTTTAAAGGGTTGCGTGGTGTCGGTGTCTTTAAGGACTGTACCCACTGATTGTATTCTTCTTCTGTCATCCATGGGTTGTCACCGTCATCCCCTGTGTCTGGGATGAGAGGGTCTGTGTCAGTTGCCTCGTCAGGTATATATCCGCCTTCTGCCATGATGATATATAAATATAAGTTTAAAAAACACAAATATATACCATGGCTTTGCAACCGAATCTACTTCCATCTCACAGTGAAAAGACAGTTGGTGCCATGAAGGCAGAGCGAACCGTTAAGCGCATCACATTCAACCCTTCTGAGGCCAATCCCGGCGAGACACTGTACGTCTCGGTGCCCAAGCTGGGCGAGCATGATGTCCTTGTGTCCGGCTCGCTTGCACTTGTGTTTAACATCAACCTAGCCTGGGGCCACGCTAACAACTTTCTCGTGCAAAATGTTTCTAGGGCCCTGGTGGACAGGCTCGTTGTAAAGTTTGGCGCCACCACCGTCGAGGACACAGTTGGGTACGATATCTATAAGATCTTCGAAGACCTTTTCAAATCAACCGATGAGCGGGACAACATGCTTATGGAGGGCATCCAGAGTGTGGATTTGTGTAAGATTCGATCTGTTGCTGGCGACAAGAAGACTTCCGGCGTGGATGCAGAGAACAAGCTTGAGTCAATATACAAGAATAAGTACCGCATCAAACTGGATCACCAAATCTTAACTGATCACGGAATCATGTACCCTCAGGCTCTATACAGTGATCTGGTCTTCGAACTAACCCTAGCCCCCGCAAGCCAAGTTGTCCGAGGCTCAGACACAAGCAAGCTCGTGTACAAGTTGGAAAACATTCAGCTGGAGTACGAGACGATCAGAAGTAAGGAGCTGGCCGACGAAGCAACAAGCACTTATACTAGCGGCAAGGGGTTCGCCTATGACTTCGTAATGCGAGATCGGGTGCATCCCTTCTCAAAAAGCGGGGACACTCGGATGAATCTTCGGGTAGACCCACAGCGCAGGTCTCTCAAGGGTATCCTCTTGCTGTTCATCAACCCCTATGTTGCGGGCGCAAGGGACTCTGAGAACTATTTCAATCCCGACATCACCAAAGTGAAGGTCACCGTAAACGGGGTTCCAAACAGGGTCTACAACGAGGGTATCGCCGGTACTGACATGTGGAGTGAAATCTCCCGACACTTTCACACGCGCGGCAGGCCCAACATGAACCTGACCAAATATCTCACAGGCAACAAGTTTGGTCTCTGGATTGACCTGCGGTCCATGGCTGACCCAGCTCTGCACGGCAACGGCCAACGGCTCGTCAACACACAGGATGGCGTGCAACTCGAGATTGAAAGAAACGGCACTTTCTCGGGAAATGCAAACTGTCACATCTTCACCATCTCAGACTCACAGTTGAACATCATGAGCCGGCAGCTGGAATCTGTACAGTACTAAGACACATATATATACCATGGCTACAAGCAAGATCAACTTCTATGATAAGCCGACTCCCCTGACATCTACGAGACCCTTATGATACAATGAAATAGAAAGACTTCTGGCAAAGCCGCCCTCCCCACCCACACATGAACCAATTGTTTGCAAACCAACTAATATAGGCGTTGGCTATGGACCCAAGAAAGCTGCCATTCAACGCACTAATCGTGGGCCCCACTAACTCTGGCAAGACACAGTATCTTCTAAACCAACTGCGAGGCTCCTTTAGGGGTTGTTTTGATTACATCGTTTTATTCTGCCCCACATTTGTCAAGAACAAGACTTACAATGGCTTCGTGGACCGCGATCCGCACATCTTTGTGATTATCTGCCAACAGCATGAGATCGAAGACTGGTTGAAGCTGGCGAGCTTCTTTTTCACAGGCACTAACACTTTATTCATTCTCGATGACTGCGCCGCCTCCAAAGATGTCAAAGGCCGCACGAGCCGCCAGCTAGTCAATCTGGGGTTCAGCGCAAGACATGACAGCATATCCGTGTGGGTCTTGACACAGCAGATTACCAGCATTGCCAAGCCATATCGTGACAACATTGCAGCGATCGTGCTCTTTTACACACCCTCCAGCAAGACAACTAAGGCCATCTTCGAAGACTATGCCGGCGAGCTCTCCCATGAGGAGTACAAAGAGCTTATCGCAAGGCTCAAATCCCGCAAGTTCTGCCACCTGGTTTTCTCTTTGAGGCACCCGTATGGAATTGAGTACAAGGTTTAAACACAAATATATACCATGGATGCGCCAACCAGCCTACACAAGCTCACGGTGCTTTCACAGCTTTTGGATGAATTGCACAAACACACACTTGATGCGCAAAACAAAATTATCAAAGCCGCTAGTGAGGAAGATATGCACCTTATGCTTCTCAACAGATATCCCTTGCGGTTGAATTCTATGCCAGACACCATGGCGGGGCTTATACGGGAGATTGAACCTCTTTTACCCACCATCAAGAGAATTATAGAAAATTAAAAAACACATATATATACCCCTGATGATGGCACAAGCAGCTGAAGACCAGGTCGACTTGAGCGAAGTATTGCAGATGCTAGAGGCTGCCCCTGATACCGCACCTCCCACAGGGCTCGTGTGTGACGATGGCATTCCTGCCAAACGTGAGAAGCTGGCAATCCTTGTTTCAACCGGAAAGGCCAAAGAATCTATCGGCGTGCAGCTTACACACGATCATGTCAAGCGCCTGTCAGACAAGGACGTTGACAAGTACTTCAAAAGATACGAGGCCTATGTCGGCAACAAGACAACAGAATCCCTAGTTGATTCAGCCATAATGCTCTTGTCCAAAGGAGTTGGCATGGTGGTCGACCTTGATGATGTCAAGGAATTACAGAAAGAACTAAAAAATGATTACATCATCTACCAGGAGCTGTCAAATCTTGCTGGAGGTCTTGCCCTGAGATGCGGACGATGGCTGGCGCTTGCCAATGCTGCTCTCATCACAACAAAACACGTCAAGTTTGAACGAGAGCCTGATCACAAGCCTGACTTAATAGAATTGGAACCACAACTCACACATCCAAGCAGAGACAGTGAAGGTTATCCACTTGAGGGCTTTGATGAAGTTGGGCTGGGACCTGGGGCAACCTCACAGCAACCTTGAAGGAACCTGGCTGGAACCTGGGCGGAACCTGGGTGGAACCTAGGTGGAACCTGTCAGCACACTTGTCAAATTTTCAAAGCATATATATACCCACTCTATGGCCAAACCACTCGAGGCGATCCCTGAAGAAACGCCAACTCCAACACCTGCACGTGTTACCTCTGAGGCCCCGAAAACAAAGCCTGCAACAGAAAAGAACCCCGGCCGTGTTGCTTCTGGCAAAAGGCTAGCAGAACGCAACCGCCTGCCCCGTGAAGCAAAGAAAAAGGCCGAAGCACAAAAGTCCGCATCCTCAACAAGTGACACCAGTGCTGCAAACCAACCCTCAACAAGTGACACAACAACTGACACCAACAGCAACTCAATCTTTTATATTCTGGGGGTTGGAGGGTTGATTGTCTCTGTTATGAGTTTGTATTACCAACGCGAAGCCATAATGCAAAAGCTTGGCCACAAACCGCCAGCAACACCAGCAAACACACCGGCCCCACCACCAGAACAACCCCCATCTCGAATCCCGGTAAGACAAGGAATCAAAAAAATGGAATAAAAAAACAAACACATATGTATACTGCACACAAACCATGGCTGACAATAAGCTTGTGAAGTCTATCCTCGACGCCGCAACAATAACTGGCCTTGTCGCTGGTATTGGTTGGATTGGTAAAAAGGCCATCAAAGAAAACTTCACTGCCGACCCCAGTGCAAGCTTGATGAACTACGTCAAGTTCACAGCCGTCATGGCTGGCAGCATCGCGCTGAAGAAATATCTCGAGGACCAGAAAATCCTCCCAGACAACATGTAAAACCATACGTATACACACACCACAATGGCCAGCATTGCAATAATGGCCCTTGGCGCTGTTTTGAATGCTGCAGCTTTCACTCGCGGCAATTATCTCGCGAAGTATCTATCTGGTGATAACGGAAAGGCAGCAATGGATGAGAAAATCCGGCATGACAAAGCTCTGGAACAATACCAAGCAGCTTACGCCAAATACCAGAAGGACCGCACTAAGCTCCTCGACTGGATTGCAGCCAACGATCGGATAAAACACCAAGCAAGCCAAAACTTTCAAACCACTGACCAAGCCCTGGTCTTGTATAACCAGATGCATAAATCACAACCAGATAAACAAATCAAAGATTACAAAGAGCCCCAGTTCTCAGAAATCTATAAACCCAGCCAACAACAGCAGACTGGTGAACTTGCGTTCATTGGAGGCACCCTGCTTGCGGGTGGGTATGCGGCCTATCGCTTTCTGTAAACAAACAACATAATACATAAGTATATACCCACCCCTATGGAGGTCAAACTCTCAAAGATCTATTACAGCCCCAAAGGCTACTGGAAAGGTCTTGCCGCTGTAAAAAAGCTAGCTGCAGCAGCCAAGGTCTCTGAGGAGGTGGCAAAGAAATGGCTTGCCAAACAAGCCCTTTGGCAAGTTTACCTCCCTGCACCACGTCATATCCCTAGACCCAAGTTTGATGTTCAAACTGCTAATGCTGTGCATCAAGCTGATCTACTTTTTTTGCCACACGACAAACTGCCTCATGGGCGAAAGGTTTACAAATATGCTTTGACAGTTGGTGATGTAGCAAGCCGTTACAAGGCAGCAGAGCCATTGACTTCGAAAGAGTCTGATGAAGTTTCGAAGGCGTTGGCCCGGGTATATAGGCGTGGGCCTTTGAAATGGCCACAACTGTTGCAAGTCGATCCGGGGACATTGTTTATGGGAGCTGTGACTAAAGAGACTGGGGCCCATAAAACAACCATTCGCCGTGGGCGTGTTGATATCCACAGAGATCAAGGGATTGTTGAAAGATTCAACAGAACCCTGGCTGAACGATTGTTTGGTTACCAGTACGCAGTTGAGATGAATCTACCCTCTGGCCGTTCGACTGCTTGGGTTAAAAGATTGCCAGATGTTGTCTCGGCCTTGAACAATGAAGTAACCAGATTAACTGGCAAGAAGCCTGCGCAAGCAATCAAAGAGAAGGCAACCTCAGCCAAGCCAGCGACCCCATATTTGAGACCAGTGGGCTTCTCCGAAAAGAAGCTCCCTCATGGAGTCCACGTGAGATATTTGTATCAGCCTGGCGAACTTGAGGGCGGTAGTCGACGGGCAACTGATCCGATCTGGTCTTTGAAAGTCTACAAAATCGAGAAGGCTGTCACCAAGCCAGATGCGCCTGTCGTGTATTATCTGTATGACGGGCCCAAGCGCGGGTTTGTGCGTGAGGAGTTGATGGTTGTGCCCCCGGGCACTCAGTTGCCACCAGCTGGGTTGTGAAACTCAATTGGCTCCGCGTGAATGCCGTCGGGCAGCACCCAGCGCTTGTCGTAGTAGGCGCTGAGGCCTAGCTTGCGCTGCTCGTACGTGTACATGGCCCCTTCATGCATTCGAAAGCCTCTGTTTGTTGCCATGTCCTTGTAGCCTTCAAGGGCCCGCTCGTATGTTTCCCACCGAAGCTCATTTTGCCGCTTGTTGACGCCCTTGGAGGACATCTTGGCCTCGCCGCTTTCCTCGTCTTCTACGTAATAGCACTTGCTGCACAGAGCGATGGCTCGAGTGCCTTCCTTTTCAAGCTTGAACAAGCCGGGTTCTCTGCTGTTCCACTGGTCCCAGGAGAGCCAGTTCTTTTTCTCCCTTTCGAACTGGGTGCGAAGTTCTGGTCGAACTGCTTCTTCGAGAGTGTCATATGAAAGGGCGAAGTACATGCTGTCCGTGTCCATCTGGATAAGCTCGAAGTCACGCCTGTCTAGATAGTGATCGAGGAACTCGTAGTAGAACTGCAGCATGCGCAACTTAGCAAGTTGATAGACAACGATGCCGACTTGAAAGGGACGGTTTATGGTGACCTTGTTTTTGCGTAACTCGATCTTGTATATATGATCCCCCGATCTCCTCGAGATCTTCGAACCAGGCTGAGCGCAGGTGTTTGTCGAGCGTGTCTTCGTCGTTGGTGTACACAACTCTTGTCTGTCGCTCAACGGCTTCGATGAACTTACCGTAAGCGCTGTTGCCCAAAAGCTTGAACACTTCTGCGAGCAAGGCTTTTTCTTTGTCAGCATCGCCTTTCCTTCGGTTGTTTGCAACCTCCTGGACGAACCAGTCGAAGATCTTGATGGGCGTATAGTCGATAGTGCGGTAAACAGCGGTTATGTGGAGTCCGTGGTTGTAAAGCCACTCTAGCACTGGGGCGTAAAGCAGAATCTTTTTTGCTTGAAGCACGCCTAGTAGCTTCTTTTGCCCGGGCAAGTGGGTTCTGTTGCTTTTAGCGAGGTAATCCTTCATGTGCTGAGGGACGTCCTCTTCGCCCACGCTGCGGTTTACAAAGAGCGGAGGAAACTCTTCGAAGTGCTCCCACAAGTCCTGAGGGACTTCGATGTCGACCTCGGCAAAGCCAAACCACTGCTTCATAATCAACTTGAGCCAGAAGTCTCTTGCGGCTTCTACTGGATCTTCGTAATGGACGACTTTCTCTTTACCACAGGGCATTTCCTGCAACATGGTGCTAGGGTAAAGGGAGTTCGCATCGAAGCCTAGAATACGCTTGACGATGCGAGCTAAGTCGTATTTGTGTGAGCGGATGCGGGTTTCGCCACGCACGTGTTTACGTGTAAACACCAAGCTACGCCCTCCAACCACAGCCTCTTTAAGCATTGCATAGGCTTCAGCGCTTGGGGCAAATAGTTGGGGTCGGTTACGGCCTCTCAGGGTTCCTCTCAGGATGTATTGCATCGAAACCCCAGGCAACGAAACAGCGTCTTTGAAAATGTCAACCCCGAGCTTGGTGTAAAACGCTTTCATTTTCTCCAGGGTTTCGAGAAAGGGAGTAACATCGAGGTTGTTGTAATACTCCAGCCAGTCTCCGAAGGTCTTCATGCCGCGCTCTTTGAAAACCTGCTCGCATTGTTTGTCCTCCTCTGGAGAAAGAACAAAGGAGTTTCGGAGTTGTGAGTACCAGCACCAGTATGGCGGAAGCCCCTTGTAGTCAAGTTTGTCATCACTGTCAAATCATTCGTACGGGAGCCAGGACTTTGTCTGTTTCGCCCCATACGTCTTTACCCATTTGTCGTAATTGTGCCTGGGGACAGATAGTTTGTGACGTCGAGGAACTTGAAGGAGGGCGTGTTGATGAACATGATTTGTCTCTGTTTCTCCCCTGCAAAGACGCCGTGTTCTTGTCCGAGATAAGAAACAAAGTGTTTTCTGATAAGGTGCAGATCGTATCGACCTGAATTGAAGCCGACCACTGGGACCTGTTCACACCATTGCTTGATGAGTTTTTGTTGCTCTTCCGTTAACCCCTCAAGATCCGGCGGCATGTATTTTTGAGCTATATCATCTCAGATCGCGTTGCCACGGCGCTCCAGAGATTGATAAAACAGTCGGATAAGCTCTTGGGGATCTTTAGAGCAAATGTACTCTGGCTCAGGCTCCAACGTGTCTGCAATGGAGACTGAGATAGGCACGTGCTCGCTTTCGTAAGAGAGATCCCTGGTCGGCTGACTTGCCTTGGTCTTGTCTTGATAGGCTTCGAAGTCGTAGACGATAGCGTGTGGATACGTTTCGTTTCTTTTAGGGGGGATTCGATCGTGCCACCAGGGTCGGGGCATCTCGTGCTCCCACCTTTCAACCAAGTTGTAGCCAAGTGTCGTGAAGATCTGATTGATTTGCACAGTTCTTTCGAAGGCTTGCTCCCTTGTGATTGTGTTGCCTTGACGGTCAGTCGTGATCACTTCGTTTCTTTGTTCAGGGGCCGGAAAGCACTCTCGACAACCGTGCCAGTGGCAGCCGTGATACTGAAACACGGTTTTGCTTTCTGGGTGATAGCCATCAACTTTGTAGCGCCAAATGGTGCGCTCGCCTCCATGGCCACATCTGTGGTGGTGGATGTGGATGCCCCGCTTTCGGGCCTCATACTCTAGCCAGCAAGTTGCCCGAATGCCGAAACTGCCTTCTGGATAAAACGCCTTTTCAAAAGCTGACTCAGGAGCAAGGATCTGATTTCCCGGACAGGCAATATTAGTTTGCCCGCGAGTGCACGTCTTGGCGTGGCGCGCTAGGTTACAGGCTTTTGTGAACCTTGCCAAACAATCGCCACAAGTGTAGTTGTTTGTGACTTTGTTTATGTCAGTGATCAAGAAGGCATGAGCGTTGTAGATACCGATAGTCATCGTAGGGGTGCCGACTTTGTCGTAGTGCGAAGGTGTGTAACTCAAAACAAAGTTGCCGTCATCTGTAACAGTGTAAGCGGCAATCCCTTGTCTAAAGTGCCTTTCAAGCAAGTGAAACTTTTGTAAGGTAACAACATTGCAATTAGGGCGACCTCTACGGTGAAGGGCAAAGAAGCTTTGCGCTAATGCTCTGGCTCTCCGAGTACTCCGATTTATATAGGCACCTTGATGAACAGCCAAACACCGAAAGAGGCAAAGATCGTCGTTGTATATGTCAAGAGAGATGACTTCTCTTTTGTTACGAAGCCAGTCGGGCAACTTGCCAAGACCGATTTGCAAAGGTTGTCGATCTAAAATCGTTTTGGTCTCAACAAAGACAGCGCTTTCAAAAACCCATTTCGTATCAGGCCTGTTGATTTTTTCACCATGAAGACGAAGCTCTTCTTGTTCTTGCAACCATCGTTTCGTTTGCGATAGTTTAGAAAACCAAGGGCTGCTGATGTTTGTATAGTAAACAATGGGTTCACCAGTTTCGATGTTTCGCAGCTTGTATGCCCAGGTAAGTTTGACTTTATGCCTTCTGCGAACAGATTGTTTGATTTTGTTCATCATTTGGGGTACAAGAGGTCTTGTTAGCCCCTGAGTAAAGCGCCAGTTTATTGTTCTCTGTCTTCGCCCCGGTCTACCTTGTTCACCATGTTCGCCACGATCATATAGTTCAACAATCCGACCAGGCATCAGAAAGTTCCCCATACGCTCTCGATCTAAGGGGTCAAACCCTGCGAGGTCCTCGTTGCGAGAAACCCTCAAAAGGGGTTTTCTTTCTTGAGCATCAAGCCAAGCGATAAGCTCGCGCTGAGGGATATTATCGAAAACGTCACGCTCGTTGTTCATGGGTCTCGCCATATATATATATGGGTTTAGATACACAGGGGACCCCTTTGTTCAATTGGTAATAACGCGGCACCAGTTGTTCAAATAACGGTTTATTAAGGTCTGTAACAGCTTAAAAATATAAATGCCCGGAGTAGTATGTAGGGAGTCAGTCAAATTCACGTTTTTCTGAAGGCCCAAAATAAGCCGCCAAACGCCCGAGTTACCACCCCACAGGGCGAATGCAATGAGTCCTGTGGGGTGGTAACTCGGGCGTTTGGCGGCTTATTTTGGGCCTTCAGAAAACCGTAATTTGACTGACTCCCTACATACTACTCAAAAACAATGAATATGATTTGTGAAGGGTTTGAAGGGCGATAAACTAAATCTGCGTGCAACACTATTTTTTTTCCTAAACTAACGCAAGCGTTTACATATTGACAAAACAGCGCCAACATGGTTTTACTTTAAAAAATATCTTAAGTTCGAAAAAAGGAAAAAGAAAAGATAAGGGAATTGCTTGGTGTATTAATATGTTCCGCGAGTCCCTTCCGGGTGAAGTCCATTCCCTGGTATTAGATTTAATGTGAACATAATCGAATCATGCGCATTTTGGGACAATTCCCAGAAATCATGAGATATACGACAATTTACTGTAAAGCACGGAAGTAAATGTGTTTACGACATCTATCTCTGCTTTGAATTGTAGTTAAATGTGCTGATATGTCTTCCACTGTATCTTTACAAGAAGCCATCGAAGAATTTAAGTGCTACACGGATCGTACGTCGTCGCTTTTCTCGCGGACCCAAACATGTTTTCAGGAAATTATGGATAGTATTGGTCCAGTACATGTTGGTAAAACCCAACTGAAAGAGGTAGAAAGAGAGCTTCAGAAGAGCCCTTCTGTATTTTTCATCGGCGAAAAGAACTGCGGAAAAAGCTCTATCATTAACGAGCTCCTTCGACAGACCTCTTTGCCCGTCAACGAAACCCCATGCACGGCGAGAATAGTCAGAATCAAATTTGCCGAGGAACCATACGCAAGGCTCGTCGGATCGAATGGCGAAGAAGTCAAAAGAGAGCCTCTTGATGGTAAAAAAATCCCTGAAAAGCTCATAGTAGTTTCAGATGACGACAGAGAGAACGCTCGAGAGTTGGACGCGACCGTGGAAGTCGGGTTAAATCATCAACTTCTCCAAACTGGAATCGAGCTGATCGACTCTCCAGGCAAGAGTGAGTCCGAGGTCGTGGACACGGTTTTGGATGGCTTCCTAAAGAAAGGCACTGTACCCATGTTTGTGTACGTTATTGACGGCAATAACCACCTTAGACCCTCGGTAAGCCGTGAGATAAACGTCAGGTTGTTATTTATATCATTACAGTAAACTATAGTATTTCATTCATAAGTTTAATGTCTAAAACTACGTTAAAACGAGCCAAGACTCGAAACTGGCAGTGAATGACATCTGAACGGTCATGTAAAAAATCTGATAAAGGTAATAAAGCAGAACCTTTCATAAGCATTTTGGAACACGAAATTTGCAATTTCTGGCAATTCTTTACTTTTGACTACAGGGCCGGATATTGATTTAAAAAAAAACCCTTCTTTGCATATACTTTCAACACACATTTACATATGGGACTACACAAAACTAGTTTCATCAAAAGACCTCGTCAGTTGGTAGCCATAAGGGTTTCGAATATGAAACGACTTCATCTAGCAATGCAGGGTTCATGTTAATTTGTTATCGATGTGTGTAAATTGAAACTCAAGGATAACTTCCCGGAATTACTTCCGGTATATCAGATCGTTTCTATATACTATTAAAGAAAAGTGTCTCAGAGAAGTGGAGTAAAGAGACATACTGTTCGGACCTTTCTCTTTTCTTCTTGAATACTCTGTATGGCAGAAGGCCGCAAAATAGAGCGATCATGTTAGGTCAGAATCACTCTATCGGCTTCGTTGTCCGTGGAGCCTTAGAAACAAAACACTCACCAAACCAAACAAGGGTGGCCTTAGATGTTTGAAGTTTGATTTATATATACTCTCTTGCAGACCCATCAAGAGAAACACAGATTGTGGGTTTTAATTATTGATATTCATTCTATAACGTTCTTTTGTTTCATGCAACTGTGCATGTGTTTCGAATGTATTCACTGATCCATGAAGCTCCATTATTACTCTGTTGATACTTCGGTTAACTCTCAAGTTACGAAAGTACAGGGTCTTTACTTTCGGTTTCA
This sequence comes from Cladopsammia gracilis, assembly GCA_022457155.1. NCBI lineage: Eukaryota > Metazoa > Cnidaria > Anthozoa > Scleractinia > Dendrophylliidae > Cladopsammia > Cladopsammia gracilis. Next base: position 172,124 of record JAJGOT010000095.1, on the reverse strand, counting down.
ACAGCCTTTGACTTCCCACTATCCGTTATGCGATGGCCCCTTTCTGCTTTATTAATTCCCGAGAGCGCCAGAAATCCAAATTCAAGAAAAATCCCAAATTTCATTTTCTAAAATATCGAAGAGAAAAAAAATGGTACGATGCAAAAGGTTTCCTTTGAATGTTCCCACCATAGGATTTTGTCAACAGACTCAAAAGTAAGAACTACACTCCATAATTGACTCTGGGAGTGAAAGGGTAAATTGATCATCTTTGACAATCGTGACGTAAAAATCTACTGACAAAGTTGAATAGACAAATTCGGCTAACGCATTGTTGTACCCAATTCAAACCTTCTGGGAATAAGATTCTTTGTTCACAATATTTCCATATAATTTCCATGTCAATGCTTCATTGATATGGAAATATGACGAACAAAGAGTTCTAATCCCAAAAGGTTTGAATTGGGTACAACAATGCGTTAGCCGAATTTGTCTATTATCTTTGAGTTCAGCAGGACGATTGACGTGCCGAGACAAGTTGAATCGGCATTTGAATTTAACGATTATGGTTTCTTTTCTGAATGCAAGTCCGACACTTTTGCATAACATAGTATCGTATCTACGGGGATTTACTTGAACGGCCAGGATTTTTCTTTGACGTTCAGTTCTGTTCTGGACATCAGACCGGAGTCTACAGGATATATTAAATTATATATTATTTCCTGGTTTCACATAATAATAATAATAATAATAATAATAATAATAATAATAATAATAATAATAATAATAATGATAAAAATAACAATAATAATAATAATTATAATAATAATAATTAGCCAAATATCTGTGTATATTCTTGTTAATAAAAAAATAAAAAATAAAAAATAAAAAAAATAAAAAAAAAATAATAATAATAATAATTCATCAGTCAATTCACGTTTGTAAGCATTGCAAGCAGCACTTGAAATGCTCACTCCCATGATTTTGATCTCACAGAATGCATGGCGGCTTCGTTTCCATGGTTTCTGGCATTTAATTCATCAGCATAGGCCAAAAACTAGACTTTCTCAAAGTCGTTCGCTTGTTTCCGGTTCCGGTGAGGGTAGCTCTTCCTCACTCGCGCTCTGCACTCCAAAACCAATTTTTTTTGGAGGGGGGGGGGGGTGGTGGGGGGAGATCATTGATCATTGTCATATTCGTCATAGTAATCTTTCACAACAAGCAGTACAGGTTAGTGACGGATCTATACCCCATCATAGGGGAGAGAGTGAATAAGGAGAGGAGGGGGGGGGGGGGGGGGGGAGCTGGCCGGAGTAAAATGTTCGAGACCGAAAAGAACCTTTCGGTTCCTGGCACCTTATGTTTTATTTATGTTTTATTTTTTTATTTATGTATTTTATTAAGATAAGGGGAAGGGGGCACTACATCCACCACTGAGTTGAGTTCCAATAATTCAAACCATCAGGTGAAACGCACTGAAAACTGTCTGAGTGAATTTCTTAGGGTAAAATTGTTGGGAGGGAGGACAACTTTCTCTGGTTCGAGTTCACGAGACTTCGAGTTGATAAAGCGCGCTAGTTTGGCTCTGAGTTTGGCCCTCGCGGGGCTCGTGCGCCGCCGTCTGCACTCCGCACTCCCTCACTTCAAAAGCGCCAATTACGAAAGCTACACTTCTCCCTAAATATCGACAATACTAAATTAATATCGGTAAACGATGAAAATCAATAGTGCAAATAATAAAAGACAAACAAAAGCTTGGTTTTACCTTGTTTGTGTCATTATTTCCAATCAGCGGTAGTTTGATAAATTAGATGTGCATGCGGTCAACTGGCGCGAACAATGGAACTGATCCCAGCACTTTCGGTTAGAGGTTTGTAAGCGACAAATCTCCGGCAATCATGAAAACCTCCAAAAATTTCCGAACGATGCATGAATCGTCCAATCCCAGATCTTGGTTATTCCTCAGGGTTATTCAGGGTTTTCGTTTAAGGCCGGAGGCCGGACGTGTCGTCCGGTCGTGTCGTCCGGTCGTTTTCCATTCCACGTCCGGTACTTTGATACCAAAGTACCAAAGCAACATTCCACGTCCGGTGCTTTCAGAAATATATCCGCTACTTTACAAAACTGTTGAAAACCCTGGTTATTCTTGTTTTCGGATCTTGCTCTTTCTGAACTCTTATGAATAATACAAAATGGCTTCCATTTGAGTAACGACACTGACAACAGGAACCTCCGTCGTTTTCTAAATGGTGGAGCGGCCGTACAAACCCTGGACACGGTTACCAAGATACTCAAAGAATTGTTGTGTATTTTGTGACGTGACACATGATGAAATGGAAATTTCGGAGATTTTTTCTTTATCTTTTCCCATCGCAGACTCGAGACTGAGATACAGTAAAAACCCGCAAGTAAGAACCTGCATTTTCCCAAGTTAGCCTAAACAGGTTCTTACATAAAGTAATTAGCACACATTTAGGCTATTTAGGTTCTTAAATAGGTTCGTATTTTCTGAAGAAAAAAATACATTGTAGCTAATATAATTTAGTGGTATTCAGCCTATATATAAGAAAAATTGAAGCACTGATCACAGAACATAACATCATGCCATTCCAATTGCATTCGCGATCGGGTAACGCAAAATCCTTTGATGCTTCTTAACGGAACTTATTTTCTATTGACAAAATAAGTACCGAAATACTGACCTCAGGTAGTACCCATAGCCTCTGCACATTTGGTGTAGCATCTTTTATTTAGAGCGTTTAATATTCATAGGAGCCTTTGATCAGTTTTAATATTGTTTTACCCCTCTCACTCCCAGAGTCAATAATGGAGACATGTAGTTCTAACTTTTGAGTCTGTAGAAGAAATCCTATGGTGTGACCATTCAAATGAAACCTCTTCAGCAGTACTTTTGCATGGTACCATTTGTTGTAACTTTTGTGTCTGTTGATGAAATCCTATGGTGTGACCATTCAAATAAAACCTCTTCAGCAGTACTTTTGCATGGTACCATTTGTTCTAACTTTTGAGTCTGTGGATGAAATCCTATGGTGTGACCATTCAAATGAAACCTCTTCAGCAGTACTTTTGCATGGTACCATTTGTTTTAACTTTTGGGTCTGTTGATGAAATCCTATGGTGTGACCATTCAAATGAAACCTCTTCAACAGTACTTTTGCATGGTACCATTTGTTCTAACTTTTGAGTCTGTTGATGAAATCCTATGGTGTGACCATTCAAATGAAACCTCTTCAGCAGTATTTTTGCATGGTACCATTTGTTCTAACTTTTTGAGTCTACGGATGAAATCCTATGGTGTGACCATTCAAATGAAACCTCTTCAGCAGTACTTTTGCATGGTACCATTTGTTCTAACTTTTGTGTCTGTTGATGAAATCCTATGGTGTGACCATTCAATTAAAAACCTCTTCAGCAGTACTTTTGCATGGTACTATTTGTTTTTCAATATTTTACAAAATGATATTTGGGATTTTTCTTGAATTTTGATATTTGGCACTCTTGGGAGTTAAAGGGTTAACCATGCCTGGCTACAACTAACATTATTACTAACTTCTTATCCAAATTCCAAAAACTTCACCAAAATCATTAGAAACCATCATCATGAAAATTTTAACACGATCATGCCATTAAGCTGTTCGAAAGTACTACAAAAATGGTACATATGACCAAACTTCTCCCGTACGTAACTATTGCGAGGGCTCCTTGAGTAATTCATGGAAACGTTATGGTAATGGTCATTTTTTAATTCTATTTAAGGATAAAGATACGCTGCGCTTCTTAAAAGACATACTTCCTCAATCCCCCATCATATTTGTATGCAACAAGGTAGACATCACGAAGGAGGCAAAAGAGTTTGACAAGGATTCCGATGACGACGAGGAGGAAGAAGACAGTGATGAGGATCAGGACGGCAACAAAGGCGAACCAGTTAAAAAGGCAAAGACAGTTTTTAATCAGCTGAAAGAAAGCAACTTTCTCTCAGGAAATTCTTGGGAAACGTGCCCTTTGTACCATGCCATTTCCGCCAAAGATGTTCGCGAAGAAAGGGTGGGGAAGCGAGAGACATCAGAGGGTACCAGAAGATTTGAACGATTTGAATCCCATCTGCAGCGTCGTCTTGGAAGAGTCATGAAGATCCAAACAAGACGAGTCGTGCAAAAACTTTTGGTCCTTCAAGAAAGCTTCGTAAACATTGTCCAGGTGCAGAGAACTTTGATCACTGAACAGGCTTCTCATCTGCCGCAGATCATTAATAAGGGCAATGAGATAGAAATGAAAATGTACAAGTCATTCGCAATGCTTACTTTCAACTCAGGAGAATCCAAAGGCAAAATCGTGGAGAATATACTGAATTTGAAAGAGGAGTTTCTACACGAAGCTGAAGTGTACAAAGCCGCAAACCAGCGACATCTTCGAAATGACGCTCAAACAATGGTAAAGACAGACCTCCCTGCCCTTACAGCGGAACTCACGTTATTGTTGACTGATAGCGACTTTGACATCGTTTTACAGCGATTTCTCAGTGATATGAAAGGAAGTATTTTGGAGAAGATGTGCAATTCCCTTGGTATCTGTGTCGAATCAGCAATGAAAGAACTAGTTAATGACCTCACCAAGGCTATTATTGACTTCAAAGAAGAATTGGCTGATCCTATCGTCACTCGGATTTTAGAAGACAGCTATGACATTCAATTCTTGGAAGCTAAGGCAGAAGCTGATGAAGTGATTCAAATTGTTTTAAACGGACTTCTTGACTCCATTAAGGAGGCCGTCAGTATTGCTCTAAGGCGAGAAATTTCCGTACCCCTTAGTTCAAAATCGATGACGAGTTTCACCAACAAAGACGTCAAGAACAAGGAAATTCGACGATCCATCGTGGAGTCCCTTCTCGAGACGATTGACGAGACACGTGTTGCAGAGGCAGTCCACGAAGCCTGTTATCTTCGTCTCCAAAAAATGCACATATTATTTTGCATTACTATGTCCCGACTTTCTTCCTTGCAAACAGATTTTGCAAATTGCCAGATGGCATCGCAGCTTGAAAAGTTCCGTGTCCGTTTCACACCCCAGATACGCACGTTGGCTGTTGAAGGAATGGCCCTGCAGAATATGCAACATCTAGGACCTGTGGAGCTAGGCTCACCTATCGCCAAGACGCAGCATGGAAACATCTATGATTGCATCAGCGAGCGTTGGTGTAGGGTCTCACCAAGCGGACAATGCGCAGTGAAGGTGCTTGAGAAACGAAACTTGGGTGAAGCCATCTGGAAGCAGACTGCAGTTGATTTAGTCAACATGATGTAAGTAATGTCAAATGTGCACTGATATAATGCGCGCTCTGCGTCTCCAGGAGATAAATCATTAAGTATAGAATCAAGACGAAATGCTTGATGGAATTAATACCCACCAACAAACGCGCGATCGCACAGTTACGAGGGGGAGGGGGGGGGCACATTGTGCTCAGGAACTCAAAAAGGAAAACGAGACGCTCAGGAACTCAAAAAAAGCCCCTGCAAAATAGGGTTAAATAAAACCTAACAATAATAGATAAAATGCTACAATAACAAAGTATAAGGTAATGCTGATGAAACTGATAATAATCTGATAAAAAGGTAAGAACTATTTGCAATAATTATATCATGGAATTTTAAGTTTACACGTTAAAGGCTTCTTTGAAATAGTAGGTCTTTAGCAATTACTTAAAAGTACTAAAATTTTCCTGATTTCTTATGCTTTAGCATGTTACCCATGCTTTTCTTATGCCTGTAGGGACATGATTCAGAAACTCCGCGGATCACATCCAAACCTGTTACGCCTTTTTGGCTGGGTCTTCCCTGAGCCCGACGTGTTACATGTGGTTATGGAAAAGGCAGAGAGGGGTCTGCTATACGCTCTACAGCAGGGATTGCCGCTGGCCATTAGGATGAACATCGCCGTGGATGTGGCAGAAGGTCTGAAAGCCATTCACGACATCAACTACATTTACGAGGACCTGAAGCCTGGAAACGTCTTGGTAAGAATAAGGATAATAATATATGTTACATAATATTTCAAGCTCGCATTGTCGAGAATTAAGGCCCGGCCAAACGAACGCAAAATTTCAACGCAACATCTTGCAACATTGTTGCTCGCAACGTGTTAACACGCGTATGGCCACCCTGTTACAACATGTTGGATCAAATTTGACCATTTTCGAACTTGATCCAACACCATCCAAACGCGTGTAACACGTTGCGCGCAACAATGTTGCAAGATGTTGCGTTGAAATGTTGCGTTCGTTTGGCCGGGCCTTTGTGTAATCTCAAGTACAGTAATACTTTAATTAGATCCCCAAAACGTCACAAGTCAATGTGTATCGATAGTTAAAGGTGCTATGTCATGAGGATTTTGTTGCTTTCTCCATCAAAACTGCCCCAAATTAAAGCTAAGTACCTTTGTTAAAGGGGCATTGTCACACATATTTTCGGCTGTGTTTTGGTCAAAATACACTAAATATATGACAAAGTACCTTTGCTCAAACATAAAATTACTTTTCGAACACCAAGAAGATAATATGATTTCTTCAAGGAAGAACAGACCATAATAAGTTTTCCTGCGATTTTTCCACGACTCTTGGGAGGAACTTGAAAAAACTGGCCAATTTTTTCAAGTTGCAATCCATTTCCATCCTGGCCATTCGCAGCCAAACGTAACGAATACTAGTTTCTGTGCACTGGTAGAGTATTTGTTAACAAAACTGGACCATTATTATAAGGTTTCCATTGAAATAAATATGTTTTTTGCCTTTTCAAAAATAAAAAAAAATAAAAAATAGGTGACAGTGTCCCTTTAAACACGAAAAGCTTAAAGACCACCAAGAGGAGATATCAAGGATATCTTCAAACAAAGATTAAACCATAATCAGTTTTTAAGCGAGTTTTCTAAGATACGAGGCGACAAACTTTAAAAGAAAAACTTGTCCAATGATTTCAAGTTGCAATCCATTTCCATCCTGGCCATCTGCAGCCCAAGACACTTATTTTTACACTTGAGCACTAGTAGAATAATATTTCAACAAAACTGGACCAATCTGTTTGGGTTTACACTAATTAATGGTGACTTAGCCTTCTTTAGTACAGTGTAATAAACGTTTAGCGTGGGACAACCGTATTCGTCCTCACTTCCTTTTACTCAGCGCCTTGGCGACTGACGTTGAGACAAGTTTACACCATACAGCTGCCTTTGTTTTATCTTTCCAGTTAATGTGTGATGGAACAGCCAAGATCAATCTAACAAAACCAGAGTTTCCGTACGAAATGACTCCGCTTGGCACACCGTTCCACATCTCACCGGAAATGTACCGGTACCATGGTACAGGATATCTTAGTTACCCGTCCTACGACATTTACGCATTTGGAATGCTTTTGTGGGTGCTGTATGAGGGATCTGGAACGACACGGCCACAAGTGTACCAGCACCTGGAAACTGACGAAGCTATGCGGGAAGCAGTGGAAAAAGAGATCTTTCCAGGGAGATTGCAAAACATGACCGATGCTTGCTGGGAATTGATATCAAGTTGTTGGAATGAACGAAATGCTGTGCGAATAGAAAATGTCGTGTCCCTGATGAAAGGGATAAAGGATAGATGTTGGAAGGAATCGCTTTAGAGCGTTAAATCCCAACACAACCAAAGTAAGACTTAGGGCTAGCCTGCGTGCAGACTTTTCCTACTTCGCTTCCTTCCGCGTGAATCAAAGGGATTGGAGACGTCAAAGGTACTAGGAGACGTATGCACACAGGCTACCTGGGGGCCAGAGGATTTCCTCGTACAATTTCGTGGAGTTGTAGGCTGAGCGGTGAAGTCAGGAATGAAAAGACGCATGTTGCATGCTAAAAAAAAAGCGTAAAGATCCTTTGGTACTCAAGCATGTTTAAGTACAACACAGAAATGTGCGCAGCATACCAGACGATTTTTCGTCTATTGATTGTACAATTTACGTTTTGTCTTTTGATTTAAGTCCATTCAAAGATTTATGAAATCAACTGTACTGGATTATTTTTATTAAGGTGACATTTGGTAATCATTGTCAGGGTGGTGTTAAAAGTGTTGAAATATTGATCTGTAGATAAATAAGCTGCATGTTATTGAATTAAGTTGGCACGCTGACAAAAGTCAATTATGTTGTTTTAATTTTACGCTTAAAGTTGTTACGCCAATGGCGCACTTGTACAATTTTGTAATTTTTGATTTAGTAGAGGAAATTAAGCTTACCATAACCTGGATTTTTATTTGAAGTTTGTTCTATCGATAATGGCTTGGGTATTTGGGTTTCTATTTTTTTTTTTCAAAATGATTTATTTCAGGGGTAATAAGCTCCTGTTTATTTACAATTCATAATTCTAGTTATTGTACAGTAATTGAGTAATCATAATGATTATATTGGTTGAATCGCTTGTAGAACCAGAAATGTGATTACCAGGTCCAGGAGCGTGCCCATCGATATTGATGGGCTCCTGCCAGGTCTTGTTCACCGTAAAATTATGAAAAGACTAGTGTCCAGGTCCCATGCGGAGTCCCGCGAACGCTGAGTTCCCCGGGAACACGAAGCGCCACGGCTTGTATTTTGCTCTTCAAGTGCCCATTTTATCCGTAAGGCAAAACTAAATGTAGAAATTCGTTCTTACAAATTTTATTGAAACTAGGCCACTGGTTGCGCATGCGCATTTCACGTAGAGAAGCTTGAAAAAAGTGTAGTGTCGCGTCTTGAATATCTCCTTAAAATACAATCGTTAGAAGGACGGTTGGTAATTCGTCTCTATGTCAACCAAAGGTATTATCAATGTGGGTTTTTTTCTCTTGTAATAAATTAATGATAGTTCACCTGTGATCTAAAATTTAATAATAACACTCGATGTTTAAACATTTAACAGGGTAACCACTTCCGTCATAAGACTGGTGTCAATGGTGGCCAGTATTAACAAAAATTAATTTTTAAAAAAAAAATCCTATAAGAGTGGTGTTAAAGATTAATTGATTTCTTTACCTTGAGTCTGAAAAAAGTGAAAAGTAACGTTTAGTACATTTATGCTGCCTGTAAGTTTTGTTAGATTTGTGTTATATCAGGGCTCCATTTAAACTAGCTATGTTAAACTGGATGGTCCTGTATAAATATTGATTTAAATAAAAAAAGGTATTAAATTTGCAATCAAAAACCTGGACTAACCGCAGCTGAAAACCAAACGTGTGTTACTTTACTGAACACTATGAAACGTTTTTTTTTCTTTAAGAAAGTACCCCATCAAAAAAAAACTTAACTTGTAAACGATGGCACCAAAAACTTGTCAGTAAATAAGTGGCACAAGAGAATACAACGAGTACATCACAAATGGATACTTGTATTTTGCACATTACGTAGCCAACCAACATTTAATACTAACATTATTTTTCATCACTATTTCTTCATCAAAACCTAGGCTGGCTCCTTTACATTTATGCAGCTCACTGAACAGCAGGCACTGTACTCTTTTAATTTAAATAAAGCAACTAGGAGCAACATTCAACTTGGAGTAATCCCAATAGACGGGATTCTCAATTTATCACAATTACCCCACCCCTCCCCCCTCCGGCAGAGAATTGAGGTTTTCTAACATGTTTGTCCCTATAAAATGCCAAGTGAACGGAAAGGCGTTGGTCTACGTATCGGATCTACCTCGGAAATCTGTGATGCACTTCAGAAACGTTCGGAAAACTTCGACAAATAATCGGAAACGTTCGTACTATACAAGTACAATTTAAAAATCTTTGGAAAATCGTTAGTAGCCTTGTAATTAATATATGTATTGAACTAGCGTGAGTCTGTATTGGGAAATATTACTCGAGTCCTTTTTTCCCCATACGGACCGAACAAGCTAGTTTGGGTATTACTTTAGTCCGCAAATCTTGTTTATCTCTGCTGCGGAGCGATCGTATTCGACGTATTCGTCTGGATAAAACAACTCGAGCACGTCATTTTCGTTGTACAACTTCCAAATAACGGTGAAAAGATTCCTTACTTAAAATTTAAAACATTTTCTATTGCTTTCCGTGAAAACCGAAACAATTTGAGCTATGTTGGATACTTTGCTTCGTAAGCGGTCCATCTTAGCGGTCCGTATTGCTAATTCGGACCGCTCAGAGAACCAATCAGAATGCTCCTTTTATCAAGGATCAGTTTGACGATATAATAAATGCCCTTTGTGGCTGCTTGGAGATATTAATTTTTTCTACACTTGTTTAATCCGATTTCTCACGCATTCGTTGCATTCACTCCCGGGAAAATCTTAGCCAGTTCAAGGAATTCTGATAGGGTTGGGGGGGGGGGGGGGGGGGATTGGTCGCAGGATAAGCGGCGCGCAGAAGCAAAAATATCGCGATTGATAACGGAGAGGGTTTGCGCACCGGTTTGGAGTTGCTCCCCGGCCCCATAATCTAAACCCCTGAAACAGGCTAGAGAAATCTCCACGCACCCGTCCATGTATTATCTACTATATACATCGACTTAGAAAGGGTTATCGTAAATTATACATCGATTTAAAAAGAGTTATCGTGGATTACATAGGTTTACCTAAGGGAACCACGCGAAGGTAAAGACCAGGTTTCAAAGAAGTTTTATAACCACTTGACAATTTTACTATTCATCCACTATTGAAAAGATTACTGATCATTATACAGCGGTTTTCAATTGAGTGTCGAAAGTAATTTTGCGATTGCTTTGGTTTTGCATTGCTACGCTTTGTGATTGGCTAAAAAATCTCGCGCCAATTTTATGAAATAATCAAGAGCAAAACCTTAAGCCTGGTTTCCATATAATCGCAACGATCGCACCGATCATCGATCGTATGGAAACCAAAACGTTGCGATCGTTTCGATTGCGATTGCGATCGCAGAGATAGAAACTTTTCAATCTGTTCGATCGCAATCGCAACGGATCGCAACGATCGCAACGTTTTGGTTTCCATATGATCGCAAGGGTCGCAAGAATCGCAGCGATCGTCGATCGTAACGATCGCTGCGATCGTTGCGATTATATGGAAACCAGGCTTAAGCCAGTTGTCACGTGCTAATCTCTTTGCTACATGTATTTGCCTTGACCTCTGATTGGTTCATTGGATTGTCTGCCTCTGTTGTCAAAGGCCAAAGTAATTACTTTGTTTGTTTGTTTTTTTTTGCTAAACTTAAGTAAAAACTGCTCTATAGCAAGCGACCTTGCATTTTGTTATAAGTCCTCGTATCATACCGTATAGTAACTTACTCGCTATTTAAATTTAACGCCTAGTCCTAAAATAACTTAACATTTCTCCATTTTTTATGGGGTCTTTATAAGTTCGGAAGGCGACTATGATATATCGAAACTAATCAGTTAATTCATTAATACCTTACCAAAACACTTCTTTCGAAAATCGTGACGAAGATGACTCCGAACAACATGTTGTTCAACTAAACAAGGGAAATTATATTCTTAATATTTTGTTTTAACCCAAAACCGTTGTCAAGACGACTATTTTAAAAGGAACTTTTACAAGCAACTATAGAGTGTTTTCACTGACGTCATATCAAACTTCAGAAGCAGTTTTCGATTATAAAATGTTTATGGAGTTGTAGAGAGTTTAAAACTACACATCTGGGCCAAATGTTGAAGCGCAAGAGCATTTCATTCAAGAGTTATAGGTGAATGAGTATAGACATTTTTAGTAAGAATGTATAGAGCGGCCATCTTGGTGTCCCACTTAGGGACACCAACATGGCGGCCAAAAATTTAAAGACTTTAAAGTCTTAATAACACCAACAATCTCATCACAAAATATTGTATTCACTATAAGAGGCATGAAATCGGCTTATAAGCATCTATAATTCATTAATAACTTTCAACTAGTTCAATTTTCGGCTTATCTAAAATAGCGTGACGAATTGCGTGACACATTTACAACCTTTATAAATCGAAAACGAAACACCGTTAAAACCTGAATCTTTTTGTGAAAGATTATAACACTGGTATCCACATACCATGTTAGAAACAGCTTTCTAGGATGTATACTTTAGATTTTTTAATTTTTATGACGTCATGTGAAAACACTCAATAGCTTGTTAATCGCTTCGACGATGTTG